>FN649736.1:5366155-5513339 GCA_000310025.1 Ectocarpus siliculosus
CAAAACCGGGACAGAGCACGCCGGGTTTTCGCCGGACCAGGCTCTCACATCACCAAGCGCGAAGCGCCGTGAGGTATTTGGCGAGTCGCATGAAGGGTGAGCTGCATCCTGCTAAGGGTGTTCGGCATCTTGTGCTTACTTCCTTGCGTACGGATGACAGCTACGTATGACTTAATTTATTTTCTGGTGCTTTCACTTCCAGAGACAGTTGTAAGCACTGTGTAACTGCCTCGAGGAAGCTTGACCAATTTAACACAACGTGGTGCGATCATCCCCCGTTGCGCGGAGTGAGGTTTCTCCACCCCGCACAACATGATCTACTCGACCACCATTATGGTTACCGCAAAAAAAAAAAACGAGGTAAAAAAAAAAAACGGTAACCTGGTTGCCGAGTTCACGAAGTGAATTGGCTTGTTTTACAACGTCGTTGCCAAGTGACGAAAACCCAATCCCGATGGCAAACACCGAGTGGGGGGCTTGTTTTACAACGTCGTTGCCAAGCGACGAAAACCCAAACCCCGATGGCAAACACCGGGGGGGGCGGGAGGGGGGGTCTTAATCGTCACATCGAGTGTGGGGTAGTACCACGGGAAAATGTATATACACAGGGTCATACACAGCGGTGAAGGGTTAGGGTTAGATTATTCAATCCTCCAGGTAGAGTATTCGATCCCAGCCTACTTTACATCAGTGGCACAAAGGAAAAATCCCTAGAACCGTCATAACCTCGTCGTTGTTGGAGACCACATTCTAGATTCAAACATTTCTCGAATTCTCCTTGAGCGCACCTGAACCAGAATTCCGGGATAAAACTCTCCGAGCAGATGCAGCCGTGCAGCAGTGGTGGTAGCACCCGGCGATCGAACTTGAGTATCACTTTCACGATGCTGCAGAGCCCCATGTGTTGAAAGGCAGCCAACTTCGCCTCTGGCAGAGGAGGTACGAATTCCACATCCTACATGTTGTTGACGCAGCAGAGGGGGGAGGATTTCGGCATTGTTCAAGAGAAATATCAACGTGCTTACACGGCCATAATAACTACATGTCAAAGAGAGGAGCGGTGCTGCTTGCATGAAGGCGTGGTGGCAAGGAAGCAAGCAAGCATATTCGTTTCTCAAGGCGGTTAGGCTCGCGACAAAGTGCTCATGTCCCAAAGGTCGCTCGTTCGCGGGGCGCAAGCTCTTTCTTTCATTGTTCGCAGCACTTCCCCAAGCAAACAACATTTTTATCAGCTCAGAGGAATACCCTATGGTACATGTTAAGATCAAACGTCGTTGGAAATGTTGTGCGTCTGGCGCAACAACAGAATGGTGGTATATGCTCTGGCCCCTGAACCATATGCGGGGGACCCACTGATGTGTGAACGTCTGCGCCGCGGTGCCCATTGTGAACACTTGTAGTTGCTATGCATATCTGACGCGTGCATCGAGGGTGCTACGCCTGACGTCTAGACCACACCCAGTGCAACCTTTGCCCATGATTGGAGGGCGATTTACAATTTACAACCGGTATTGAGATCAACGTGATTGGGTTCCTTCCATGAACAAACGCCCACGACGTTCGATGTGTTGGACAGGAGCAGAACGAGGTCAGAGGTGCAGAAAGTGACATCTGGGTGGCACGTACCCCATCCTGTAGGACCGAAAGCGGCAAGGCGCTCACGACATGCGTGCCCTGTTCTATTCGCCCATCCCTGCACGTGACCGTCGCCAGCCCTGACGCCGTGAACTCCACCTTAGACACTGGCCAATCCGTCTGAATGCAACTATTTATAGTATTCAGCAGCAGGACCAGCAGCAGTGTTCGCAGTGTAGCCGCAGCAGGTATGCGAAGAGTCACGTTGCAGTTAAGCAAGCACGAGGTCACATGCACGTGGCACCAGAGACAAAAACAAATTCAAAACCAATTCATCGCCCGGAGCCAAAGTATGCCAACGATGATTGAATCGACCTCTTATTTCGCTGCAAGCGTCGGTCGGTCGTACATGAAGCCAACCGGAGGATGACACACTTAAGTCCAAACCTTTAGTGACTAGTGGATACACAAGGGAAAATGGAGTACAGAACGGGGCAAGGTGTCCTTGGTAGCCCCGCACGCCTTTCTGACCCAGGAGCACCAGAAACACCCATGGTTGCCTTCTTAGCTCCAACGCGGTGTGATTCAACGGGCTTCCGCACTTACAGAGGGCTGTGCCGAATTTCCCAGCTAACAATTATTCAGGAATGTCTTCTGCACTGACCCTACGAACATAGGCTTCGTTGATCCCAAGCCTTTTGTATGACACCGGACGGACAACTCAACCATCGCACCTTTCAAGTCCGGCGCTCAGCTCGTCTACCACTTGCCCCAACGAGCCCTGGTTGTTGCGGGAAGGAGTCATTGAGAGAAGGAAAATAGCCGAGGTTTCACCCTTGATACAGATTTTTCGGCTTCGCAGTTGTGTATTCGATGCTTGACAACCAACCGAGGGCAAAATTTCAGGGGCAGCAGTGTTTCCCGGCAGTACATGAACTCGAAGCAACGTGCCCGGACCTGTGCACTTGCAAAACATGCCATTCGCTGTACTCCCAGCAGCACACACGCGGCATCCTTACTTGCGCCAAACCTACACAAGAGAGCGCGGCAGAAAAAGCTGAAACACGCAATTGTTTCGAGCAGCTCGACAAGATTGTATCGATATGCGGTCGCCCTATCGGCTGCACTGCGATTGAGAGGTTTATAGCTCCTCCTGATCCGCAACAACAGGCAGTTCGTGTTGACCTGGAGCACGAAGGTGCGATCACCGTCCACGTCCCACTCGTGCTCCACGTAGCACGTGCCCGCCAGGCTCGTGTCTTCCAGAGCAGCCCCGACAGTGTTCGCGTATCTGGGCACCCAGGTGGACGAAAAAACACACGTGTTTTGACTTGAATGAACATACTTACCAACACTGCAGGAATTGTCGTGGGCTGGCGTGTGCGAAGGAAGGCGTCATATCATGCAGACGCGTGACGACGTTGGTACTGCAGGTACGTTTACGTCGGGAGTCTGTGCTTCATACTCGCGCACCCAGCATCAGCGACGCCCATCATGGACTTCCCCACGCCGGCCGCCTCAAGCCCGTCACGCAACGAGAGGGGTTGCCGCCGCCGCTGCTGCCGCTGCTGCAACGGCTGGGGTGGTATTACTTTCTCTGTTGTCGTTGCTGCTGCCGCTTCTCCTCCTGATGAGGGAGGAGGATTCAACTCCACAGGACCAATCTCAGATGGTCCGTCCTCGTCCTCGAGTACGAGCTCCCCCTCTTGGAGCTTGATCGCAGGCCACAAGTCGGCCAGGCTTGCAAGATAGTCGTTCAGATGCACGAAGGCTGGGTCCTGACAACCAATCAATCGGAAAGGTCGCATCGTTGAAGAAGCTGTAGGCTAGCAAACTTGATCTGGTCCGCAGTTCATATCGATCGTTACATGCGGTTGGCACCAACGCACGCGATATAACCCAACGGCGCGAATGTCAGCCCACAATGTTGCCGTGGGAAGACTTTCGCATGCTTCCAAGAGCTACGAGTGCTGCGAGATCCGGGGATGCGAAACCCCACCAGACGTATCATCTGTATGGCCCGCTGAGGTTAGTGGAACCCAAGGCCGCGAGATCAAGATGGACGTTTGGATAACAGAGAACCAGATAGGGCCGGCCGGCCCATTAATCAAGGTGGAAATTCTGCCCTTGGCATTCTGAGCGTGCATGTGTTAATTTTTTTCCCAGAAAGATAATGGTCTCGCCGAGAGTACGCGGGGCACTGCCTTTGAGGCACTCCATGAGCACCTGGTATCTTGGAACTCACGCAGCCAAGTCCAACATCGCCTGCATTCTCGCGGTCGAATGCGACCCCATCTCACTGCGCGCGACGTATCTTTCCCTTGACCGTCGACGGTTACGAGTGCACACAACTTCTTGCCAGCACCTTCGAGTCCAATGCAAGCATGCGCTTCTCGCCCCCAACGTAGAAGAGCCCCCACCCGTCGTTGCTGTCTGCCGGCAACGGACCCCCGTCACCCTGCGCCAATGAGATGAGCTCCTCCATCTTCCAGCCCTTTTCCTCGGCGAGCCGGTAGAGCGAAGTCTGATCACCATGGAGCAACTCAGCTCCCAAGTCGAGCTGGGCAGTACAGTACACGTTCAGGTCAGGTACGGGAAATAACGTTACCGCTGATACGAAATGGTCGAACAAAGTGTAAACAGGAGGAAGATCGAAATAGCGCGTTTCACACACATCTGACAAAAGAATCTCGACATCGATCGACACTTGGCTGCTCAGCTTCACGTCGTGTAGATGTTATAATAGTTGTCATGCATATCGGTACATAGACTGCTGGAAGAGCGAAAGGATAGAGTCCGCGTGGACAGCAGCGGTGGACACGTGGGCACAGGGTAGTTTTTGGTGGTTGTATGCATACGATTGCCACACGTTGCCATACAACTGCAACAGCAACAGCAGTGGTCTGCAGGCCGGAAGTGTCCGAGTTAGGTCGAAGGACAGTACAAGAGGACGGACGACGGCGAGGCATCATCATCAGTGCTTTAACGGCGAGATTGACGACATGTGTTCATGTGTACGTGTAATGGGCCACTCACGGAGAATCCCTCGATGAAGGACTTATCAGTTCTGATGCGACCACCAATCCTCGTGGACGCCTCGAGAAGCACAATGTTTTCTGTGCTTAAGCCATGCTCCGTCACCAGCTGTTGAGCGCACCTCAGGCCAGCTAATCCACCTCCCAGCAAGATCACACGAGGCTTGTCGCTATTAATAGTTTCCACACCTGAACATGAGTACATGGCGAGGCCAACAGCAGTCAGCGCAAGACACGCTGCAGGCTGCAGGGGCGTTTCGTGTTCCAGATATGCGGCACCGCAAGGCACCGCAACATTTTTGTCGCGAAATATGATATCCACAATCCGCAACCCTCCCATCTACGAGCTTTTACGCCCTCTGATTGGTCGAGCGTTGTTTTGGCGGTCGATTCCTCTCCAGCGCCCTCTCCCTATTTCCGCAAGGCGGCGCAGCCTCGTTTCGGCCCGCGTTTTGGCACAGTTCGCGGCCGCTAGGCCGTGAGTGAGGGTTAGGGTGAGGGTTAGGGTTGGGTTGGTTCTGTATCTGTATCTAAGAATTTGGTTTCTTGGGCTGAAAAGTTGCTGCCGTTAGAATTTGTTACATATGCATATGCATGTACCTTCAAACTATTGTCGCCCTGCAGCAAGCAGCATGCCCATGAATGAGTCTTCCAACACACACGGCACGACAAAACATTGTACCGCACCCCCACCTCACCCCCTCAGTCGATCACAACAAATCCCTGTGAAATCCCTTTGGACAGAGAAGAAGCCTTTTATGGACTCTGGTGGAGGCCTACTACCGCCGCAGACGATGTAGACTACAGCAGTACATGCTGCGATGTATAATCTGTGCCGCCGTGGACGCTGTATTAGTTGTCGCGTCGTTTGTGTATCGTTTGTGTGGTGGTGTGCGTCTCTTTGTCTCGATCGGAAAAAACGGACCGCCCGCGCGAAAGCTTACTACGCGATACGCATCATACAGACTACTCCTCTCAGGGGCAGTCTACCGCAAGCACACATCGGAGTGAGTGGGAGTGAGTGGCTCAGAGGAGTACGGGGGCGTGTCATGGCGATGGGCATTTTGTAGCCGCAGGCCTGGGTTGCATAGCATGGTTGAAGAGTGGCATTGCGAATTTCACAGGAAATCAACTCCTGCTAGTACCCCACAGCAGAGATACCGAGATACCGTTGTTACCTGCTGCTATGGAAATCGTGGTAATACAGGTAGCTTCTGCTCGCGCTATGGGTTCATTGTTAATCTACAGTTGTGTATGCATGGTCTAGAAAAAGAAAAATCAGTTGCTGGGCTTGCCTGTCCCTTCTTCTGTTGGCGCCATGGACAAGTGCATTAGCTCGCAGCAGTGACCAGCGGTGACCAGTGACCAGTTCGATAGATGACGGCAAGGAGGTGCGGGAGCGCAGTCACAGGTGACACATCAGTTCCACAGCACGAGCGGCGGCGGTGTGTAGAGCAGGAGGATATAGGTTGTCTGAGTTGGCAGACGGAACACCGCGTGACGCGCGTGACGTCACGCGCGTGGTAGAGGTAGTGGTCTCTTCGACAGAAATACAGAGCCTGCAAAAAAAAAAAAACCCGACAGTCCAAGACAGGTGCGGAGACCCAAGCTAAATACGTGTCCCTGATTCCCTGGCCTTTGCTTCGATGTTCGCTCGGTCCTTCATAGCTCCTCACACAAACCGTCGCCGCTCTTTCTATCCATGGTGGGTGATTCCAAGGGTACGTGCCTAGTACAACTGTGCTATCCTCTGTGTCGGGTTACTCCGCATGGACCCAAGCCTGCCGGTGGGTATCATATGGAGTACGCACACAATAATTCTATGATAGAGATGGTTTCGTTGTGTCATAATAAGAAAAAAAATAAATAAATAACGGAGATGCTGTTGTGCTGAGATGCCATTCAAGGAGTGAACCACCGACATCCACACTGGCGAAATGATATCAATTGAACTCTAGACAACTGCTGTATTCATGGCGTCAATATACACAGAGAACATGGCAGCACCCCAAGGCAATGTTACCAAAGAAAATCGTTCATCATGACGGAGTATGTATCTGGATGCGTTGAAGGGCGGACCATCAGCAAGTCACATTTTTCCAACCGTAGAGGTGAGCGGAGGGCAGACTCATGTGTTTTTGACGTTGATTTCTAGAATTGACTTGCGGACCCTTCGGGTACATTTTTTTTTTTTTTATATATCTTCGTATAGGTACTTTGTTGGTAAGTTACTGGTAGCCTGTGACCACGGGAATCGACCACGTCAAGTGTTGGACTGGTACGGACCGAAGAAGGTAATACTACAATGTACTGCTGTGGGTAGAGAGAACGGAACGGTTAGTAGACTAATAATGTGAAGACAACAACAACAACAACAACGACATATGTGCTGTACTGTAGTCTAGTCTACAACGCTTGAGTGGGTGACAGGCGATCTTTCGCATCAGATCGTTGGGAGCAGGGTGGCTATCGAACTTGGATAATCTCTCCCGCTTGAAATCAACTGACAAGCATGTGGCAGGTCCTCGCGGGCTCTCTCAACATCTACAGTATTATCTACTGTATTATTTATCTACTGCATATCTGCAACTTGTAATCCGGCATCTACGTGTGGATCCACAGGGCTGGCTGCAACCTCAGTAAGTGCAAAACACTTCGAAGTATAGTCTAGAGCAACATTTACCCGCACACAATATGAAAAAAGGATAAGCAGAGTGTCGGACGCACCCGAACACTGCTGCACACAAGATGATAAAGGTTAAGCAGAGTGTCGGACGCACCCGAACACACTGCTTGTAGCAGCTGGTGACGAAGATAGAACAGTACAATACTCTCACATTGATCAGCTTCGCGCGCTGGAGGCAACGGGCACACTGACACGCATGTTGGCAGGCGTGCCCGGCCTATCTCGACTCGCTAATAATCTCGACAGCGAGACAGACTACATGTTGTTCAAAATCTACACGTGAAACTTGGGCTATGTATGTATTCGCATGTGGCGTGGATATGGAACGAATTGGTAACAGACTTACCCGCACAAGCAAGTAACAATACGGACTTCTAATCTGTGGAAGAGAAATCCAAATCCAGGAACAACACAGGATGTCTGTGCACTACATGGATGAATCTCGCCGGCTAACACAAATCGCCCGTTTTTACAAATAATTCACTTTTACAAACGTACCAGAACGCCCCCTCAGCCATTGTTGTGCATATGCGTAGTATTTATTGTGACGGGACGTTTGCAACCTTTCGTTTTCCTCCGTGTCTCGGACCTTCCCCCATCGTTGAGATGAAACGCAGTGACAAACCACCTTGCTTCTCCCGGCACGCCATCAAACAATCACAAGCAACCCCATCGTATCTACAAGAAACTTTTGCTCTCGCCTTCAAGACTCGGTTACACTTTCACCACACGCATGCGTGCGCGAGACAACACGAACTTGATGCAAACCTGAAGGCGAGGGTTGTCTAACTTCTACATGATACCAACAGAGTTTCTTTATTGGACCCCTACTGTACCCGCCAAGCTAAGCACTAAGAGCCAGAACGACAACTGCAGTCGGCATGCACTGGATCAGATCGACGTCGTACAACCGGCTGGACGAAAGCTATGGTTTCGAGTAGCCACTAAGAAAGGATGGGCCTACAGATCCTTTCGAGCATGAACGTTGCATGTGAGCTGCGAGGCGGAACATACGAAAGCGATGCACAGCAGTTTTTTTACCAAAAGAGAGCAGAACAGGTGGGTCTGTTCGAGACGAACGATCACGACCAGACCCTAAAGGTGCAGTCGGATGACGTCGACACCAGACTATCGTCGGCCGGGCTGAATAGCACGCTCTGCACGGCGTCTTCGTGCCCCTTTAACTCAACCACTAGTGCCCTCGAAGTCGTGTCGAACACCTGCGTGTGACACGTGGGCAATGGACGGCGGTGAGAGTGGGGACCTGTTCAGGGTTGGGGCCTGTTTTGCTGGCAAAAAGTGCCTCCCAATCGCTATGGCCACGGTACAAAGTGCTTTTTGAGCCGCGACAACCTGCTGGGGTTTCCCAACCAAACTTTGAAACAGTTTGCTTGGGGATAGGGCAGCTTTTGCCCGAAGTGGTACGTCTCGTTCGGTGCTCAGTTAAAGATTTCCGTATTGTCGACCACGTCTACACCTCAGCACGATATGAAATCTGCCGTTCTTGCCTTAACCGTGCCGTCGTTGCTGGCCGCTGCTAGCCTCGTGGCTGATCTGTCCAGGCAGACGGAGTTGAGAGGGTGCTGCCCGGCCTCCATGGTTCCTATTTCGGCCACCATTCGCGCATCCCACATTTTCACCACGCCATCAGCGTCACAAGAGGCCACCTGAAACCATCACCCGTGAACATGTGCCCCTCTTAACCTTTGGTCCACACATGAGGCAAGACACTCCGAGGACATATGCAAGACTTAGATGGAGGTCGCACCGGCTGTTAACGCCTGGGCGTCTATCACGGCTCCAGACATACCTCCACCACTTAGGTGTGGGGCAGACTTGGCGATACAAGTCGTCATGCTAAAGAGTCTTAAAAAGCAGAAAGTACCGAAACGTGAGACAATTGGCGTCCAGAACAGATGGGATGGTACTCTCACTTAAGCTTAACTGTCTGCATCGAGCCATCAGAAACTCACCATGTCTCCCCTAAGACTGCAGCACACGTGGTTGACCGCGTTCGTGTGGCCGTAGAAGGTCTGTCCCCAATAGACAGCACAGAATACAGGATAGGCAAGGAACGGGAGACAGTGTCTTCATGCTTCCGCAGTACAATTGTTGTTTCCAACATCACGGGGCATGACGAAGACAGGTGTTGCCCCCCTGCCTCCCCTGCCTGCATTTCTGCGCTTCAATAAAATCTCGTGCCAAGGCCACATAAACGTTTCAGGCTGCCCCTGAGCATGGTGTGTATGTTCATGACCTGAGTCATCATCCAGCATCAATGCATATCATGATATTAGGCTGACCGACCTGCATGCACAGTCCCGAACGAGCGTCCCAAAGAGAGACCGTCTTGTCCCCTGAACCGGTGCAGAGGTTGTTGGTGAAGGGCTGCCAAGCCACAGCATTCACCGAGTCCACGTGCCCCCGGAACGTTTGGCGGCATCGCTGGCTTGCAACGTCCCAAAGTCTCGCGGTGTGATCCCTGAACAACGTGTAAACAACGAGTTCAAGAGGACTGGTCATGGCAAGCGGCGTATTCCCAGCCAGCACCACATTCGCATGCCGAACGATGATTATGGGGATTCGTACTTAAGCCGCCTACAGGGATCCCGATTCTCGAGCGGGTCTTGGTGTAAGAGCAACCACGGGACGCCACGTGTTTTTCCATCCCTTGCTGTGCACAAAGTTTCACCGAAGGAAGGAGATCAGCTCTACCATCAGTCTTGTATCGGTGAAGAAGAGTGTGCGTGTAACCCACGTGCTGTTTTTCTCCAAGCACATATTTTCGATGTCAACGTGGTCAACTTGCCTGTACGTCTCGGAGAAATGGTTGTTGAGACACTCACATAGAGCACGAAGCGAGAAAGTCCCCAGAGTGGTGGAAAGAAACACCCCAAACAGCCTGGGTGTGGTCTGTGAAGGTAGTCGCACAGCTAGCCTGCGACAAGGGACGCAGATGTTATGTTCGGCGTATGCACCCGATCCGGCATACATCGTCAATCGGGGGATGCCGCAGTATTTGAGAAACGGTTAGATGGTCGAATGAGTGGCGGCAGTAAAAACGAATGGTCGGGAGGTTTCGGTAGACACCAGCACTATTTCAACGACCACAGGAAGACACAACTGCTTGGTGATAAATAGCTCGTGATGGCAGCAACACCCATCCATCCGTGCCAAGATCGCAGCCCACAGAATAGCTTGTGACTGCTGTTGAACGACCGCGTGATCTACCTATGTAGATATACTATCGTGTAGATTACATGGTGCATGGAGATACGAACAACAGATGGGATTGATTGGGCGACTGACCTTTCGGCGGTGCCATTTTTTCGCTCCCTACGCTGCCCGTCACACAGGCAGCACAAGGTTTCCAGTATGCTCGGTCCTTCCATATTCCCGCTATTTAGTACCGCTGTCTTTTCCTCTCTTCGAGTTTGTGCCCTTCTTCTCGTCGACGAACTTCAGATAACCGTTGATACTGTCGACCCGTTGGACATCCTACTAAATGGTTCTTTGCACTTTCAGGAACGTTCCATCCAAGTCCAACAGACTAGAATGTCTGCGTGTTCGTCAGTGCACCTGAAGGAAATCCCATATTTTGACGGTGTTGTCGCCCGCGCTCGTGGCCAGCATGGTCCCGTGAGGATGGAAGGCCACACCCGACACCCAGTCACGGTGCCCCTCGCCGCTCATGAGCAGGTCGCAGTTGGGCACGGACCAAACTTTCCACGTTTCGTCGTCGCTGACGGTGGCAACTATCGCCTATTGGATAGGCGAGGGCAATAAGCAGAGAGGTGTACCGCAAGTAGGGCCCATCAAGTTTCAACGAATCGTGTCTGTGTTGGTTCACGAACGTGGCGTCTATGGTATGTGCGGCCGGTGACAAAGGCATGAGGGATGGAAGAGGGTACTGGGATGGTTTCTTCCCTTGCGAGCTCTCACGCTAGAGGGATTTTCGCAAAATTCGCAGGCTGCCGACCTTGCGTGGGTGGAAGGCAACTGCAGAAACAGAGTTCAGGTGACCCTTGAAGCTTTTCCTCAGGGCGAACCGCTCCACGGTTGGAGGCTGGAACACCAGGTCCAAGAAAGGGTTTTCCACCTGTAGTGCAGCCAAAGGGTGGGAGAGGGAACAAAGGAAGCCACGGCGAGCCGCTGAACTTACCTGGGGGACAACTAGTTGTTCAGTTTTGCGACCAAACCACTTGCAGGGTCCAAGCAATGCGAAACCATGCACCTATTAGCATTCCATCCTTCCTTCCCCTTCCCCTCTGACTCGATGGGTTAGGGTTAGGGTCAGGGCTTCGACGAGCTCTCACCCTGCACACAACTCACAGTGTCTTCGTTTGGTAATTTGGAGTCATGCTTGTGCTTGACACCCATCGTCGGTTGCGGGTTCTTCGGCGGCGCCGAGATAGGGGAAAGCTCCTGACCCCCCGGCTGTCCGGGGCCCCGCACGGGCCGGGCTCGGCTCCCACCAGCACCCCTGGCGTTCGTCTCTTGCTGGCTAATACCTCGTTCTTCCTTGAAATTGCGATTGCGTCAGAGAAACAGAGATCCAGGCCGTTTTGTGGGAGCTTGACGAATTTGACACTCGCTGATGTCGCCAGCACGCAGGTGCCCGTGAAGGTCGGTGTGACCGAGTCTCGGTTCCACGAATAGAGTCAACCTCTTTGAACAAACCGAGCAACGATCCATCTTCGACTAACAACATAATCACAGCGGACTTCCCAAGAATAACTCGACTTTCGAACCCCCGTTATGTTCATACATGATCTCCAATAACGGTGCAGAGCACTTGTTTCATGGCGAAGGTTCTGCCCACTTGCTGTACTCAAATATGTACACCTTTGGTTCTACCTGGTGATTATCTGCAAATGGTTTGCCGTCGCGACGAGATGGTACCACTGACCTGCATTGCCTTCATCTGTGCCTCAATGGCGTCAATCTTAGCCTTGGTGCGGTCACGCTCCAGCTTCATTAGCATCTTTTCCTTCATGGCCAGCTGGAGAATTGAAATACAGAACCCAACGAACACACAGACTATTCAGCGACAATTTGTAAGGGGACGGGCCCCCATAAGGTAAAATGACCTTGTAGAATCAAGCCCAAATGCCGAATTTCTGCCGAACTACACCTATTTTCAATGAAGAAAATCCTTCCTTGACAGAGGACAATACTGGGCAAGCACTGCTGTATATCTTCTAACCGCTAACCCTAACCTTTCACCAGTACACTCGTTTGCATATCGCCTCCTCCGATGATATTGGATGAATTCGCTAACACGGTCAAACGTTCCTGAGGAGACTCTCTTGCTGACCTGGTACTTTCGCTCCAACTCTTTCAGGGTAGGCTCATACGCCTTGAAGTGCTGCTTGAGCCGCTTTAGATCCGTCGCCATTCTACCTTTCTCCTATTTGGTAATGCAGCGCACAATCACGAGGACTCCGTCATGCGGGTGGATGGCCGACCTTCCAAGTCACTGTTGGTGCAGCGGCACTACCAGCAGAGTGCCAAACGTAAGATGAGGGAAGCTCTGGTAGCTGTACGGTATGGTGCGGTACGGTACGGTTCACATGGAAACTTGGCACCAATGCGCTCTGACGAATACCGCAAAAGTATCACTGGACGCACACGTATTTGATTTAAGGTTTCAATCATTTGGGATATCACCGACCTGTGGCATCGGAAGACTTGCATCATTTTGTTCGCTCTTGTGACACACGCCCCTGTGCGACACCTCCGAAACGTGGGCAACTGAGCTATCATCTTTTGGTGGCAAGGTCCAATTCGTCCTTTAAGTGAGATGCTGAAGAAAATTACGGCGCATGTCCTGGGACTACGTGTATTGCCGTATGAGGACCTGGACACGTTTCTTATTGAAAGCAAGCGCAACACCCACGCCTACGCACACAACCTGACCGGACTACGTAGCCAATATAGAAACGATACCAAATACCAAAATCTAGCCGAGGGGAGCCTAACTACGACGAAAAATCCTCGCCGTCAATGTTTTAGCCCTGTCAAACTATTTTGTTTCCCTTCCAGCTCGTTCTGGGCTATCGGAGTTCTAGGTTTCGGTACGTGTACGTTTTTGTTGCGCTTGGATGAGCGGTCCCAGCGTGTCTATTACGGAGGTACATAATAGTCAGGACCAGGACCAAATAGTAGAAAAAAACTGACCTTTGCGTTAAAGGAGTGTAACTGTGTAGCAGCTACGTTGATTTTCATTTGGATTTTCGCATTCGAATGTTAAAAGTCGTGCCGTCAAATTGCGCTACCGTATGATCTAACCGAAGACCATACCGCAAGAGTAAACTCCATGCCCGTTTTTTTGTTTTGGTCTTGACTACAATGTTCCACCGTAATAGCAATTCAATGAATGTGTTGCTCATTCTATGCCTCCACCGCCACATGCACACATCAGTGAGCCCCGATGTCACGATGGAACTCTGGAGACAAACCCACAACTATTGCTCTCGGTTTGCGCCGGGATCCACGGCCGATAACAAGCAGCCTCACCCCCGAAAGTGGATTTGAGACGGAATCATCGCTCCCCTGTGCAATTGCTCCGACCTGTGCATTCCCTTTGCTGTGTTTTGGAATTTCAGCAACGCAAACAATCTACTGGCAATTCCGACGTCATGCTAGGGCTGCATGGAAGCCGATATATGGAAAATCTGGTGAAACCAGAGCGGTCCTTGTCTCACCTGTACTACTCTCTTGTGGTGCATGCGGTGGAAATCTCGCTCTTTGCGGAACTTGTCCCAAGTGCCCTGCGCCCGCTCTGCGATAGCCTGCATCTTTGTCAACTCGTGCCGAAGAGCCACTACCTGCGTAGCAAACGAGTCAGCATCGTTGTGGTCCAAACGGTGTCAAATATAACACACAAAGACCATGGACTACCAGCGGTGACGTGTCCTGAATACACCATTCCGACCAGGAGGATCCTTCCAAACGGCCAGCAAAGACATCGTGATTACCAAAGGCAATCCGGCAGGAAGTGCTGAGGTATGATAGTGTCCGCAGATACTCTGCTGTCTGAACCTTTACAACCAATCAGGCGACTAACCATTGCCTGTATTCGCCTTCACAGTCGGCCAGACTTCTATGCAGCAAATTGAAGGCATAAACACGGGTGGGGTATGCTTTTCCGGCATACTGCGGCTCTCCGACCACTTTTTCATCACGCCCTCATTGACACCGTTGTCAGCGTTTCGACCGGAACAGGCTATCCTGTCGTGCCATCATATTTCCAGCGTGTTTACCCACGAGGTCTGGGTTAAAGTGGAAATCACCTGCTCGTCAAGCTCCTCGTTCCTGAGATAAATATCGGGAACCTTGGTAGTGTACTCCTCGCCCAACCTCCCTTTTGCCTGCAGCTCGTACCACTCCGTGTTGAAAGAATCCAGGGTTCGAGTGAGACCCACTTTGATCAGGAAGTTTCTGATGAAGTCGTCCACTACCGAGGGTCGAACCTGGAACACATGGGGTATCATATTACCCCAACCCTTTGAGCCTGTATTTAGTATGGTCGATCTGTCATCAACAGGATGTCCATCTTGTGTGCGGTGTGCGCTGGTACTTCCCCTCGACAGGGATTGAAACACTCAAGAAAACCACGCACTGTTTTTATTACCAACCTGTGTGAGAACCTCTGTTTCAGAAGGGCCGCTTCCTCTAGCCCCATCAACGGAACCGTCCTTTCCACCCCCACCCTGCCCAGACCGTTTTGCCCCCCCATCCTTGGTCCTAGCCTCTTGTTGCATGCGAAGGGTAGCCAACGCGGCTGCGAGGTCCTCATCCTGCCCGTCCTCTTCATCGGAGTAATCCTCCTACACAGCGCAGCAGTAGCACAAAGCTGGTAAGCACAAGCACAACGAGTTTTTAAGGCTGCGACGAAGAGCGATATTGATCTTGACTGATTTGGAAACGAACCGATGGAGCACGTGGCGATCACACACGATATGCACGAGACCAGTGGGGGAAGTGTTCTGCAGGAACCCCTCCCTTGGTTGTCGCACAAAGCAGCAGCGGTTGGAACTTGTCTTTACCCTCATATCACGCAATCTACCTCCACAAACAAAAGAAGTACTCTACAGTAAATTCAAGGCCAAATAGGCGACACGGTGGGCGATTTTTCCTAGTATCTAAGTTAATAGGCGTTCATGTTCGGTACTAAACGGGTAGAGAACATCATAGATCAGCGATACGCGCGTTGGCACGCATGAACTGTTACTGGGGACGGGGTGTTGAGGCTACGGTGCGAAAGTCTGCAAACTGGGTCTAATATACGGGTCCATGCACCACTCAATCCACTTCTATCCACCAAAATATCCTGGTGTTCGAAGACAACTCAGTGTTGTGATATGCCGCTGTACATCCGAAATCCAGGAAGTTGGGTCTGTGACCGCGCGTACAGCAGTGGATCATGAATGGTATTGATCCAGCCTTGGACCTATAATAGTATTCAATCTTTGAACCGCAGCTTCAGATCGACAGCACGCCCCCAGCAACAAATATGGGTGTGCCAACGCGCATGGCGCTGCTTGATGATGCCCTCTACAGATTTAGCATCGAACACTCAACAAGTTCTGAGCCGGAATGTTGCTTTCGATTGTTTTGTCTTGGATAAAGGCTACAGCAGTAGTTTCTCAAAAGGGGACACCCTAAAGGGGTTCCAGAACAAGAATTTTGATGTTGACCAATTTTGAAAACAAACGCAAGAGCACCAGAAAGCGCACAAGAGACAGACAAGTCCAGTCGGAAGGCATCGCGAACAACAGAAATCGTTGATTATTGCACAGGGCGGCAGTAGAGGCTGTTCAAAAATACATTTCAAGCGCCTGCTTCCTTTGAAATCAAGAAGAAAATTCATACTAAGTACTATCTATCCTATTTTCAAGTCAAAAGAGTCAAAACGGTAGGCGCTCAAATAAGGTCTGCGTTGCCAGGAACCTAGTGCATACTACTAATATCTAATATCACTATTATAGAGGACATCCTTATAGAGGACATCCTATTGTAGTGGGGGGTGCGTGTTGGCGCGCTCAAGTCTGCTTCTGTGGTGGTGATATCGAGGGTCGTTTTTTTTTTTTTTTCTTCACTTCAAATCAGCGCTCACAGCACTAGTGCTGTTTACTCCAACCCGTGGTCACACAGAAGAGCCCCTCTCTATCCTCCCCTCCTGCGGTACTTTGTCTTCGATTATTAATGCGAGAAGAGTTCAGCACTCTCTTCCCTCTGTGTACACACGAACTAGCGCTATCCACTAAGCCAAGAGCGGAAGCGAGAGAAAAACTCACTTTGCAAGAAAAGCTCGCTTGCGCCGGGATTCGAACCCCTGACCTGACCTCTAGAAGGTTCCGAGGTTACCTTCTAGACCACCGGGGCGACCATGTCGTATGCATAGTAAGTAGTGGCCTACAACTCCGCAAATTTCCGCAAATTCGACCGACACCCAGTGTCTTGTACTGCTTGTGCTCGCCGCCACCTACCCCAATCTCCTAAACTGCGGGTTTACAGCAGTAACTGACGCCACTAGCTACTGCTGACGTTCAGGGGTTTACGATCCGTGGCGGTGAGCACGACTGTGCCAAATGTTGGATGCCGCTTGGTTCCGGCGCAGAATTCGGACTGTTTTCAGAGACTGTTGCGACCTTCTATATTCAGCTCCAGTAGCAAACCTGAACGTATCCGCACGCACGGCGCCTGTTGATGGTGTCCGCTACTAATATTTAGTACTCAGTACCAGGTTCCTCCGGCGGGAAGGTAGTTTTCTTTCTTTATGCTGGATTAATGAATGAGAAGAGAGCCCGCGTAAACCCCTGTTCTGGAACCCCTTAAGTGGGCGTCGTCGTTCGCTGGACATGCCGTAGATTCCAATATCATGGCATGCCGAATCACCAAACCATATAGTGGTGGTCTTCCTTTCCTGTCTGACCACAGCTATGCATGAGTACGTTCCAAACATACCAAAGGTAAATAAGCTGAATTGTACTTATGCATGAGACAGCAACACAACACAAGCGCACACTGGAGTTGCAGATGCTCGGGCACGCTACAGCAGTGCACGTGTTGGGTCAGTTGGAAAGTGGCCGACATCATCAGTACCCTCTTTCCTAGGGAAGGGCGTCTTTCGGTATATTTCAATACTGCTGTCTATCAGTTCACGTACATACGGATATACATTTTCATAAAAGTTTGATCGTAGATGCTGCGTGTGTGGGTCAGATACATTTGAGAAGAGACCCAGTCACACTTTCGGAGGGTGTTACCTTCCGCACACCGTCACCAATACTATTCCAACCCCTCATACCTCGACTGCCTTGTAATCAAAATCTTCATCATCAGACTCGCTTAGCTCGACCACCTCCAGCACGGCTCGCTCGTCATCCAGATCGGCGGTCGACATCGACACAAAATCACCAGATCACGCCGCTTCGGTAGATCTGATGAGGTCCGTACTCAGTATCGTGTTTTCCCTCCTCCGGGTTGCCTTGATTGGCTAGAAGGCTTCAGTCCGGACAGTATATCAATCTAGGTCTAAAATACGTTTTGGGTTGTGTTGTGCTCGCTGCCAGCTCTAGGCGGGGGGCTTTGTGAACGCCCTTGCTTCCTATCGAGAATGCGGCGCAACCCAGGCAAGAAGAACGAAACCGCCCGAAACCCGAAACGAAACGAAAAATGCGGCGCAACCTACCGGATCGGGATCTACAAGTGCAGCGCTGCAGCGCTACCATCTACGGATGAAAGAAAGATATACCAGTTATCGTAGACAGAGTCAGGGTGCTTGAAAAAAGCAGGAAGTCCCTGCCTGCTCCCACTTACTTCTCGATGCCGCACAGCCGCTGTGATCGTTATCACCCCAGGAGTGACGGCAGGTCCACAGCGCACGACGGGTAGGTATACCGGTCAGCCGACAGGTTCCCAAGAGCTGATGTCGAGAGTGGCCGATGAGCAGCATGCGTCCGGCCGAAGCCCGTTTGATGGCCGAGAGCCGGTGAGCCGCCAGTCACTGCTATATGTCTAGCCTCGATCTGTCTGTGTGTTTGCAATATGTTGCCGTGAGACATGTGATACGACATTACGGCAGGATGCAGCCTTGGGGTGAAAGAGAAAGCTCTGGGCCATGGATGAGGCAAACCAACCAACAATGCTTGGAAGTCCTGACCCTGCGCTCCATCACCTTCGACCTATAGGCAAGTTGGAGTAGCACTCGATATCGATGATGTCTTATAGCAAGGTTTCAACGCCCATAGAACCACCATTTCCTCTACCGCCGACAGCGTTTCGGCACTTTCCGCGGGGAGGCAAGCTTGGCCCAGGTGCATCTTCAAGACGCTCCCTCGGCATGGACTTACGAGCGACGTGCGAGCGTCAAATTGGCTAAGTCCCAGCTTCGCACAGTTCGTGCGTCGTTTGAGAACCCGTCCTTGGAACCAAAGGTACTATTCCTGTCCTATTAAATTGATCTGAGATTTGCAGGTTGCCGGAAAGTGATCCTTTTGTGCTTTCTGCCTACTACATAGACTACGTAGACTACAGTAGACCACACCATGTCTTTGAGAGTCTCTAGGTTTTCTACCTCCGGTATGCTGCTGCGAGAATCCATTGTCTCCAGCGTCCAATTCCAGGTGTCGAACAGCTCTTTGTATCCCTCATGGGTTCTGTGCATGACGCACGCTTCTTGCTCTCAACTCCAGGTCCAGGCCCCATTCGAGACACGGCCGGGAGAGATTCCTCGCCGAATACAGATCGAGCGCAAGCGCCGCCTGTACTTGCAGCATCGAATAGATGCACTCCTGCTCGAGCGTGGTATCGACCACTCACAACCGCCAAAAAGCGCGCTGGCCTTCCTGAGTCCGTCCATACCCCCGATGCCGGTAGAGGTATGTCCAATGGTGTATTCTGGTGGATGGTGCAGCCAGCGAAAATCTCCTCAGAAGTAATTGCAGTGTCAAACGGTCGAAGGCTGCTGAACGTTCAGCGACAATGCCGTAGTTGTACCCGCCCGTCATGGAAGCCAGTTGTGTAAAAATGGGCGTCATCGCATGAGGTTGTTGCTTACTGCCCTATACAACACCCTCCACAGGTGTTCGACAACTATGACTTTGAAGTGAGGAGTCCCGAAAATTGGCTGAGTCTAGCGCAAGATTCAGAAGGGAATGTCGTGGGGCTACCGGGGCGGGCCCTCTTCCTGCAGCCGGATCAAACGGGGTCTTGGCGGGAGTGTAAGGTACAGCACAAAAATCGATTGCCAGCATTATTCTGTACGGTGTTCATGGGTGAAATATACCCATTGCTACTTTACATTCTTCTGTTGGCTACGATGTCGCGGGGCTACAAACGGGACGCGCACGAGAGATTGAATGTTGTGAGGTCTACTGGAGCTTGTAGCTCGTGAGGGGGATTCTGTTTGGTCTGGGTTCCATTGGTGATCCTATGCCTTGTTTGGAGCAAGCGAACCACAGGCCGATGCAAAGAGCCTCATCACGTTATTCATGTGTTGTATGAGTGTTGTTGTTGAGGTGTCTGCAGCAGGAGACTTCACAAGCCAAAGGCTGACCAATCGTGCTCTCGTCGCCACAGGTAGGGGAGGTTGTTCAGAGTAGTGCTCCAAGTTAATAATGGAGCACCCGGAAGATCGAAGCACGTATCCGACAAACACCAAATGATAACCTCCATCTGTTTGGAAATGCATCCGTGCAGGTGATGGACTACGATGCCAACAGCGGAGAATGGGTGGTGGAATGGCTAGAGGGGACAACAAAGGAACGAGACACGCAGCAAAAGCTCCCCCGGCTGAGCGTGTACCTCAAGGCGGAGGACCCGTTCAACTTTGCCGACCGTGTGGCGAATGCACACGCGAGCAGGGAGGTAAGAGAAGACACGCAGAGTTCTGTGTGGCAAGGCTTTGGCGGTGTGACACGACCTCGACGCAAGCAAGGGTTTGCGGTACACTTTCAAGTCGTACCCGAGTAACCGCACCAATTGCAACCCTTACAATGGTTGGCGATTCGGGACACAAAGGAAATGCAGTACACGAGGCCCGCATGACTCTTGACAATCCTCATCGTGGAGTACTCTGACATGACTTTCGTCGCGAACGATGTTCTTCCCTGCGGCCGACGTGCCAACTCTGATCGCCATGCAGGAGGCTGAACTGACGATCCTGTACAACTTCTACATCGATTGCATGCCTTCTGACGACATGGCAGAGGCAAGTCTAGACTCGTATCGCATTGGGGGGAATAGAGAGAGGAGTAGACCCCCCAAAAAGTTGAGTTCTATCTTGTTAACCATTCTCGGAGAGGGCATGGCCCATCCGCGTGTTGGTGATGCGGGGCTGCTACGAGTGGCGTCCGATTAATGCCTTGGACTTTTCTTGGGATGTCTGTTTTCGGGCTTGTGTGTAGGGAGGCCGTGCCATACGCAAATACAGCAATTTCCTCAGAACTATCAGCTGGTCATGCCTCCAACCTTGGGTGTAAACTCTGAAGCCCTTGAAGGTTGTGCTCGGATCGCACGTTCGACATTTGTGTACGTCACGTTCAATCCACCACACAGCTTGCGTGTGTAGGTAGGCCATGCCATGCCCCAATATAGCAGTTTCCTCAGAACCATCAGCTGGTCCTTCCTCTAACCTTGGGTGTAAACTCTGAAGCTTGAAATTTGTGCTCGGATCGCACGTTCGACATGTGTGTACGGCACCTTCAATTCGCCACACAGCTTGAGGGCGAGGAGATAAGTCGCATTACGGCTCTATGTTCAAGGGCCTGTTCAGCGGAAGGTAGCACAGGTGACATGCCCGGACTGATGGAGGAGGTCAACGTTGATTACCTTCGCACCATGAACAAGATTGTGTTGGGGACTCAAACGAAGGAGGTGGGTGGAAAAACGACGATAGCGTAGACGGCTAGAGCGTAGGTTCCACCGCCCAACGAGGGAAAAGGCATGAAGTGGGTACTAATAAAAAAGGGGAGTGTTCGCATGTTGGCCCAGAATGACATTCCGATGGTCGGGGTGGTTTGAGCTACTTCCAATATGCTTTTTAATTGTATTCGGTTGCGAGAGGAAGCCAGAGACTGACTACGCGTAGTCGAGGAAGCACAATTCCTAAGATATTTTCAATCGATAAACGGTTGCTCTCCTGCCCCTCCGATGCACACTTTTCTCACGTTGCTCAACGAACCTTCCTCAACGTGGCTCGGCGTACTGCAAACTGTTTTCTTTGCGCGATGCGTGGGACGCTCAGGCCCAAAAGCCTCACGGATTGAAGCAGCCTGGGACGGAAATGCTGCGCAGTCTCCGCATCCCAAGGGGGGTATATCGCGAGGAAAAGCCTCCTCCCGATAAGGTGTTGTTGAAAATACGTCACAAGGTGGTGGCAGCGTATCACATTGGGTACCTGAAGATGAAACCTAGTCGGCGTTTTGGAGACAGTTGTCTTCGGAGGTACTTGGAAAGGCCCCTTGCCTAGAGAGTTGCAGGATTAGGCTGAGGTCCAGTGTTGAAACTATATGTATCCAAGGTGTTCATCCCAGAACAGGCAAACTATTGTACACCTATCCCAGCGTTGAAACCCAGAGGGTCAAAAGCAATTGCTCTTACAGTCGACTACCCTCGCCGTCAATGGCGAAATATCTATGCAGAACCTCAAGCAGGCTGAAGCGAACACTCAAACGAAGCCCACGCCCGAGTCGTTCTTGCAAACATTTACTTACTTGCCCTTCCTCAAGAATTTAAAACCGAGGCCAGTAGGTTCAAGTTGTTCAAGTACAAAAGGGTCGTCTCTCCCAGGCAAAAAGAAAAAATATCACTTTCGCATTGAATGAGGACGGCTAGGGATTAAGTCATACTTACATCGAGCTCATTGTTGGCTGTGAAAACCAGTTTCGAGAAAAATGGTCCACCACAGTGCCCAAGGGAGATGCTGGGAAAACTGAAACTGCTAACAACATCGCGTTTATCCAATGCAGGGAACCGTGTACATCGGGTTCGAGGATTTCCAGGAACGGTCCCGAGACTTCTGCTTCAGCTCGTTTCTCACCAAGCCGGAGATAATCAAGATCGTTGTGCAGGTATGGACGGGAGAGATTTGTTGCATTTGTACATGCACCGACGCATTGTTATTGGCCTGCGAATAGACATGAAACGCAGTTCACGTGTCGGCGCGCTGAAATACTCCGACCTAGCTCGACCCTTTCACTGCAAAAACTAAGGACTGTCTACCTGTTGCAACCAATGCCATCTTTGCAACTGATGCCATCTTCTGTAAATTATTCATCAATCTTTCTAGTTCTACCATATGCCAGGTTTTGGAGGGGAAAACGATTGCAACCTACCCTTCATGGCAACAACAGATTCAAAATACTATATAACATAGTGCATGTCAACACACGTTCACAAGTTCGTCGTCACGCTTGCACGTTCGTCGCGGTTGCACCTGGGTATTGTCCAGATTCGATCTGAGTGCCGGCGGGTGTTGGATCTGAGCCTCTTCCACATGGTTCCAAAGTCGGTCCACTTGGAAGACTTCGTGTCACTCCAAAATCAGGTGATAGAGCAAACTAGGTGGCTAAGCATGTGTTCACGGAGGGGGAATGGCATGCCGAGTCTTGTTGAAAGGCTGTATCGATCAGGATGGAGGCGAATATACACCTTTCAATACTTCAACTTCTGTCTCAAGGCCGTCCCCATGGAGGGGGCCCAGGCGAGGCTCCACAATTGAAGGCCGCAACTTCGGAAATCTACTTTTATGCACTTCCTTAGCCTAGCCTCACCCACACCCCTGGGGAACCAGCTATTTCAGACAGAATCTAGGATTTACGGTGCTCGGTGCTCGTTTTTTCTGCATGTGTCACAGCGACCTGCCCAAACGCTTCAAGCTGAATCCCGTCCACAGGGGTACAATCTTGCCGTTTATATCTTCAACACTTCACGTACTTTTGTATGCTGCGTGCAGGCCACGCAAACGACGAGCCTAGACCTGAAGGAGCAATGGGTGATCAACATCGTTAACTTCATCCGTCACCACTTGAAGGACGTAAAAAAGGGCTGGTTCAACCTAGATGAGGTCAGTTGGTTCAGTGTTTTGGTGGGGGTGTGATAGGACGTAATCTGAGCCGACGACAAGGATCCACGTGGAAGTTCGCGTAGGTACGCGATCGGTAGAAATTATGCGGGCCACTGCACGCTCTCTATCGTGAGCGCCCACAGCAACATGAAACGGCGGAGAGTGGTCCGGGTTATGGCTACGGTTAGCATAACAGTACGAAGGGTTGAGCGGTTCTGTAGCACACACCATATGGCAAGAGCGCCACTCAACACCTACTCCATACTCATTCTACCACGTGAGGGGTTAGAGTTTCTGGAGTTGATTCCATGATGACCTCTCTTCCTTATCTCCTCCGCCTGGCTTGTACAGACTTCCAACGAGGTGTATGGGTTCAGCAAGCTTCGGCGATTCTTGGCGTACGTGAACTTCATGACCCAGGACACTCTCAGATTCCTCGTCCAGGCCAGCTTGGATGAGTTCGTCAGGTGTGGTGAATGGTGAAGGTAGCAACATACCCCTTATTTGTTCACAGGAAGTACCTTGTGGGTTAGTAGAGCCGTGTCGCCGTTCGAAGGATACACTCGTCAGCAGGAGCGCTGATTCCTGAAATCTCCAGACCAGCAACGAAGTGCCCTAACCGGTCTTCGTCCAACTCTCAAAATTCAAAGTTGCTTACGTAGTTGTTGATCCCCATCGAGACACTAAGCACATGCTTCACATTTGTCTCCCATCGACGAGAACGGCAGGTCAAATGCGTTACTACAACCCTCGCCCCCCCCGCTCCATCTACGATAAGCGAAATTCTTAGAGCCGCGATGCAATTGTCGCAAACAATTGATAACAACAGTTCTAAGCGAGCTCTCCTGCTTCCCTTGCTCTCGATTGCCCTCGTCTCCTATCGCGCGTAGATTCCTGCTACGCGCCTGTCTCCACGACGCGAGAATCGTATCCTCCAACAAGGTCGTCCTCAAGATACCGATCCTGCCTGACAGACCTTCACAGGAAGACCAAACAAAGACAAGCTCTCCTGTTCCAGGCCTACCGCTTGAACCTTCTCCGTCTCCGCGCGGTGGGTGTAGCTCAGGCAGCGATAGCAACGACGACGGTTCTCAACGCGAAGAAGAGGGGGATGGGGGGGGAGAAAGCGGGGGAGGGGTGGCAACAGAGGCAACTCCTCCCGCGCCGAATTTCCCCGACGAGGCTGCCCCAATTCCGCAAGTTTGGAGCGAAGGGCGGACGGTATGGAAGGGGGACACGCTTCGTGCGCTACGAGCGCCCCTGTTCGTGGTGGAGATTGCGGTGGTCGGGGATAAGGGGAGCGAGGTGTTTGCGTACTCGCAACGGCTTCCGGCGGTGAAGGAGGCGGCGCTTGCGCTCATTGACAAGGCGATTGCTTCAACGCAGGTGACTTTTTATGTGGTGGAAGCCCCGATGGTGGAAGTGGTTTTGGCGGTGGTGACTGAGCGGGTGTCATGTTTTTAAAGATGGTGGTGGTGGTGGAAGCTGTCAAGTATTGTTCTCTTTTACCTCAGGTAACACGCGGGCAGAGGCGAGCAGCGTCACACATGATAACCAATGGGAACGTGTTCTCACCCAAGTTCGAGGATTTCTTGTGCAGCGGCATACCTCGATCCAGTCCGCTGGGAGTATCGAGCTCCTCTCGAGAAACGCCTACTGTACCATTGGTGTCGACGACCTTTAAGTTATATCTTGGTTGGCGTTATGCGCCCGTCCGCTCTACCCAACGTCCAGAGAGAGCTCAGTATTTGCCACAACGTTCGCCCAAGGTACAAGTATCTCCATCTCTCATAAGCATGCTCCCGTCGCTACATCATCCACCACTCAGAACATGGTTCGTGTGGAGCGGCGCGTGATGAAGAAACTTTTCTGGTCTCATGACCCCGTCATGTCTAGTGTCTACTCGTCAGAGGACTGGGTGCAGCACCTCAGGGAAACCGTGGCCGTGGCTTTGGATAGGGCTGTCAAACCGGCCACGGAGTATCTGGAGACCTTGGAACCTTTTGTGGAGTTCTTGAACGTCGACGGTACGTTTGGAGGTGTATTTTTCTTTCACCAGATGATCATCCACTTTTGTTTGGTCTTTACTGGGAGAAGAGAAACATCATTATCCGCAACATTAATGGGGATTTTCGAAAGCCGATGGCGACTATGACTCCTGTTTTGGACTTGTGACAAATGGTGTTCTTGCGTTGCTAAAAGTGATCTAGGGTGATGTGTGGCCAAAACCAATATGTTTCTCTTTCTAGCAACCTAGAGCTGCCCCGCTGGTGTTAAAACAAGAATCGTCACGTTTTGTTCTGTGGTCGTCACCATATGCAACATGAGAAGAATATTAAAATCGTTGACGCGGTTTTCAACATGACCACGGAAATCCGTGCATTGTCCGATCATCGGTCGAGAGCAGAGGGATCCTTGACTCTCACTCAACGGCAAACCAACAAAATTGGCCATGTAATCGCTTGCGTGTTCGCCGACATTTCGTTGTTGTTCGTGTGCCATTGTTCGGCGGTGTTCGCTATGCTTCCGACGTTTGCTTGGGCGGAGAGCAAAAGAACACGATTCTCAAGACCCCAACCCTCAATCCCCCCCGAATTGTCGCTTGTCACCCACCCTCCCTCGGAAAAAAGTAAACGAATATCTGTGTGAGACGGAAGCGGCCATGACCAAGGCCGAGACGGGCGAGTTTCTGTTCGATGACCTGCGTCAGCTGGCGGCAAACCACGCGCAACAGAAGATTGAGTTCGAGAAGCTCATCCCCGAGAACATCTCCCTAGGGCTGTTTGTGGTAATTCCTTTGTCGGTGTTTGTTGCTGCTGATTGTGGATGGTGTTCTGTTAGGAGACTATTGGGGTCTATTTTATGTGGACCCGCCCGCGTTGCATGTTGCCTTGAATCAACTAGCTAGATCAGAGTTGTGCCTACCTGCCTCGCGGATTACTGTTCGGTGTGTCGCAATTCAGCATAGTTTTTCCAGGTGTTTGTTGTTCTCTCATACCTCCAGCACAGCATAACTTTACGTGTGGCACCATGTTTATAGGTGAGCATGAGCAAGATCCGCCAGCGACTGTCGTCCAAGCACCAAGACATCGCCGAGCGACTGACCTTGATGCTCACCAAGAGCGTTAAAGACCAGGCACAGGTAAACAAAATATGCTGCAAGAGGAACACATCGTACATACTATAATATTACGATACAGGTATACCATAACACAAAGCAAAAATCCCCTTCCTTGAGGTTGTTTCTCTTGTTCACTTGATTTGATTTCGCGGTTGGCTTTCTGGATGTGCCAATGGCTTCGACTTTCGAGGGCCTTTATGATACCATCATCAACACTTGGTTTTGGTTAACTTGGTGCCAAACGTTGTCTGCTGCGGCTTCAACAGACCACCATCGGGAGCTTCGAGACTATTTATCGTCGACTTCATGCTCCGATCGAGAACATCGAGCAGCTGACAGAGATGCAGGAGTACATGGCCAGCACGGCGAATATGTGAGTACTCCACCGACCAATTGCCTACATAGGTAGCAGTGTTGTCGCTTCCGCCGGTCGAATCCATGTACATTGACACAGCCTTCAGAAGATATATCAACCTCCTCGCATGGGAATCTAGGCCCCCTACGCTGTGTTCTGACCATTTCGTTGCGGTGTTCGTTCCAATAGGGTGTCGGAGCTTCAGGGCAGCATCGACACGACGATGAGTGCCTTTGACGTGATCGGAACGGCAAAGACCCCGCTGGACGATACCACCATGTCCATGAAGTGGGAGGTCTTTGGATGGCCCCAAAAGGTATTTGCGGCTTTCTTTCGTCTGGACATGGCATTCAAAATTCACCGATGGAATTGCGTTGGCCTTAGGCTCTCTCGAACCCAATCGCCTGAGACGTCCAGGCTCCATCCGAGAGGACGCCACATGAAGTTGTAGAATTAACAAAAAATGTGATATGGACGAGTCTATTTGGTCGTACCTATACCAAAAAACAGCGAAATAACCGATAATTGTGTTTTTGGGACGTCACTCGACATGTGGCAGTTTTGTCAGTGATACTATCGCTTCAACTCTATATATTGAATTGTACCTTCTCTTGACCAAAGCAAGAACCCACAACGCTTCCAATGGGGGATGTGCAATGATATGTCACCATCACGAGGCCGTTTCCCCAAGGTGGGAAAGGTTTGACCTTCAAATTCTGACTCAGCATCTTGAACGCTTCAGTTGCTGTTGTCGTTGAATTCCTCTCGTTTTTCTGATTATCGACAAGAGAACATATGTTTTTTCTGTCCCACATCGCTCTGTCGTTGCCATGGTTGTGATCCGGGCCGCTGTTATTGTCTTGTGCAGATCGCCGCTAAGATCCAGCTGCGTGAAGTGGCCAACGCCCAGCTGAAATTAAGCTACCAGCACGCAATGGAAGAGGAGCAGACAGAGTACGTAGAGCGCCTCAAGAGCTTACAGGACCAGGTGCGATTGCGATTTTCACAACCATGAAAGTAGATACCATGCAACGGGATAGAACATCTCGCTTGTTTCCCGAGGTGTTCAGGCACACATGACCTTCTTTTCGTTCAAAGGAATGCTCTTGCAGATCTCGGTTGCGGGAATCAGTGCACTTTCCCCCTTCCAAGTACTTGTAGAAAATAACCAGCGATACCGCTGGCCGTCTTGGTGTTCACATCCATGTTCAACGGAGTATTCAACAAGCTAGAGAACCAGGTGAATAGCAGGAGGTACCCCATGTCGAACACGCGTGTAAGACAGGACCTCCGTAGCCAATTGTGTCAACGTTGCGGGAACGCTGATCCTACTGCACAGTGCTTTCCTCAGTTATTGGCCTTCTGTGGACCTCTCGCCGAATGAGTGTATGAAGCCACCAGATCCTCCAACGCATCGACTCAATTTTGTCACCGACGTGACATGTGCACCGGGTCTCTGCCTCGTAGCCAACCTTCATCATTCGAAAGGCCTTCAGGTGGTTGAGAGAAAATACCCACCTGCGTAGGCACTAATGTGACAATTATGACAACCATGACTTGACATTTGGCACAAATATGTCCTGCTTCACGAATGCAAACCTTGCCAACAGCATGCTGTCGTACATGTATGAACATTGATTGTGATCAGGTGAACAAGATGTCTCACTTTACAGACCTTTCGAAGGTGGAGCAAGTGAGCTCAATGGTGCGCAGGATGGAGAAGGACATTGAAGAGTGCTCCGACCAGGCCATCCTCTTCAACTCCAGGGAACAGTGAGTTGCCATCACACACGTTTTGCCGCTACACAAGGTATTGGAGAAAAGTCATAATTGAATGTGCGCGTGTTCTTGAAGGAGTGTCTTTTCCGTTAACTCCATGCATTGGTTGGTGGCCTCTTGTCGCGCACATGGGTGAACGCCAATCCATTCGTTGCCAGAGAGATAATATCTTCTACGTATGCCCTTGATTGCATTCAAAAATGGATCGAGCCGTTATGTCACGCTTTTTTCCGCAACAGATCGAGATCACTGCATTTCAAGTACAAACCAATGCCTTGTTTCTACCCGCGCAAATGCCATCCACTATTGCTCTTACACTGGTTTCAGGCTATTTGCCAAGGAAACAACAGAGTATGACCTCCTTGCGGACGTGCAAAAGTCCTTCGAGCCGTACTGCGACCTGTGGAAGAGGGTGGACGACTGGATGACCTGGCATAAGGGCTGGATGAACGATTCTTTTCTGTCGCTTGACGCCGAAGAGGTACTGTAAAAATATCCCCGATCAACAAATTGGCGGAAACAGTGGTTGATTGTGTGCCTCGGTCGTGGTTGATTGATGCTGGACGGATGGAAGGTTTGTATCATTTCATGTATCACACAAGCAGAATTGTTTTGTTGAACGCAGGTGGAGAAGAACGTGACCGTGGTCTCGAAAGCGCTCATCAAGGCAGGCCGCTTCTTCGAGGCGAACGGTCTGGAAGGTTGTTCCAAGATTGCCAGCTCTGTCAGAGAACAGGTGTGTGTGTAGACTACATGCGCAAGAAAGCAGATGCCCATGTATTCTCTGAACATGGATCACATGGTGTGCTATACTGCCGCTGCTCTTTTTCATTTTAAATGACGTGAGCTTGGATGAGACTTGCATTGTGTCATCTGACCGCTCTTGGCTGCTCATCGAGGTGGGCGCAGTTTTTTTTCACCTCCTGCCCTGTATTGACTGGGATCTCTCACAGTTTTGACCCATGGGAAACTTTCCAGGTGGATGAATTCCTGCCCTTTTTGCCCGTGATTACCGGCTTGCGAACGGCGGGAATGAGGGACCGTCACTGGGACCTACTCAGCGAGAAACTCGGGGTAGACTTGCACCCGGATGACAGTTACACTCTCACCATGTGAGCCTTACAGAGTCACGTAGCGTTCCTTATTGATGCTATGCAGAGCTTCCCGGTGAGAAGTTGTCAATCCTCAACGTTCCGATTCTCGAAATATTGCCCAATTTTCCCAGAAGAACAAATGCATCCTCGAGTACTACGCATGTTGGGTGTGAAAAAGTTAGCAACAGCTCTGAAAAAAGGGCTAGGAAACGCTGGAAGTAGCGAAAGGGACAGATAAACACATGAAGAGAGCAAAACGCCAACAACCAGGCGCTCACGTCGGCCTATAGATGCGATGTTCACGAGGTGGAGAGATTGGCATCCGGGCGAAGGTCACACACTGTCACCATGATTTTCAAGCATCAGCATGAACCGTCGTATGCACTGAGTGGGCAAGTGTTGTTGTTGTCGTAATGTCATCCTAAGCGGCCAAACAAGACCGAGAACCTCGTGCGGGCTGGCAGTGGTCTGTGATTGTTGTTGAACCATTTCTTGTCGTGACTCTCCGTCCCGCTATGCCGGTACGATGAATTCGAAAGGGTAATCGAACAAGAGCTGCACAAGAACGCCGAGGTAATCACCAAAGTCAGCGAGACAGCGAGCAAGGAGTTTGCGATCGAGTCGGCTCTGGACAAGATGCAGGGGGCCTGGGCGACGGTGAAGCTCAACACGGAGGAATACCGAGAAACAGGTACCTGTTGGCCCAAACGAGGGTTGGAATTGATGGGTGTGTCTCCTATTCCAAGCCAGCATCCCAAAACATGTCACTTGATAACCCATTGTGACTATTTGGTAGAACGCCGTTGGCATCAATCGCGTCGAACGCGTTCATTGCTTAGGCGACACGTCGTCACGCATGCGTCATGATGGGGATCACCTGTCATAATCAACGTCATGCAAAGTTTGGATAGGTACCCTAGACGCATGTTATACTACTTTATGGTAAGCATGAAAAAAACACTGTAAGATTGATTTTCGCTGTATGAACACTTGGGATATCTATTTGTTGAACCCTTTCAGGAACGAGCATTCTGAAGGGCGTCGATGACTACATGTCGCTCCTCGACGAGCATATCACCATGACGCAAGCCATGACCTTCAGCACATTCAAGGGGCCGTTCGAAGAACGAATTGAGAATTGGAACAATACCCTACAGGTAAGCACGGCATGATAGGCGGTGTTTCGTAGCCCTCCCCGAGCAACCTCTGTAGGAACTAACCCAGAACTGGATGGGCCATTTGCCATTTCCAGCTAGAAAGGAAACTTCAGCTGCGTGTCAATATCAAGTTAATTTTGCCCCGTGTGATGTGATCGCTTAGCACCTATTATTAGACTAACTTCACTCATCAACTACGACAATCGTTGGCATTGGGAGCGCGCCACGCAATGTCCAATCGCTCGAAGAACTATCATATCTTCCTCCAAACGAAACCGCGAAAACCTCGCCTTGAGTAAGTGAAATCAGGCGATACTTTGAGCCTCAAAGACCGGATTTGCGAGTTTCTGGCCTTTTGAGCTTCCGCTAAGCTAACCCTAACCCTAACCCTAACCCTAACCTCACGTAGGTGGCAAGCAAAGCGACAATGCATCTTTGCTCCCAAGGAAATATCTCCGAGCTTTCCCCGAAACTCGACGTGCAAGTCATCCTCTTTACCCCAGCATGCATGCCATGCATCGCCCATGCACTGAGGTTCGTCAGCAGTGGTGGCAGCTTCACCGACGAGTGCCCTCCGGCCAATTTTGTCCTGCCGTTAATCAAGCGGGAATGACACCCACCGTGCATGCCCTTGCGCAACTTAAGGCGTGGACTCCATTTTCTTTGTACATGCTTCAGGTGGTGAGCGAGCTCATCGACGAGTGGCTCGCTGTGCAGCGCAACTGGCTATACTTGCAACCTATCTTCGACTCGGAAGACATCAACAAGCAGCTACCCGCCGAGGGAAAACGCTTCTCGAGCGTCGACAAGCACTGGAGAGCGACAATGGCTTCTGCTGGGGGGGGTGCCTTGTGAGTCCCTTCACATGTGTCGCGGTTGCAATGACAGCATATGGCTGAGGTGGTGGGCATGACGTTTTATTGACCGGGCTACCCTCCACGGTTGCTCCGTCCAAACAGACCGCTACATGTGTTGATATTCACGAGAGAGTCAACCTCATGAATTTCTGGTAACCACCAAACCGGTGGCCATATGGATCCTGATATACGGTGATAAGGGGATCCGAACGCCTTTTTGGACGCTGATTCACACATGCCTTTGTGTTCTTCTGTGGTTTGCTTCTCACAGGTGCATCAGGTTCTGTAACGACGCAAAGCTGTTGGACAAGTTCCGCGAGAGCGCCAAGCTGCTGGACATGGTGCAGAAGGGTCTGAGCGACTATCTCGAGACCAAGAGAGCGGGTTTCAGCCGATTCTACTTCCTGTCCAACGATGAGCTGCTCGAAATTCTCAGCCAAACGAAGGTCGGCACATGCAGAGCGAATATATTGGAGACAGACAGTAGTGTAATCGCTAACATTTTCAAGGAATGAAGGCTGTTTTCGCGGTCGAATCGCAGGGAGGGGTGAGCGGGCAGTGTCACCCACTACGAGATCGTCTCAGCGCGCCGGGTACAATCTGCGCTCCCCCGCGAGGTTCTCGTCTGTGCGGATATGCGCCCCGCCCCGCCCCCGCTCCCGAAACTTCCAGCAACCCGCTCCACTCCGCGGAGTTTGTTGAGGACGAAACCGTCGAAAGCTTACCTTGTTCGGATCATATTCCCTATTTGACATTAGCTTCCAGATTCCACAAAACTACCGCAGCAAGTTTCTGTGGGCTATCTGCCTGATATTCAGGATGTGGACTATTTTCACCGGGTAGAGAGCCTCTCCCGCCTCATTCAGGCCCTCACGTTGACAATAAAAGTGTTGCGATGTTTTTTCTCGACACCTGCACCCAAGAGTCAACTGCCAGAGGCAGGTCTTGGCGGTTGCTTTTGGTGTCGCTCTTCCACAGCAGTAGCGGGCGTGAAGTATTTGTAGCAACACTCAGCATCGCAAAATCGTGTTCCTCCGCTGGTTATCATGTTCACGATTCGTTAAATGAGACTGCCAAATAATAACTGATGTTTGATCCTAGTCCTAACTCTTTGCGTAGCAATCGACGTACAGAAAAGATGGGATGGCGCAAACACGGTAAGCCTATCTGCGAACCTACCCTTCACCCATTCCAGGACCCGCTGCGAGTGCAACCACATCTTCGGAAGTGCTTTGAGGGCATCAAGACGGTGGACTTTGCCGACGACCTGACCATCCACGGCATGATCTCATCAGAGGGCGAGAAGGTAAACTACGACGGCGCTAGAAGGAGGTGTACACTGTTAGTACAGAGGCAGACGTGCTAAGGTTTTCGCAACGCGCCCACTGCACCATAACGCTTTCAATCTCCATCATGTAATGTAAACCTGCTGACAGGGCACCCTTTCAACTCTTGTGTGAGTCCCGCCGTAAGCAAACCTGAGCTTGAGAACGACTTCATGTGTCCTATGAGTGTTCGCCAGCTATACAGTTGCCTCACTCAGCGAATGTTCACCATACCGCTCTTTGTGCACGCGTCACCACTGTAGGTACCCTTCAAGGCGCCGGTGGACCCGAACGGCAAGAACATCGAGAACTGGATGGTAGAGGTGAGGGCTCTTTCTCTTTTGCATGAGAACCGGTGTATGTGGTGGCGGACAAAAGGGAGAAAGGTCTTCATTTCAGCAGTCTTGCATTCTGGGAGCGGCGATGGAATGGTGCACCAACTGTTGGGTTAGCATTTATAAGACTAAGGTGTAGAGGGGTGGTGCAAGTTGCGCTCTTACATGAGCTGCCGGAAAAGAAAGGCGTTGATGACAGATTTGCGAGAGGTGGAAGGGTTGCTTCTGAATGCGGCTGTTCTTGTATTGCTGCAAGGAGACGCTTTGAATGTGGACACCGTAACCCTTCCGTGCAACGCCGACAGGTTTGCGACATGATGTGTGCCAGCGTAAGGGAGCAGATGATGCTTGGAGTCAACGACTACCTTGTCATCGACCGGACGCAGTGGATGCAGAACTGGCCCGGACAGATTGTGCTTAACGGATCTCAGGTAAGCACCTAACAGCCTAATAGATGTCTTCGTAGGATCCTGCGGAGGTTATATTGTATTCCCCTGAAACCTCAAGTTCCAGAGAAGGGTCCTTACACAAAGATGTATCTACGCTTGAATGCTGCGATGTTATTCACCGTCGCTGGTTGGAGTTTCTTTTTCAAGGACTTCGTACAAACTCGTGTGCACGCGGGGCTTTGTCGTTCATAGGTCCAACGTGCGGCATGACAAAAGACGCGATGCACATGGTGGAAACGAGGAGATGAACCAGTGTCCTTCGCAACTCTTTCCCCGTAATTCTAATGGCGATAATACACGGATCGTAGTACTATTTGCTTCAATGAAAGGGTCACAGACGTAATATTTGCATACAACACCGGGATTTCCGATAGAATGGGTTGAACGCAGTCGTTTCATATGAACGGGTAGTCATCCGCGTGCTTGTTCGCGTTTTGATGCGATGGCGTACAGCAGCTGAATCGAACGTACAAACATATCAACAGGTGCACTGGACTGCGGAGACAGAGGCGGCGATGCTGGAAGGTGGCAACGAGGGGGTACACCGCTACTACGAGCAGCTCATCGGGCAGTTAAATGACATGGTGTACCTCATCCGCGGACAGCTTTCGAAGATGGCTAGGGTCACCATTGGGGCTTTGGCCGTCATTGACGTCCATGCTCGCGATGTCATGAAAAAGGTACGGTTTGGGAACGTCCAAGAACTGAAAACAGATTTTGGTTTAGCGTCCGGGTCGGGGTGTGGGTAAAGTCCACCGTCAGGCCATCACTAGCTGCTCTGCCTGTAGGACGAAGGACAACCGCTCGTCCCGCTCATGGAATATTTGCATTTGAGATGCCTTCAGACATTCGCAACAACTACATGAATGTAACGGCCTTTGCTTTATCGCAGATGGCGGACGCGGGTGTTGCGGCAGCGACGGATTTCGACTGGGCCTCACAGATGCGTTTCTACTGGAGGGGCGACGACGAAACCGGCCACCTCAAGGTGGGCAACGAAAAGCACAAGCGATGATACGTCTTCAACGAAGTACGGAAGGCATGCCTGGGATGGTAACGTAAGGTTGGACCATTGAACAAGGTGTGCTTGTGTCACGCGAGAGGCAGCACGGGTACTGGTGCCTCTGTCGTAAGTTCGGGCACAGGTTTTCATGGGGAAACTTTAACATTACCTGACATATGGCACATCCTTTGTTTTGGGCGTCAGTCCATACTACGACCGTGTCGAGGCAACAGACCGCATTCCTGCTTCTGAAGAGTACCGACCCAATACGGTGAGTATTTCCTGAAAATGTGGCATTTGCGCTGATTTTGACCTTCGGAGCAGGTTGTCATGGTGTCGAGCGAGAGGCAATACGGCTACGAGTATCTCGGGAACTCCTTCCGTCTGGTGATCACCCCTCTCACGGACAAGTGCTACCTGACCATCATGAGTGCGCTGCAGGTGAGAATATCTTATATAGAGAAATCTTCGACCCAAACAATATACTACGATGTGTAGCGTTCTTTAACACGTCACTCCGTCGCCCGCGCACAGCACTTCCCGCATGTATGACATTTGTCGCGTTAAGCAACAGAACACGAACGTCCGACGTTCACTGACGTTCACCAAGAGGCGCGTGCGTTTACCGCGATTCACGGCAACTTCTCCACCCACCCCGGGCGACCTACGTATGTATCCGAACTTGTTTTGCGCCCACCCTTTCATGAACGTACGTTCAGTCGTCGATCGTTGGACATGATGTTTTGTCGCTCAGAGAAGTCGTTCTCGTTGGGGTTAAATGGACCGGATGGAACTTCCGGTATTTTTCTATTCAAACGGTTGCCCCTCGTCCTCAGATTCCCACACCTAAAAACAACTGGGACCCCGTCAGAACTTGGACACGACTCGATGAAAGCGCAGTGAGTAGCACTATGAGAATGGCTGGAGGCAAACTCTAATCTCCATTCATTGTATCCTGAGCTGTTTGTAGCTATCCTGAGCGATGCCGTTTGCCATTTTCCTTGCCCAGTTATGGCACGTCCCCACCCACTTCCGTTTCCCCACACGATTGGACATATCGCACTTTAGATGATCCTTGGCGGCGCCCCGGCGGGACCTGCGGGTACGGGGAAGACGGAGACGACCAAGGATCTGGCGAAAGCCTTGGCCAAACAGTGTGTCGTGTTTAATTGCTCCGACGGACTTGACTACCTCGCCATGGGGAAGTTCTTCAAAGGCAAGTGAGGGTAGGGATACTCGCGTTCGCTAGGTCTAAGTGAGACGTCAAGAGAAGGACAGGAAGACAAACCCATTACGCGGGTCATTGTACGCTGGAACCGGGGCACAATTGCATCATGCGATCTGGACGGTAGATATCTTGCTGCAAAGTCGTCAATGAACGACAGCGTTTGCCTTACCGTATCACTCCGTGAAACAATCTAAAGTGTCGTTACAGTTGTTTGAGCTCTGTCTACCGTCTCCCATGCAACCACTGCAGGGTTGGCATCTTCAGGAGCATGGGCGTGCTTCGACGAGTTCAACCGCATCAACATCGAGGTGACGTGCCATTCCCTCTTGGAGGGCACCCTCGTACTCGAACCGTCGTAATTCTCTGCCTGTCAGTAAATCATGGTGTGCCTAATTACCCTTTCCCTTCGCTCGTACAGCCTGAAGCCACACCCGGTTGAGCATGAGAGACAGAATCTGGACGGGAAACAAAACAATCAACCCCTGCCTGCCTCAGACACAACACGCTGCTTTAACACTTTGCTGTTCAACCCCTGCCGGCCTTCAGACACACTGATGTATTTTAATACTGTGCTTTTGTCTTGCCTGCTGTAGGACGGTGCATCGCTTGGCCCTAGCCACGGGTATGCGAACCCTTTTCCCGCCTATAATTCTCACTAATGTCCGTGCTCTTTCTTCCTCGGCCATCTGCCTCGCATCCCTCTCTGGCTAGGTGCTGAGTGTGATTGCCCAACAAATCATGACCCTCCAAGGAGCTGTCCAGCGAGGGGAAAAGCGGGTTATTTTTGAGGACGTGAGTGCACTCCGTCTGCGTGCACTGCCACTGAACAACACGATATTTGCACCGGCATGGTGATTAACCACGGCGTTGACTTATTCATGGTCGACAAAAACCCTCCAAGATTGTGAGGTTAAAGCTGCACGCAACCCACACCTACTCGTGTATCAAGTCAGCTCTGGGCCGTAAATGGCGCAACAACAATCCCCCCATTCTTTTCTTCTACGAGTTCTCTCCCGGTATCAGGCCGTCGAGATGCACTAGATGGAAGCCATGTATAACACCATTTCCACCGATACACCTCTCATACTGAACAAGCTCAACTCTCGCGAAACCGCCACTCCCGCCCCCCCTGGGTCCCATCGTCGCTGTACCCCGCACCAAAATCTCGCAACAGACGGACATTTTTGTGAATCCAGACTTCGCCGTGTTTATCACCATGAACCCCGGGTACGCCGGCCGGTCGGCCCTGCCCGACAACTTGGAGGCGTTATTCCGTCCCGTTGCCATGATGGTGCCGGACTACGCCCTGATCGGCGAGATCATGCTTTTCAGCTTCGGCTACCTGGAAAACAGGAAGTGCGCCCAGAAGATGGTGGCAACTTTCCGGCTTTGCTCGGAGCAGCTGTCCGCGCAGGTGATTAGCTTTTGAAAGCTTGGTTCGAACCACCGAACTCCTTTTGATCTTGAAGATGGCCGCCTACTCTGAAGTTGAGGTACTCTGGTCCATGCCTCTAGCTTGCAAAGGCGACTGCGTGTGGATCAAGTGGGATGCGACGAATAAGGCGTTGCCCACAAAGCTGCCCTGATTTCCAGAACGGATACACGGGTACACATTGGCGTTGCGATTTCCAACCGGTCAACAACAGGTATCACCGTCAATTTTGCCCTGTAGTACGGGTATGTTCTTGACGATTGCCGCTCAGAGGTTCAACACAAGCCCGATCATTCGCGTCCAGATCGACTTGTACGAGACTCGATGTATCGTAAGACAGGGTCTGGGGAAGCACTTGGGCACAGAATAGCTGCCGCACATGAGCTCGATATCGCACCTTCACCCTCAGCTGCCATGAGTTTCAGCAATCTACCTCACGGAAACCATGCGACGTTTTGTCACTGTTCTCCGCTCAACCGCAACCGTTAGGACCACTATGACTACGGCATGCGAGCCGTGAAGACTGTCATCTCCGCCGCCGGGAACCTCAAGAGGGCCAGTCCGGAGGCCAACGAGGAGGCGTTGCTCCTCAGAGCGTTACAGGTGTGGGACATTAAACAACATAGGGAATTTTTGACATCGACTCGACCAAACTATGGGTGTTTTCTGTGGCCACACCGTGGTATGCGACATGCGTAAGGGCGAAATGGCATACACGGCAACTTGCGTTTCGCGCCATCTTTACGGCTTCTTGCAGCTTTATGGTGTATCGTGCTGCCCGAAATCACAAGGCGGAGTATTAGCAACGCATACATCGGTTTCAGTACACCTGACAACTCTGCCCTTCACTGCAACCGGTATAAATACTTGCAACACATACGAAGGACGTGAACGTGCCCAAGTTTCTGGCACACGACCTGCCCCTGTTCGGCGGCATCTTGAGCGACCTGTTCCCCGGCATAGAGCGCCCAGCCTTTGACTATGGGCCGCTGCTGAACTCGCTCAAGCTGGCCATGCAGAATCAGGGCTTACAACCGGTGAGGCAACTGACACTAATCCCGAACGTAGCATTGGCAATATGTTTTTGAACCCCTTTTCAAATGCGAGCGTTGTTCGGAAGGCGTATTGCCCAAGGCTGGTTGACCTGACGGTGGTCGCGGTTGTGCCACGGTGGAGCTAATCAAGTAGCGTAGGTCCTGGGGGGAGTCTCAACGTGTTATCAGCGCCCCTTTTCCCGAAGAAGGCTATCCACCGGCGGTGTCTACGTCCGAATGTTGTCGAGCGAAAAAACCAAAACACAATACAACAGTTTACTGACATATTTCCGAAATAGTCTAATGTTCTTTGGTAGATACCCGACCACGAGTTCGGACCTTTCCTGCCCCCTCCTACCTACGAAGTTTTTGTTCTCTCTGACTTGCTCTTACAAGACATCGTGTTTCTATTTCAAGGTTGTCACGCTCAAACGTTCACCCGCATATTTGAAAGGGTCCAGTGTAGGCATGAGCACCTATTAACAATCCATAAGGACCTCCCTGCTGAACATATCTAATCTGGTGATAGCGTCTATCATGTTGTGGTGTCGGTTGTCGTCCAGGTACCAATCTTCCTGACAAAGGCCATTGAGCTGTACGAGATGATCTGCGTGCGACACGGCCTGATGGTGGTGGGACCCACGGGCGGAGGCAAGAGCAAGAACATCGCTGTCCTCAAGGAGGCTCTCACTCATCTCAAGGTACAACAACGGCAGCATACAACATGAGAATCACCTGTGTTCACGTTTAGTGGATAGTGCAGCAACGGTGCCTCGCGTGCCAAGCGCCTGCACCAGATATTTCCACATGCTGGTCGTAGCAGATGTGAGTATGGATATGGACAGAGACAGGGCGACAGTAGTGGGTAGAAGGACAGCCTTGGTCGATTTCTCGCACAAATCAACGTGCCTTGAGCCTCCGCGTGTTGGCACCGATCCACTGTGTTGAGCTTGTTGCTCAAATAATGCTTTACTCAAGTTTGGGGCAAATCCCTCACGCCTTGTACTCCTGATCATATCTTGCATCATCTCCAACAGCGACTGGGAGTTGAGGGCGAGCGTTACGAGAAGGTGGAGACGTTTCACCTTAACCCCAAGTCCATCACAATGGGACAGCTGTACGGCGAGTTTGACGACAACACCCACGAGTGGCAGGTGATCCTTGATAAAGAAAAACGAGTTATAACCGATATTTGATAAACCGGAGGCAAGGCAAGAGCCAAAGAGGCTTCACCTGTCGGGGTGCAGACGACCAGCACCGGCAACTTTGCAGATGACTACAGAAATTCACGTCACACAGGACTACGACACCACTGCCGCCCCCTTCCAGTTTGACACACCGGTGCCTACCCCTGACAATGCACTTAGGACGGTGTGTTGGCAGACTTGGTCCGCTCGTGCGCCCGAAAGGAAGTGCCGGATCTCCAGTGGGTGCTGTTTGACGGCCCGGTGGATGCTATCTGGATTGAGAACATGAACACTGTGCTCGACGACAACAAAAAGGTGTGCTTGCAAGCGTGCGATCGCCAAATGCCGTTGTGGGTTTGTTGCAGTACATCAAGACTGTTTTCGGTGTTGTTTATATGGTTGAGAGATTGAGGGACAAGAACCGTGAGCTCAACCGATCCACCTGGACAAGGTATCGAGCTTCACCCAAAAAGAGATCTTCGCTTATGAGCCCGGGGCTACAGCACTTCAACAAGCCCCAGAAATGCACGGTCTGTTTAGCATTGATCGTCGTTTCATTCAACTTGAACCACGAAATTTTCGTACCCCCCATGCGCTTTGCTTGGCAGCTGTGTTTAACCTCGGGAGAGATTATGTCCCTTTCCGAGCCGATGACGATGATGTTCGAGCCGGAGGACCTAGCTGTCGCCTCCCCTGCCACGGTGTCCAGATGCGGCATGATCTACATGGAGCCTAAGAGCCTCGGGTTCGACCCGCTTGTGCAATCCTGGCTCGTGCAGCTGCCAGATGTCATTGGTGCCGGTGAAAGGTGAGCAAGAGAGGGTTCGAGGGGCGTGGGATGTCAATGTGAAGAGTGCAGTGACTGATGTTTGAGCCAGATCCTGGAGATGCAGCCATTTCGGTAGGAACTCATCAAGGCATACGTGCGACGTTGGCGCCTTTGTCACGTCCGGGAAGCAAGAACGGGGGTTAGGTGGGGCATGTGGTTCTCTTGGGTAGAGCTGCTGTTCTCCGCGAGACGTATCGGCGGTGTTGCAGTTTTGCTATTATTGGCTTCGGGGGCCAAGTTTGTCCCCATCATTCAGCGTCTACTACAGTAGATTGTTGACGTTCCTGGCCTCTCCCTTCGAAATGTTCGTTTTTCCAACCCCTCGCCCGGCCCATTTTTTTCTTGGCACGGTTCCCGAAAATGTTACCGATCTTGAATAACTCTGCAGGGTTACGCTCTCTCGGTTGTTCGACACGTACGTCGCGTCAACTCTATCGGCCCTGCGGCGCTTCTGCTTCGAGCCTCTGCCGTCGGTGAGTGTGCTTCAGCATCAACTTGCCTTAGGCATGTACTGTTGTTGTTGTTGATGTTGTTGTTGTTGTTGTCGCCGCTACTTTGGGTATGCACATACGGAAACTCGTTCTTCCCTGTCTACAAAATGCCTCCTTATTTCGCACAAGCCAAATACGTATGAGCACCTATGTATACACAATCTACATCCCGACATTGAATTAGGTGTACAGACACACACAACGAGGGGTGTGCCAATGTCAGTAAACCAGTGTGCGGAACTCAGCTCGTGGGACAAAGAAAAAATGGCAGCGACACCAGCACGACTAAATTGCCTGCAGCCCCCCGAGTATCGTAAGCCATATGGAAGCATCATACCGTTTCACCCTTCGCACAATTCCGCCAATACAGCCCTAGAAACGTTGCTGCAGAGAAACGCTGAACATCCGGTACCGTGCCGAGAGCCGCAGTGTTGTGAATCTTGGTGTTGCCCCGGTGGGGTCTATGCCGAAGAAACTATAATTGTGCCATGGTCTGAGTATGTCCCTTGAATTTTCTATGGCTGTGTTTGTCTCTGGTCCTGTGTCAGGTGGACGGGTGCCTTGTGCAGGGTCTGATGAACATCCTAGATTGCTACTTCGAGGAGTTCCGGCCGTTCGAAGGTGTCGTTCGGAAGACCCCAGAGGCCACCGAGAACCTCAAGAAGAGCGTGGAACCCCTCTTCATGTTTGCTCTGGTGTGGTCGGTTCTCGCCACGGTCGACCGAAAGGGCCGGGAATTCATGGACCAATTCATCAGGTGAAAACTAACCCGATTGTGTCCGGCTCTTAAACAAAAACAAGGGTACGTGTCTACATCCATGGATAAGACAACACTGATTTTTTCATAGTTCGACACATGCACAGTTCGGCGTCCGAGGGTTTCACCACAGTAGTCTTGATCGGTCCATTCGTTCTTTCTGCACACGAGGTCGACTGATAAAGTCTTCAATCACGAGGTAGGAAGGTAGATTGCGCTCACATAAACAGTAGCGTCAAGTCTCTTCTTTTCACATCCCGAAGCGTTTGACTCGCCCCAGAGCACCCCGGAGGTTGAAGTTCAATACATTTTCACGTAGAAATGGTTCGATCTGTGCTTCCTTCCTTCATAAGGATCTAAGCGTAGCATTCTTTTCAAGTGTTAGCAGGTCAACTTAGAACACTCTCGGCCTCCACAGTAGCTAGAATGCATCCTGTTCCAAACGCTGGTTGAGGGCCATCTTTTAATGTTTGGTTCATCCCATGTAGGGGCGAGATGCGATCAAGCGGTGCCGCCAAGCCCTTTCCCGAGGGAGAGCTGGTTTACGACTTCTGCTTCGACCAGGAAACGATGGAGTGGGTCCCCTGGATGGATACCGTGGCGCCCTACAAGTGAGAAGAGACGTGGAAGCTTTCGAGAAAGGCCGCAGTAGTACCGCATGACAAATGCATACTACGATTCATGGGGAAACGATTCACGGGAAAACCAAGCTTTGCGCATGTTCAAACGAACGGATACTTTTGAAGCCCTCCGCGCGGAGAACACATGGCGGCATGTTTGACCGTGTGGAGTAAAACTGTTCGAAATCGTTGAGAAGCAGAGCTTGCGCATCATACGGCTCGTAGACCGCATGCCACAGGCGACAAGTCTCCCTGGTTTCGAGCACGAGACACAAAAATATTGGGAGCAAACGCTGCTTATGCTGAAGACCCTGATAACCTATTATTGATCGATGAAATATTCAACTTTTCTCATGTTGATATGAATATCCATGTTCGTATCTTCAGTTAGGCGATGGGTGAGATGCAGTCAATAAACTAAACTCTTGGGGATACATTGTACACCCGTCTGTCCCCCTGGTGTTTGTCTTGCTTCCCCTACAGGCACGACCCCAAACTGGAGTTCTGTGAGCTTATCATCCCCACGGTAGACAGCGTCCGCTACACGTATCTCCTCAATCTCCTCATCGCCGGAGACAAGCACGTGCTCATGACAGGTACAACACGCGGTGTCGTTCGTAGGACATCCACACCTTGCGCTCATCCGTGACTCTATTCTATCATGGGATCAAAGTAGAAGATCACAAAGTTACTTACAAGAAGGCTTCTCTTGTCAAAGAGAGTTGGATGTCGATGTTTTCACGGGCTTAGCGGCAGGTGAAATCTCATGCTCGCTCTCCGCGCCCAGAAATTATGTGCAGACCGGTTCCAACCCACAGGAAAGTAACCCCGTCGATATTGCAATGCTACATAGCTTCTCTGATTGTGGATGCCTCAACACTCTCCCGGGGTGACAAAATGTCCCTTCTTCGAAGTTTCGTGTTTAGCTGGGTTACATGGCGTGCGATGATCCTCACTGCAAGATGTTCGACGTTGCCATAGCCCTAGGATGTAACACTTAGTCCATGCAATCTCCTCTCATTCTCATGACCGCACAGTATGCCGGTCACAAAAACGGTTTGAGCGTTTGCTGGCCTGGAAAAGCGACGTTTTTACTTCTCCTTTTCGAGTTACCATGATTTCTAGAATGGAAGGAAGATACGTATTCGACGTTTCCGTCATGGCTCTGATCTGGGCCCTCACGTTGCTCCCCGGCATCGCAGGGCCGACCGGCACGGGTAAAACTGTCAACGTGGTGCAGCACCTCCAAACCGGGGTGTCCGACTCGTTCGTTCCTCTCTGTCTCGCCTTCTCCGCACAGACTTCGGCGAATCAGACCCAGGCAAGCCTTGGATCGCACATGCAACAAGTTGAAATACATGTTCCCCAAGTTGAGACTTCTGAGATTCGTCGCGGTGGCGTATCAAGTCTGGCCTGTGCTTGGTCTTGATGTTGACGACGTCTCTGCAGCTCTCTCACAAACCAGTATTTAGCAACTCCGTTTGCTCTGTACAAGACCAAACATGCTTGTTTGGCCTGTCCATTATTCCAGGACCTGATCGACGGCAAGTGTGAAAAACGAAGGAAGGGCGTTTTCGGCCCCACCGCCGGGAAGAAGTTCATCCTGTTTGTGGACGATGTGAACATGCCAACAAAAGAGTTCTACGGCGCGCAGCCTCCGATCGAATTGCTCCGACAATGGTTCGACAATGGTGGCTGGTGCGTCAGCCCGCCATGTTGCTTTCACCTTTTCGTCCTTCGTAGCAGTGCAGTTTGATTTCCAACGACTGCAACGTGTTTTTCCCTATGTGCCTTTCAGTTGCGTTTTGTGGGCCAACGGCGCCACCTTGCTCGACACTGCCGCGTTGAAACATGTAATGCAAAATGTTATGTCCTGCAAGTGTGATGGCTGCATTCACCCTGTTTCCCCAAATACACGCGTTCCCTCAACAAGCACTATTATGTGGTACAACTATCGACCTTGTGCGTTGCGTCATCCGTGGTACCGTATGATGCGGCATTGTGCCAACAGGTACGACCGCAAGGCCTTGCAATTCCGGCAGATCATTGATGTTGTCTTCGTGTGCGCCTGCGGACCCCCGGGCGGTGGACGAAACCCAGTGACGGCGCGTTTCTTCAGACACTTCAACATCGTCGCGTGAGTGCAACAACGCCACCGGTGGTATGATGAGTTATCGAAGCTCTAGTATCAAGCCCGTTGCAGGAAGTGGCGAGTTGCTCCGGGCTGTGCGCACCGTTTCCGTCACAGCTTGGAACTACGCATAAACCCTCTACGATCCTTGTAGCTGAGTTCCTCGTAACTTGCGGCTCCAGTGAAATTCTGCGGGCTATCTGGGATACGTGAAGCAATAGTAGAAGGTCGACCTTTAAGAAGCTCGCTCACGAACATTATTTTGGACTTGCGGCGTTGAGAGGGATATTTGTTCTTGTTTTCAACGCTTTCAACCGTTGGCCCGGGTTGAGGTACAACTGGGGACTGGCCCTCTCGCTGGGGAAGGGTTGCAGCTACTACGGCAAGTGAACCACGTGCAGTTAATGCAACCAGGAAAAAAAACAATTGTGTCAATTCCTGAAACTAACAAACGTTTCGCCTGCCCGATTCCGCTATGTTGCTACTACGAAGCCTCGGCCTCTTTAGGAATCTCTTGGATGGGTTCCTGGTTGATAGAAAAAGCTCCCATCTTCTACCTGCTTTCTACACCTCTGTCTCAAGCTCGCTCAAAGCGTCAATGCATCTTTTTTCTCCAACCCTCAGGTACACGGCTATGCAGGACGACAGCATGACGCTCATTTTCCGGACAATTTTCGGAAATTTCTTGGAAAGGTTCTCGGCGGAATGCAAAACCCTCGCAGAGCCCATCGTAGCCGCCACTGTGGGAATGTACAACACTATCCTTGCGGATCTAAGGCCCACCCCTGCCAAGAGCCATTACACTTACAACCTCAGGGATTTGTCCAAGGTTTTCCAGGTGAGGTATTGTACTACTGTGCGGTGCAGTCAAACAGTCGGCAAACAAGGTTTTGCTTCGATTTATATTTATGTCGAAAAAGGTTTACTTGTCTTTTTTGTCGTTCAAATGCGTTGCTTGCTAGCTTTGCTGTGTGTCAGCTACATAAAATGACGTGTGCTGCTAGCCTCTTATTTGGGAACGTTCCTTGTGCACAACAACCGGAATACCCCAACGGCCGGAACTACATTGATTGTCTCTCTACCCGTTGATTGGCGAAAACCACGCAAGTGACGCGCAATGATCGTCACCGGTCATTCAACCCGGAATCACAGAAGTCGGCAAAACCGCCGTGGACGTCTCCGTCCGCAGAACCAGCCTCCTAGACGTAGTGTTTTACTGATGCCTCCGTTCACAAACTGTTTGCTGCAGGGCATGCTGATGATGGATCACCGCCGAGTGTCAACCGCTGCCGACCTAGCTCGCGTCTGGGTGCACGAGACACGTCGCGTGTTCGCTGACCGGCTGATCTCCTACGAAGACAAGGACTGGTTCGAGGACCTCGCCAAGAAACAGGGGGCGGAGCACCTGGGGCTAGACTGGGATGAAACTATCGGAGCGCCAGGAACAAAACGGAGCTTCCTCATGTACGCCGACTTCCTGATACCGGGGGCGGAGCCGAAGGTAACCTGGGGTGGAGCTGTAGTCCATGGTGGGGTTAGTGTGCAAAGGGGTGTTCGGGATGTTGGGGTTGAGATGGGTTGCAGTAGACACAACGGCAAGGTGAGGGTTAGGTGAACAAATTAAACCAATGGAAAACACTTCCGTCGTAAAACTGTTTACTTTTCGCCTTACCTCTTCAATCGGAATCTTCGTTAAGTTTGCCCCCTCGCTCATTGTGAAACGTTTTCTGACTCAAGATTTACGAAGAGGTGAAGGACTTCGAGAATCTGCAGAGCACCGTGGAGGAGTACCTCGGAGAGTTCAACGGCGAGAGCAAGCAGCCAATGCATCTGGTCATGTTCGGAGACGCGATCGAACACGTCTCCAGGATCAGCAGAGTAATACGGTGAGTCTCATCAAACTAAACGTAACCAAACCACAGTACGCCTCCATCTCCATCGACAGGATCGCGATGCGTCAGTACAACCAGAGTATCAAATGCGATACATGGGAATGGGTGAAGTCCAACACAAAACGAGTATTGGGCCATGCAACGCACTTGATCCATTGGACTATGCACGAGTCGAGGTAGTTTAAACCGGGTCAAACTTAGTGCTCTGCTTGACTCCCTAGATATCCACAACGCTGTTGAGCCTGACTGTACCCAGTATACTGACACCCCGAAACACTGAAATGTTGAGATCAGAAATGGTTCATCTCCTCCACCGAACGTCTTTTCCCATACCTTCCATGGCACCCTTCCATCCTGTCATCAAAGTATCCAACCCCAAGGACGCCGTTACCCTTTCCATCTCCCGTCTCTAACTGCTCCTGACGAAAGGCAACCGATGGGAAACGCCCTGCTGCTCGGGGTGGGGGGATCTGGACGGCAGTCTCTGACTCGCTTGGCAACATTTATGGCGGATTTCGTTCTCTTCCAGGTACAATACGCTGGGCATACTGGAAGTCTATTGCTTGCGAATATGTGTCCATGTGTAGGAAATGCGCGCCCGATGTCTTCCTCCGCAAAAATATCGCCGAGCTTTCCCCTCCCCAAGCTCACCGTCGGGTTTACCTAGGGCCACTGACTGGTTCGTGCGTTTTTGACCAATCAGATCGAGATCGCAAAGAACTACGGGACGGTCGAGTGGCATGAGGACCTCAAGGTGTGCCTTATGCAGGCAGGCGTGGACGACAAATCCGTGGTTTTCCTCTTCAACGACACCCAGGCGAGTATCTCATGTGTCGTTGTGGCTTGTATAGAACACGTTTGAAAATCTTTTTGTATTCCCCTTAGTAAGGTTACGGTGGCCAACCTGCAATAGAAACACATACATGTGGGTTCGAAATACGAAGCTCACTGCCGGTGTGCTTCTTGGTGGAGGAACTCTCTGAGTCCTCCGGTTTGGGGTCTTCTAGGCTGGCGGGGCGGCACGAAGCCCAACGGCTGAGCTGTGCCATTTCGTTTCGCGGTCAAGTTGCACGCAACGTATGTATCGCACCAGTTCTTGTCTGATAATAAAAGCGTATGGTATGACATCGGACCACCCGACGGGTTTTACTGTTGTCTCCCTAAGCAATTATTCGCACGACTTCGAATTGGGTTATTTCTGAATGGTAGCGCGTACCATTGGGAGGCTCAATCGTCCGAGATTACTACTGTACAACAGTTTCGTCCCGTCTGGTGGTATTTGGAGGGAGATTTGTGTTTAGTAGCAAAGACACGTTAGGATACCGCGGAGGCTTTGTGCCGTGCGGGACGTGTTGTACGGGGGAAGTCTCCCTCCGAAGGTCATAGAAAATACTCCTTTTAATCAAAGCAACTCGAAAGAAAAACAATAATTCGTTTTATATTCCCCTTAGTAAGGCTACGGTGGCCACTCCAATAGAAACACATACTTAGGTTCAACCTACGAAGCTCACTAACGTCAAATGTGTGCAAGTTGCATCTTACAGACCAGCGACTAAAAAGTACAACCGTGTTCTGGTTGAACCCAACCTAATGCAGATCGTCAACGAGGGTATGTTGGAAGACGTGAACAACATCTTGAACTCGGGGGATGTCCCTAACCTATACGGGCCGGAGGAGATGGACCGCATTATGACCGCTTGTAGGCCTATCTGCGCCAAAAAGCGCATCCCGGCCACCAAGCTAAACGTCTTCGGGCAGGTAGGCCATCTCCATGCGTGCAAGCAAGTGTGAACAGCCCACACGACGCACAGGCCGACCAGCTAGGCGTCTTTGCGGTCCAACCGAGATGAATGACCCTTTATGAGCTGTGGAGAAAAGTACCACATACGAGATCATCCTGCAGCCACATGTTTTCAGTTTTCAATTCCATGCTGATGTAATTTACTCTAGGTCCGAAGCGTCTTCACAGAAGCCTGCGTTCTGCTCTTGTCGTCTGTTCTTGTTGTGAACCCCGAATGTTTTCAGTCGCAAACAATTATTGAATCCAGAATCGACTCCACACAGGTTTTGCACAAAACCCCTATGTTTGGGTTTTCGTCGGACTGAGTATGTTGTGTGATCCCCCCTTTGTTCCATCTCGGTACATGTAACATTGACGGAATATATACCGTTCCTACTTGTTACGTTCGTTGCTTGTTCTCGACTCGACACGGTATTCACCGTACGGCACGGTACGGCACGGTACGGCACGGTACGGCATCACCACGGCAGTACATCAACCGCGTGCGGGCTAACATCCACATCGTCCTGTGCATGTCGCCCCTGGGGGAAGCCTTCCGGACACGCCTCCGCATGTTCCCCTCCATTGTCAACTGTTGCACCATTGACTGGTTCATGGAATGGCCCGACGAGGTGGGTGATCTACCGCTCAGCTTCTTCCTCGTTGCTTCTTCGTGAGGATACATGTAAGGTCAACTTGTTTGGTTTGGTTGGCCTTCTTGAAGCCATTTTATCAGGAGTTGCCTCCAGACATACCCCACGCAAGAAGAACAGTCATATGCACTACGTAGTCAGTATTGCTTAGAATGTGTGTGAACTCTGTTGTGCACCACGAGATGCTGCGCTATCGCCACAGTCTTGGCGCAGCCGTATGCGGCCCTGCATGGGTGTCAATGATGGGTGTGCTGTTCCGAAGTGGTACTGAAAGCATGTTCTTAGAGAGACTTGTCTGGGTCATTCGCAGGCGCTCACATCTTGTTTGGCTTTGGCGTCTGCCATTTTCAGCAGCATTCAATGGGACGATGGTGCCTGAGGCGTGCCGTTGCATGACGTACGAGATTATTTAGATAAAAATTATCAAACACTGATGCCAACGACGTAATTGGTAGAAAAAAAAAGATGTTCAAGGCCTTACTGAAATTGTGTATCCAAACAGGCTTTGAAATCCGTGGCAACTCGCAGTCTCTCGGAGTCCAAACTGGATCTAGGCGAGAATGAGCGCAAGGTTGTCGAGGTGAGTGAAGAACCGACAAGCTGATGCGTCATGATCAGTGTATTAGCTTGAGCATTCTCGGGAAACATTTATCTGGCCTCAACACGGAAGGAAGGGCAATCCTCATTGTAACGCCCAATGGAGCTCGGCAAGCAACAACCAGTACGGTGTCCCCACAGACATTGTTTTCTTTAGCACAACTCGCCCCCCACCCCCTCCTTCCTCTTACCTGTTGATAAGAACCCCAACCACGTGTTGCCGGTGTGATCGTGTTGGTGTACGGGGATCCGAGGTTGCCGCTTGGGCCCCTTCACGACAAAGTTCCTCGCTGCTCTATCCCCACTGTATTTTGCACCCTGTATCGCTCTCACTGAATGTCGTTAGAACAACAGTGCCGACCGTACCCGTGGTCAGCCAAACTGGACTCTAGGCGCCCTTGCGAGAAGACACACGAATGTTTTGGCACAAATGTACAACGGCGACCGACAGCGCACCTATCTTCCTTCCTCTCCTGATTGATAGATGGTGCTAACGATGCGCGCTCAGAGCTTATCCGGCTCCTGACTGCTGACAAATACCCTCTACGAAAATTTGCTCTGCACTTCTCCGTTGACCTACCCTTCCTCCGTGGCATAGATGGTGAAGCATGTGCATCAGAGCGTGGCTAAGGAGTCCCTGGAGTTCTTGTCTTCCCTGAGGCGTTACAACTATGTGACGCCGACGTCATATCTGGAGGTGCTGAGCACTTACAGGAATGTCTTGACGATGAAGAGGCTCGAAGTCGGCACCCTCAAGAACCGTCTGCAGGTATGAAACCTCATTTCGATTGAACGGGGGTTGTTGTTGTCGCCAGATTATTAACTAGCAGGTACAATCAGTGTTGTAGCATTGTCGATATACCCCAGCTGACAAAACAGTTGTCGTCGTAGATACGGCCAGCCTCGAAGGTCGGCCTCTACAAGAACCGTTTACGGGTCAAAGGCATCCAATTGCAGAGCATACTACTCTTGTTGTTGCTGTTGCTGTCACAGCTGCTTTTTCCGCATTGAAGAAAACGGTGCAACTTATATCCTGTTAACGCAGCCGAAATGTTGCGTCACATCGCGGACCCATGCGCCGCAACCTTCTTCATCAAGACCAAGAACGTGGAATTCAGGGGTAGATGGGACGACAAGAGGGTACCGGCACACTTGAGGCATCAATTCTCTCGTTTGTGACAGACAGAGGACCTTCTACATCATTCGTGCGTATTGTGTTTCGCAGCCCACGTGAAATCATCACATGTTTTTCCTTTATTGTACCTTCTGCACGGGTGTATAGGTGGGCTTGGACAAGATCATTTCGACACAGGAGCAGGTAGGGGGGCTGCAAGAGCAGCTCACAGCCATGGAACCGGTGTTGATCAAGACCCAAGCCGAGGTAGAAGTGATGATCGTGACCATCATGCAGGACAAGGAAGAGGCGGGAAAGACGCAGAAGACGGTGAGAACCCGTGCTAGCCCCCGCAAACCAGTAGTTGACGCCACGCTCTCAACGTAATTGTGATTTTGACAACTACGTTCACAACCTCACTCGAACCAACTTTTGCAACTGTAGCCATAACAACAACCGTGCTTGATATCTATCCTGAACCAAAATCAGGCTCAACGTGATAACGATCAGTTCCATAAAACCACAATCACAGGTTGAGGGTCAAGAGGCCGTCGCCCAGGAGAAGGCAGCGGCGACAAAGGCTATCGCCGACGACGCTCAGAGAGATCTCGACGAGGCATTGCCGGCTCTCGATGTGGCCGTGGCGTGCCTCAAGGACCTCAAAAAGAACGACATCGACGAGGCGAGTCGCGATTCTCAGCGCCCTGGCGTTTCTACCTTGTTTCGTTGGCTGAAATACCTCTGACCGTCTTCGGGTGTGCTTCGATCGTGACGTGTTTTTGTAGTACGCTGTCGAAGTATACCCTAGTTACCTATATCTCTCATACCCTAGGGCTTGTTGTGTATAACCGAGAGTGCTGAGAGACGACATGTGCCCGAATTCTCGGTAGTCACACTTGCACAATTTGAACCGGGTGCTGGGCGTAGCTCCTCGCGTAGAGGAAGGTGTGACATGCAGCAAGAATCTGCTGCATGTTTGGTGAGAGCATGCAACCAACTGGACTACAATTTTGCAAGTATAGGTTAAAAGCCTCGGAAAGCCTCCGTACGGTGTGAAGCTGACGATGGAGGCGACCTGCATCATGTTCGGCATCAAGCCTGACAAGATCAACGACCCCGACAACCCTGGGAAAAAGGCGAGTAGAGAGCCACTTGTTTCATTCGGGAGGGCATCGCACGGCATGACACCTTCACCACCACGGGAAGAACCGAAGTGCCTGTAGATGGTAGATACCACAGTTATCGGGGGCGGACTTGCTGCTTTAATCTCTTCAATGACTCTAGGGCAGCTCTAGCCAGTACAAAGAATGCGCAATGTCACCGCGTCTTGGCCCGTTGAGCGCACTGCAATATTTCCAGACCCACACACCAGGCGAAAGAAAAAGCGAACCCCATATAGGATCATTGCCAAGCAGTGTCGCACGTTAGCACGAAGACTAGCCCGGAAACCAAACGTCCCAATACGCAAACAGCAGTCAAACTTAACTATTTAGTGTTTTGGGTAATAACCACGGGGGTTGCATCAGTGTTCATGTTCATGACCTTAAACCAGAATGTCTGATACTTTTTCCGATTATATTGCTGGCCGCCTCAGATCAACGACTGGTTCGGTGCTGCGAAAAAGACCCTCCTGTCCAACGCCAATAAGCTTCTGCAAGACATGCAGGAGTTTGACAAAGACAACATTCCCGACAAGGTTATCGCGGTGAGCAACATGAACCAAAATTATGAACTGACATTGCCAACGACAGGAATTTCGAGTGTCCACGAGCTGTGATATTGCCCTTGTTGTGTGGACCATTATTACCTTCCCATATGTTCCTTTGGAAAGCTCTTTTGAAAACCGAGTGCCCGTTATCCGACTTTGTCTCAGTCGTAGTTGGAGATTTCTAAATCGTAGAATACTCCCCCCACTGTCCGCTTTCGCTGGCGTTCACCAATCACATGTATCCCGTGCTCTCTCTCTCTCTCTCCTCACCAAACCCACCCATCAAAGGCATTCTCCAGACCTGCAGCATCGATTGGTGCTGTTTCAGCCCAATTCGGCATATGTCGACGCCTCATACGTGAGTATTTCTACCGTGTGCACGGACCCCCCTGACCTCCCCTCCTCCCCGCTGCCTACCCTTACGGCCTCTTCTATCATATTTCGTTGTATCCGTCAATCAACGATGGATACTGGGGCGGCGACATCGTCAGGCAATCGATCCGTTTGTGGTTAACCCGGATTTCGAGGCGAAGCAAATCGAGAAGGCCTCTAAGGCTTGCACGGCCATCTGTCTGTGGGTGCGGGCCATGCACAAGTACAACATGGTGGCCAAGCAAGTCGAGCCCAAGAGAAAGCTCCTGGCAGAGAAGCAGGTGCGTGTGAAGAAACAACTACATGTCGCGATTCCCCGAGTTACTTGTAGAATATGCTGCTCACCACAGAGTAGAGCGGGCCCCGATAAAATTGAATATGACTTAATGTAGGAAGAGCTCTTTAATTCACAGCGCAAGAATGCGGAACCCGTGCTTCTGCTCAACCCTGTCTCTACCTACTCCAAATGACAATCCTCCCCAACCCCCCGTAGAGCTGGCTCGCATTCAATCGCCATATGCAACGTTTCCGGCAACCCGTCGCGCGCTGTGCAATGCTCACATAACTTTAAACCTGTGGTCAGGGCAGGTGCAAGGACCTACGCACCGAAATAACCTCATGTGCTTACTGCTACGGGAAAGCAAAGACAGATGAGATAAATACGAACTTGGTCATGTAGTGCAGGCGTGATTTTCCACCACGTAGTAACCCCTGCCAACCTCGTTTCGCCCAGATCGAACTGGACGTGACCATGGCGGAGCTGGCCCAGGCGCAATCTGTTTTGAAGGAAACTTTGGCCAAAGTGGCGGCGCTGGAGGCCCAATTTGACGAGGCCAACACCAAGAAGGTTAGCGTAGGGTTTTGGTTCAGGTTTGGGGTTAGGTTATATAGCGCATGACAGAGAAATAAGGCAGATGAGGCAGTGTGGCACGCCAACGCAAAGGAAGGGACGGAAGATGACATGCATCCGGAAGATCAATCATGCATCTCAGGACATCTTCGACATGGAATCGTTGATGGCAACATAGTCTAGCCTACACGCTTTTTCAGCGATATGCTGACGTACAAGTTCGAACGCACTAGTTTCGGGCCGAGTGCACGTTATTTTCATCCTGCCTGCTCGTCTTTCGGTTGCCCATTAGCCCTGCGCTCTTCCACCTTGCTTCATCAGCTCCATTTCACATGAAACCATGCCAACTTTACGGACGACGTGCAAAATCATTCGCAACACTCGATTGTTCCCGAAACAGTTCGGATCTCGACGCCTATGCAGTAAGTTCCTTGACCTGCGACGGTAATGCTTCCTTGCGCTTTCACTGGTTCCAGGAAAAACTGGTGGCCGACGTGGAGGAGTGCAGGGCAAGGCTTGACCGCGCACAGAAGCTTATCGGAGGGCTCGGTGGAGAGAAGGACCGATGGACCGTAAGTCGAGCGAATCAGCTGCGTGCTATGTACTACTGGTTCAAGATGATACCAGCGATATGGGGTATGTTTTCATTTTATCGGGTTTTACTCGAACGACTGATAGCTCACGTGTAGAGTGCTCTCACCCCGGGAGCTTGATTCCAGGAAATGTTGAAGGTAACATCACGATAGCCAGGATATGATCGACTGACAATCTTAATGTCAATGCCGTCAGCACGATCAAATACTTCCTCACATTTGACGCGGTACGGCAAAAACAATAGGTGAGCGTGGCCCAGCTGACGAAGGACTACGAGAACCTGGTCGGGGACGTGTTAGTATCGGCCGGCATGATCGCCTACTCGGGTCCATTTACCCCCGACTTCCGGCAAAAGCTCGTCAAGGGCTGGCAGGAGAAGCTGGTAGAGCTTGACATCCCGCACAGCGATGGCTGCGACGTTCGTCTCACTCTTGCTGACCCCGTGCAGGTACATTGGTTTTGTGGATCCACGTGCAACACTGGGAATTCTCCGTGCGTTTACAAGTGTGTGGGCACCAGTGTGGCATCGTGGGTGTTGTGCGCGGCGATGCGGCTAATGTATGCAATGCTGCACATCCGCTTGTACTTTGAAGGAGAGCTTTGCATCGCGCTCACCTATCATTTCTACCCTCTCAAAGTCGGTTGCATGTCGGACCTTCCCACTCTGCGTCTGAACTGCTTGATCGTGAGTGTTGATTGGTTTCGAGAGGAACCCGGCCAAACGTCTGTAAACTATGTAAGCAGTGTATCTCTTGTCGCCGGCCTTTTCGCTGGCCCTTTCGCTGGCCTTTCTTGTACCCTGACCAACTACAAAACAGCACCGTAAATCGCACTCTATTCGAGAACGTAGTTGAAACCTACTTTGCCGCACAGCCTCTCCACCTTATCCGCGCCATCTTCCCCCCCATGATGCGATTTCTCAGATCCGAGGATGGGCCATTGTGGGGCTTCCCAGCGACGGGCATTCAATCGAAAACGGGATCTTCATGAGCCTTGCAAGGCGGTATCCTTTGCTGATCGACCCGCAGGTAAGGCTGTTGCTTCAATATTTCGAACGTTTTGTTATGATATCGTGTGACAAGACAGACTAATATCGTATGTTTGGTTGACACGGAGTTTGAGAGACGAGGGAAGGGTCGTCTATTGCGGATGCGGACGACAAAGTGATTCTGGCTTTCCTTCGATGAAAGGCCCAATAATCTACGGAGAGTTTTTCCCAGGATTCCCTCCAAGCGCGTTGGTAGCACCGCTCAGTCGACGTAGTAGATACATCGGGTCTTGCGCCGTTCGGTCAGCTCTTCCACCAACAACTGAGGTCGCTCGTGGACTGCTGTAGGTAAAAATGACTATCCTCTCTCACTCTCCCCTTGTCGTACATTATCAGCTTGGACCTCACGAGACAAGACCCGGTCGTCGTATGTTCACTTCCAAGCCAATCGGTAAAATCATCATCCTGTCCAAAACAGCCAGTCCCAGCAAAGGGATAGACATTCGAACATAAAGTATGCCGCACACAAATGTCTTAGCTGAAGAGTGTTGTTGGCTTCGTTTGTCTTCAGGGTCAAGCCAACCGCTACATCAAGAACATGGGCAAGGATCCGAGCTTCTCCTTGAACGGTATCGATGTGATTAAGCTCAGCGACAAGAACTTCTTGAGGACCCTCGAAAACGGCATCCGATTTGGGCGCTGGGTTCTCCTGGAAAACGTTCAGGTAAGACAAACATTAGACGCTACGCTAGCCTGGGTAAATCTTTGATAAAGAGTCCGAGAAACTCCTAACCACGCTCGTTCCCAGCGATAGCAGAACAGACCATGCCAAACACCGTGAAGTTCACCAACGAACAAACTCCCAAGTACCATGATCCTACTGCTTGGCCGTTTGCCACCACGCCGTGATCCGGGCACCAACCGGGTCACTAAACACGCCAACCGCATGCTTCCATCGCGGAAATTGGATAATCAGAAAGGTGGAAAAGAAGGTGGCACACTGTACCCTCAGTCGGTCGTTTGGTGATGAATGTATGCTTCTCGGAATACCCCCCCACCAATTTACAGGAAGCCCTGGACGCGGCACTGGAGCCGCTGCTCCTCCAACAGAAGTTCAAGCAAGGGGGCACCGAAATGATCAAGGTTAGATATTGGACGTCGATATTCTGGCAACCTTCAGCATGGGCTAGGTGTTCCTTGAGAACAAAAAATGTCTGCGATATTGTCATCGAGTCTTGGTCATTGTTGGAACGAAGTGAACTGTTGCCATGTAACAACTCGCCCCCGTCTTGTGAGTGTTTGACTGACGGTTGATACGCAGGTGAAGGGCAATGAATAAACCTGTGTTCACGAACTACCCGTCCAGATAAGAGTGCCTTCTGCCTTGCTCGGTCTTTTCCATGCTTGATGATGTCCCGTCACTACGACAATTCTGGTGCTCTGACCACACCCTGGCATCTACCCCGTACGTATGCTGCCTTGGTGTGGCGTTGCTGGGAAATGTCAGGTGGGCGACTCCACCATCCCGTGGAACGACCAGTTCCGATTCTTCATGACCACCAAGCTCAGCAACCCTCACTACCCCCCAGAGGTGTCTGTGAAGGTCAGCCTGCTCAACTTCGCCATCACCTTCACTGGCCTCGAGGATCAGCTGCTTGGAGTGGTGGTCGTCGAGGAGATGCCGGAGATGCAGGAGAAAAAGAACACCTTGGGTGTGTACTCCCTTGTGGGCTAGTGCCTTTCTGTAGTCACTGCCCGGCCACCTTGAGTTGCAAAGAAGAGCTTCAATCGGTACTTGTCTACGCTGGTTGATATTCTTCCTTACCGACTTGCACAATTGGTGCATGGCGACAGTGACCAAGGACGTAACGAACAAGAAGCGTAAGTCGTGGTGTGAATCAAGTAATACCTCATGGTCTACGTACTATGTAGCTCTTATTTCATACAACCGTCCGCCTCGTCCCGTGAAATTGCAGTGGTTGCAAACGCAAAAATGAAGAAGGAGCTGCAGGAAATCGAGAACCGCATCCTGTTTTTGTTGAGCAATTCCAAGGGGAATATCCTGGACGATCACGAGCTGATCGAAACGCTCGCCTCTTCAAAGAAAACGTCTACAGAAATCACGCTCAAGGTATCAGTTACCGTTGCCATTGCCGTTGTTGTTGCTGTTGCTGTCGATGAGATGTTGTTGCCGCTGCTGATAATGCTCTATTGGTGGTTATTTCTGGATTGTTTAGTGGTATTGAGCTTCTTTCGTCGTATGTATTCTCCGACGTGTTTTCTGAGGAGTTGCTCGTGAATATCGCTCAAGATACTCGGGCAAACTACATTATATTACAGCGAAAGAAAATGCACCAAAACGAATGCGATACTGAAGCAGGTGTTGCCCCGTATTTTCCGAATGTTTCTGAGACATCCACCCCACGCACTCCACTTACCCCCTCGGCTACCTGACCAAAACAGGTGGCGGAAGCGGAGGTGACAGAGAAGGAGATCGATCTGAATCGCGAGGGATACCGACCGGTCGCATACCGAGGCGCCATCATGTACTTCTGCGTGAGAGACTTCAACGTCGTCGACCCCATGTACCAGTACTCCTTGCAGTGGTTCACCAACCTCTTCGTGCAGGTGAGCAGGTCGTGCGTCTGTTACTGTTGTTGTCAACGAGAGTCAGCCCCTTCCTGGCCTCCTACCGGTAGCTTCGGGTTTGTTCCGTGCTGGTCCCTAGGTACGACGCACGACTATCCCCAGTCTGATATTAAGGGCAAAACACAATGCGAAGTACACGCGAGAGCTAGTGCCTGCTGCTTCAAAACGTAGCGTTCGTCCGTTTCTCTCCTACGACACGGCCAGGGGATTCGTCTGAGCGAAAAGAGCGACGTCTTGGAGGAGCGATTAGAGGAGCTCAACAACTTCTTCACCTACTACGTCTACACCAACGTGTGCAGGAGCCTCTTCGAGAAGGATAAGTTGCTGTTTTCCTTCCTCATCACCGTCAGGGTTCTTCAGGTACGTGTGTTCTTGTTTTGCAGGTTCAGACGTCGTCCGTAGCGTCACCACATGTGCAATGAAACATGAGCACAATTGTAGTAGCGGGCGACAAGCTTGAAATTTAGGACTGATAGGTTGCACCTCGGGCGGTTGGTCACTAGATTTTGATGGTGCAAGGTGCTCTCATCAATCCTCCCCCCTTGCCCGTTGTCCTCTGCTGATGTCAGTATCCAGGGAGAGCAACCGAAAAGCAGTAGAATGCCGATCTACCGTAAGGGATTCCTCGATCCAACCACTTAAACCACCTTGTACCGACTGAATGTTCCACACCGAGCTACATAACACGACTATTTCCACCCGTTTCTGTGACTCTTCCGACTTGAATATCTGTCCATGTACAAGGGGGACAACTTGATCGACGACAACGAGTGGTCTTTCCTTATTTCGGGCAAGACCTACACGCCTGTGCAGGCCGGGGAAAACCCGGGCCCGGATTGGATCGACGCTCGCATGTGGAGCGAAGTGCAAGCTTTGGCGGGACTGCCGGCGTTCGAGGGCCTGGCGGCAAGCTTCGCAGGACCCCTGCTTGAGGATTTCAAGGTACACTTGCGGTCTAGCCTGCCTCTCTCTACGAAATAACTCCCGAAGCTTGGTCATACAGTGGCTTGCATTCTCAGCACCTTTCATCCGTACCCTTAAAGCCACGTGTTTGGGGGACCTCGCCGATCTTGTGTGGATGATGGAAGGGGAGTGTTCCTGCGACCCCTCGCACGGACACAGCGAAACGTTCTTGAGTCAGCGTTGTTGTTTTGTTCCCTTGATCCAATTCAAGGATGAGGTGCCCAATGTATCACTGCATTCACCTACTTCACGATCGTACTGCTTAGGGATGAATCGCTAGAACGGCCGTCATTGATTCCCAGAAAATCGCATCATATTACCAACGCACATGCTATACCTCTCTCATTTCTCGCTCTTTTGACGCTGTTGCCAAACCTACCGTCTCAGAGCATGTACGATCACATGGAGCCTCAAACTCTTCCTTTCCCTGGAGAGTGGGAGGGAAAACTCAACCCCCTCCAAAGGCTGTGCATGCTGCGCTGCGTTCGGGCTGACAAGATGCCGGACGCTATCCTTAGCTACGTCATAAACAGCCTCGGAAAAGAGTTCGTCGAACCGCCGCCGTTTGACCTGGAGTCGTGCTTCCAGGACTCCACGGTTCTCACCCCGCTCATCTTCGTGCTGTCCAAGGGGTCGGGTACGTAACTAACGTATGATCGGGCGTGCGGAATATGGTGCTAGACTAAGTGGTTTGACTGTGGTAGGGCGCTTATTGTGTCATATAAATTGGCTCTGCGAGTATATGGGGTTTCCAGGTTACGTTTGCCTCTGGTCTCTCGTCTCCCCGTTGAATTAGAAATCAATCAAAGTGTGGCGTTCACCGAAATCTAGCTTCACACATTAAACAGCCACAATTATTCCCCAAAACAAAGCCTGGGGCCTTTGAACTGCTATTTCAAGCTTCGAAAGTGGGACCAGCCTTAGAGAATATCCAAAGTATAGGCGGCAAGCCGACGTGTTCGATAGGATTGGACTGTTGCAAAACGAGGAATCAGGTAGTGGAAGTTCGTGAGGATGCTGGGGTGTGCTTCGATGTACCCCAATAATTGCTAGCGACGGGTTGATATTTATTTTTTCGGTTGTGTGCGACAAATGAGATACTTGTGTTGCTCACGCTTCCCTCTTTGCTTTCTCGTAAGCTTGGTATTACTCGGGGCGACAAAAACTAACGTGCACCACGTACGTATAACGTGTGGAAAATATCGACGCGGCAGACCCTACGAAGGCATTCTACCAGTTTGCGGCCCAGATGCGATTCGATAAGAAGGTCAAGGGCCTGAGTCTGGGACAGGGACAGGGCCTGAAGGCCACCAGGCTGATCGAGGAGGCTAGCCAAAAGGGGACGTGGGTGAGTCACAGGACCTGGCCTTTCACAGTCTACTACAAGACGTACTAGCCGCATCGAAACCTGACTGTGTTCTTGGAATGTTCGCTCATCACGGCCCGTATCAATTATTTTTGCGCTAGCCATGATTTTCGCATGCCGCGATGATAGCCAACGTGTCAACACCCTCTAGATGACGTGCCTCAACTGCACCGCCAGAGCTATCTCATGTGGAAAATTCCTGCCTCCGGCGTAGAATATTCCCCTTCCTTTGTTACACAACCGATTTCCCTCCGGCTGACACAAATCCTTAATACAAGCCTCAGCACTTGAAAGACGTGCGTCGTAGCAACGCCTGACTGTATCACCAATCGCTGTTCACCTCTGTGCAGGTGTACCTCCAGAATTGCCATTTGTATATATCTTGGCTGGCGGAGCTGGAGCGGATGTGCGAGGAGCTCAGTCCAGAGACGGTGCACAAGGACTTCCGCCTGTGGCTCACGAGCATGCCGTGCAAGGAGTTCCCGGTGTCCATCCTGCAGAATGGGGTCAAGATGACCAATGAACCGCCCAAGGGTTTGAAGGTGATTGGTCAATGCGAAGAATACGGTTAGCGTCCAGAATAGCTTCGTTCATTGGTGGCTTGCTTTCGCACGTTTGTCGCGGCCGCGGAGAGCCGAAGAACGACAGTGAGCATCTCTGCTGCATGTTCCCGGAGTAAGGGTCTGCACAACAAATCTAGAAACGTTTCGCTAGCGTAGCCGTTCGATTATGATATTGCTTTCGAGAAGCAACGATGTTTTCAATGCAGTATCTGTGAGGGGGGTTCTCTTGAGTGCATTTTTGTCTCGAGAAGTCCTGATAACATTCACTGATTCCCTCTCTTGCATCTTGCGTCGCAATAACACCACCGTCAATACGTCTGATTCGTTTCATCGCCTCCAAGTCTAATACCAACACCCCACTTGCCTTAACTACATCACAACGCCATGGCCAGGCGAACCTGAAGAGTGCCTACTACAAGTTGGACAACAACAAGCTGAGCGTCACTGCCAGCCCCACCGTGTACAAGAAGCTTCTCTTCGCACTTTGCTTCTTCCACGCAAGCGTTCAGGTAATTTTTCCATCGATATAGTTGTTTGGTTTGTATTGACCGGTCGCCCCGGTGGTTCGTTGGTAACTTCGCAACCTTCTGACTCCCTAGATGGCGGAGTCGAATCAGTCTGGAGCGCATGGTTTGCGCCCAAGAGGTGGAGCGCCAAGCGTGAGCAAACTCGACAAAAGAGGGAAGGAACTGCTGAACCCTTTTCGCGATAAAACATGACGGCAAGCACTGTAGGGAAAAAAAAAGGATAAGATTAGTAACCGTGTTTACCTTCCTTCGTGTCAGACCCCGTCTAGTGTAGTGCGGCAAGCATTCACTGAAAGGTGTAGATGGGCGCACATGACTGAAGGGGCGAAAACAACATTAATAACGACGACGACAACAACAACAACAACAACAACAATTGGCATGAAGTATCACCGTACGGCCATCCTAACCCTCATATTCTAACCCAATTTCAGTGAGTATCATCTCCGCTTCTTCCCAGTCCAGCTGCAGCATAGGCGGTGTATCAGCGAATATTTCAGTCGGTGCCAGCCTTGTACTTTAACTACCGTAGCAGCTAGTAACTTACAAGACAAATCAGCACAATGATTGTGCCGCGAAGAGATAGAGAAATACCTGAATAGCCCCTCTCCATGTGGCAAAAGCCAACGGCAGACCGGAACGGTGAATCTTGGCCTCCTGTTTCCTGTATATCGGGTTAGGTTTGCAGGGAATTGCCACACCGGCCCACCGTCAACTCTTACCATCAAACGCCTCCCACAAAGCTTTTACTGCCGCTCGATTGAGCAAATAAATTGCACGATCTTACATTCGACTGTATCCCGATGCAATGTTGGCTGCACATACAGCGGCTTAACCAACACTCCTTGCTACCTGGCTTTTTCTCTATTGTTTCTGCTATTATACCACACCCTCCGGTCTAATGTTCGTGCAGGAGAGACGGAAATTCGGACCATTGGGATGGAACGTACCTTACGAGTTTAACGACACCGATCTCGATATTAGCAAGGGGCAGCTCGAGATCTTCCTCGACAGCTACGAGGAGGTGCGACGGTGACCAGGAATCGGAGAACGTGGCCAACTCTGTTGCTGTTGTTGTTGTTGTTGATGCTGCAGCTGTTGCTGCCGTCGCCGTCACAACCGACCGCCGCTCACACCTGTATCCCGTTCCTCCAGTCACAAGACAAACTTCGCCAGAGTCCAAGAAAACGTTTAGCGAAGTCTTTCTTCGTATGATGTGCCAGTACAACCGCCACGGGAGTTGGGGGTGCAGATGTGCTTAGGTTTGTTGACTACAACAGCTTGACGCTTCGTCGGCAGCTTGCGCCGGTACCATGACTGTAGAGTCCTTATGAAGACCTTTCTCAAAGTTCGTTTTCTGTGAAAATGCGACCCCGGATGCTACCACAAGGTGCCGTATCGGGTGCTGAACTTCCTGACAAGCTACATCAACTACGGGGGGAGGGTGACGGACTACATCGACCTGAGGACGATAGACGTTATAATGCGGACCTTCTACACACCTCGGGTGAGCCTAAGAACTCGTTTTCGGTGGAGACACTGGACGCACGGTCTTGCACGTGATGGGGCCGTGCTGCAGACCGCCTGCGGAGTACTCCAGAGTATAAAGTAGTGAGGGCTTAAGCGTGATCCCACGGTAGGTAGACAGTATTTCAGACATTTTGAGGGAGGGCCAGGGTCAAATTTGGCCCAGTGAGGGCCGTCTACAGAAGGCCCCACCAAATAACAACCTCTTGTTGTGCCTAGGGCTCGTTTCGTTCTCTCTGTGATGTTATTCATGATGGACACTGTTGTTTTATTGCAGGATTCTAAACTGAGCATCAGTTGGGGTGAAGTGTTTTGACGTTCTGCTTATGCCTTTCACGAGAACGAGTGCAGGGTGGACCTGAACCAGCTACTTCCTCCGGACTGCTGTCTCAATTGTCGATGAAAATTGTACCCCGCCCATAGCTCACACGAGGCCTAAATAGCTCAATCAGAGACCTCCTCTCCTAGAAAGAGCCGTTCTTCCTATAATACTTTGGCCAACCGCACGAGGTCTACTACCTTTTACCGTGAACAATAGCTCTACCTTCACGCCACGCCACCGGAATTCACACCCACACCCGTCTACCAGGTTCTTGATTCGGACTACTCTTTCGACGAGGACGGCATCTACCCGAGCATCAACTACAACCCAGACGATCCACACCGCAGCTACATGGAGAACATCGAGGCAATGCCCATGACGGCGGGGCCTGGGGTGTTCGGCCTGCACGAGAACGCAAATATTGCCTGCGCCTTAGCGGAAACGTTCGTGATATTTGACACGGTCCTCCTGATGGAGGTGAGATGCAAGCTTCACCGTACGGCACAACACGCACACCACATTGACTGAGCAGTCGACGGATTTTCTTTCCATCGGAAACCAAACAAGTACAGGGATACAATACCCCGTAGAGCAAGGTACTCGAAGTCTCGTGATTCCATACACCAATCAAGTTTTACAGGAGAAAAACGTTTTATGTAATGCGCGCAGTAGCCTTGGCAGGACAACTGTATTCAGCAAACATATTGGGATATGTTTAGGGTTAGGGAATAGGGTCTGCACCCCCCCTCCCTGTTATATTTCCTTATAATACTTAATTCCCCGCGAAGGCGGTCCCATGCACGCATCCGTGGTGGTGACGGTGTGAGAATGGGTCTGACTCTTCGGAACGACGCTATATGTGTTAGTCACGATTGTGTCATATGTGAACGCTGACTTCACTCTGCTGCGTCGTTCTTCGTTTGAAGGCGACCCATGTGATTTCGTAGCTTGCACGCAGATACTGCCGTAAGCCCCTCGTTCTACGAAGATTCACAAGTGGATGTCCTGAGTATGTATCGAAGTGCTCTAGACAAAGAACCGTACACGAAAACGAAGTCTCAGGGCATTTTAGCGATGTTTTGTGTACTTGGGCGTGTAGAACAACCGTAGGCCTTTGATGTTCTTCCACTTTCGATGTTTTGATGCTGATAGTCCGGTGGAGGTGGAGGAGGAGGAGCGGGAGGAGAGGCTGCGCTTTGGGCGGAGGCGAAGTCTATCGAGGACCAACTCACCGAGAAGGGGGGCCAATTCGACATCGAGGCCATCACTATGCAATATCCTGTCGTCTATGAGGAAAGCATGAACACGGTGAGAATACGGTTATGTAGCGAACTGCGTGTGAATCGTATGGACACAACCAACTGCATGAATACAAGCCGACTCGGTTCGGACAAGGAGTGAGAGCGAACGTTTGAGCGTTGAAAATTGATCTATGAGGCTGTCAGCATGTGGGCGGTAACCATCGCGTTTTTATTCCTTTCTACATACGGAGAAGAAAAGTGGCTTGGTGACCCCTCCAAAAGTTGGCTGTTTCGACCAATGCTCCTCCTCTTTCTGCCCCAGGTACTGGTACAAGAATGCATCCGATATAACAAGCTTATCGACGTCATGGAACAGTCCCTGCCTGAGCTTCAGAAGGCCTTAAAGGGACTGGTAGTCATGTCTGGGGAGTTGGAAGCCGTCGGGAAGGCGATCGCTCTCAACGCTGTGCCAGAAAGCTGGGAAGCGAAGGTGACACAACATATCACAGTTGCTGAGCAACACCTGAATCTTGAAGACTATGAGGGAACAAGTGTAGCACGCTAGGTAGGTAGAACAACCCGCTTTTTCCCGTTGCTTTGGCCACCCGGCCGAACCCGTGGTGGAACCCGCCACACCCGACATTGCTTCCAAGTTGATAAGCTTCACAGCAGCTTTCTAGCTCTGAAGTTTTCACCCCTCCAAAGAACGCACGCGTTGTGACCCTGTAGCTAACCTTCCCCATTATGATATTCCCAGGCATACCCTTCGATGAAGCCACTTTCTGCTTGGGTAGCGGACGTCATGTGCCGAATAGACTTCATCCGCGACTGGATCGACAAGGGCATCCCTGCCGTTTTCTGGATCTCCGGCTTTTATTTCCCCCAGGTACACTGTGTCTGCGTGACAACCAAATACCTCGTTCAGACAGACGGTAGAACTAGGTCATAACGATTTCCAATAACCGTTGGGATGGTAGAAACTGCTGAGATACACCGTGGTCGTAGTTCGATATCCTGCCGTGTCATCTCAATTCCAGGCTTGGAGCACTATGGGGTAGAAAGCGAAGTGTCACCACTAGAACAATACACTGTGGCGCTGGTGTACTGAAAAGGTGGCTTTTGCCGAGGCAACGTCGCACGGCATCTGCTTGCCCAACCCGTAAAGAGAAACTTGATCGACACGTAAACCCTACCGTTTGGTGCATGTGACCTGGGGGTGGCCTGTCCTGTATGGCGTGTCTGTGCTTGACAATGGTCTTATATCTAGACAACAAAAAGCGATACAGTACAGTACTTGTTGTGCTTCTCTTCGAGCAGGAACGATCGTTTTACGGCGCAGGAGTTCAGGTCATCTGTCGTTCTACTCTTCCCGCCAACAAGGAGTAGTCTTGCCGCTAACTTTGTTGTGTTTGTGGTCACCCCATCTTTTCTGGACGTTACGTTTTTCAACGTAGGCTTGTTTTAGGCACACCAGCCGGGATCTCACAAGAGAAAGATTTTCTTGTTATTTTTTCCCCCACCTCCCATGTGCGGTGTTTGTTTGTCGTGGGACGGATTCAGCCGTTTCTTTCCTTCATTGACATTGAATTCAACACCTGCCTTGACAGCAAACTTTATTTCTACTTGTGTTTTTTCGTGTGTTCTTCGGTCCAAACAAAGGCGTTTTTGACGGGAACGCTGCAGAACTTCGCCCGGCGGATGAAGTTCGCCATTGACACCGTGCAGTTTAACTTCCTCATCGTGGAGACCCCGTGGGAAGAGCTTACCGAGAGACCACAGGTGCACACAAGTCTATGCTCAAAGTTGGTGCCGAACGGTGGTTTCTGTTTGTGTGCATTCTTCGCCGACACGAGTTTTGCTCTTCTTAACCTATTTAGTTTTCCTGGCATCAGGAGGTCAGCATGAAGCCGCCTGTTATCTCATTGAAAGTAATGTACTCTGGACTGTGTATAAGAGATTGGGACTAACGCCCTCTGCCAATCGGTTTGTTGACAACGACTAAATTTAGGATGGTGCGTACATCCGAGGTCTTTTCCTGGAGGGAGGAAGGTGGGACTCAGAAGTGGCTTCTCTCAACGACTCCCGACCGAAGCAACTCTACACCCCGCTCCCCGTCCTCCACCTCGACCCAGAGCAGCATCGACGAAACCCAGACAAGGGGGTGTACCGGTGCCCGGTATACAAGGTATGGGCAATGGTGATTGGCGGATTGAGACGGGAGGGTGTGGAGAGGAGGCCTCTGGGGCAATGAGGCTCCTCGGTAGTTCCACATCCTGGTTCTTGCATCACACCACAAAGTTTTTCCAATAAAGGGCAGACTCTCGCTAATATTGCGTGGTATTTGTACACATCAAAAGACGGACAGCCGGAAGCGCACGGCAGCCTTCGGTACATTTTACGGAAAACCGCCTTGCGAGCCAAGCACCTACAAGTGAACCACAAGGGTATGTACAGTCTACCGGAATACCAACAGTTGGCTGATTGATCACTGCTAGCAGAATGCAGCACGTGAAAACCAGCATTGCCCCATCGCATGGTCGTCGCCTAAGAGCGCTTTCGGTTTCACAGCTCTTCCTCCCCCCGCTGCTAATCGCAAAAAGGTGCTGTCGAGACGAGGGACCCTTTCAACCACCGGGCACTCGACGAACTTCGTCATGTGGATAGACTTGCCCTCCAACCGCGCGGACTTTATCAACAACGCCGGCAGTTCCGACCAGGAGACATGGGTCAAAGCAGGAGTCGCGGCTTTCACCAGTCTCAAGTACTAACAGAGCAAGGGTGGGGAGGGGAGCTGTGGCGAGCTTGTATGGCTTCAGCACAGTGGGGGTCCCTGTTTAGTGCCGATTGAATACTGCCAATGCCCGGTATAGTCCCGGTGTTTTCGGCGGACACACGCTGAATTTTCAAGCCATTGTCAGGACTTTGAATAGTGCTGGTCCGGTATAGCACCGGTGAATTATCTGGACACTGAAGTCGATATTTTGTTGGGGATCGGTTCTGCCGGCAGCTTTCCTCTCGTTCTAATTTTCTTGGTCCCGCTCTGGACTGATTTCTTAGCGGGGCGCCGACTCATGCCAAGGTTTTCCAATGTACGAAAAATATGAAGTATACGCGTGGAGGGCATGAGTCGATACCAACTGTGGTGAGCAAAGGTTTTTCGAGGTGTACGACAGATTTGGTCGTTCGCATTGATAATTGTGTACGAGCCGACCGTTGAAGACGGGGGGAAGACGACGCCGGACTCGGCGTTGCTGTAGAGAAAGATTGATTTCGCCCGAACGTCCCAGGGGTTCTTGTAGTTGGGGTACAGTGAAGTTTGATTGATTGAAGAAGCCCTCATATACGTTGTCACCGGTGCTTGGGTTGCGAACCGTCAACTTCCTGCGGAGGGTGGTCCCCATTAAACAAGGGCATGCTGTGGCCAGAGACCAGTCTTCGCCAGTCTTCGTATCAGGAGTGCACAGAGGCACCGTTCTATCTAAGTTCGATTGCTTCGTCGACACGCGTCCGACGAAAAAACGTCATATCAAAGTTGTTTGGCAGTTTCTGGACTTAGAACGTCTCGTAGGCGACAATACCGTCTTTTCGTGCACAAGTCAAGCAAATTACTAAAAGTATAACCCTAACCCTAACCCTAACCCTAGAACCACATAGCGTAGTACGTCGTTAGGGTATTGAGCAGGCCGAACCAACACGGAAGCTTACGCTCTAGGAGAAAGCAACAAAAACCTTACCTCATAAGAACACGCTCCGACGCAACCTCTGCCTGCAGCGTTAGGTGTGGCATCCATTGCGAATGGGGTCGTGTTTGTCTGTTGTCACTGGGCCTCGACGTTGCTGTTATTCTCAGTTAACACGAATCCCATGACACACCAAGACAAACGCCTACTGGTGGTACGATTGCACATGTTCAACACGCTGTTGGAGAGAACCAGGTAGAGTACCCCATCCCACTTGAACAATATGTCTAGTTGGACCAGCCAGGCACACCATCTTTTCACAAGTAAGGCGTGGTGTTTTCCGCCAAAGCACACCATTTCCGTTTCACGAAGAGACGCCTCGCCAAGAGGAAACCCCGTCCTCGTTCGGACGAACCGTTAAGTGGAGGCAAGAGCTCACGCTCCGTTGGCTTAATTTCTAACGTATCGACTATCCCAAGGAAGTTTGCTCAGAAGTATACCCCACTCTTGACCAGCTCGGATGCATACACTGTCTCGGCACAGCTCTTCTTTCCGTGCACCATCTGGTTAAACAGCAGCAGCGGCAACAGTGTGGCACAGGAACGGGAAAATCGAAGGACGAGGTACGTGAATGCTTGGATAAACTTCTATCAGCCTGATATCTCGAGTGGTTGATGCTGAGAGCCAGCTCCATTTGGCGCATGCCGTTGGACTCTACTGTGCGGTGTTGCATCTTTTTTGGAGCTCGGGAAGTGAGAAGGCGTGGCCGACAACGATGTATCATACGTTGCAATGGTCAGCCAGCCTATAGCCTGATACCACGTTGGAGTGTAGCAGTTTTTCTGTAGCTGTGTAGCTCGCCGCCAGCGGTTCTGTTGATTCTTGGCTTGAACATTAGCTCCTAATTGTTGGTCGCCGGGTAACTCAATGGTTTTGCCTGCTCATGTCTGGATAGAAGCCTCAACCACGCATTAGCGAATATCATCTCAAGCTTAATCACTACTGCAATGTACGTAGTGACACGTTGTACAGACCCCGCAGTGCGTACTTGTTTGTTGATTTCGAGTTGGTCCTGCCACCCATGTTCTTGGACAGCGGTCACCGTCCTAGCGTAGCGCTCACGCGGGCCCCTCGCGATGTACTCGTGTCGCCGCACCTTTCCAGCGCAAACAGTCCGTGGTCCGGTGCATGAGGTCAACGACATGTCCAATTTCAGCGCAACAGGAGAATGGAGTGGTAGATTAAGCCTTCGAAGGCAGCCTTAAACGTTTACCTTGAATGTGATGCTGGTGAAAAGAGCGTATACTCTGAAGGATTCCAAAGCGGAATCGGTCCACACAGTGAGCTACATACACTGGTTATCCATTAGTCTATCATAGCAGCAGTGTCCACACGGTCATCCTCATCTCAACTGCGCTGTTCCGATAGTTTCGTGCGCCCATCAGCGTTTGCGGTGGCTTGAGCACCGTGTTTGTGGACAACAGTAGTCAAAAGCACGTACCTTTTCCCGGAAGTTTTGGTTCGAATTAAAGTCTGAACCCGAGCCCTTGTGCCACTTGGCCTGATTTGTTTCTTCCTCCACCTGCTCCGAGCAAACACGATTGCACACGAATCGCCAAGAAGGAGATGCCAAGGATTGCAACCACTGAACCACGCCATGTAGAGAAGATGCATGTGTTTTGAAGAATCCAATCCTAACCTGTTTGTTATGGGGGGGAACGAGACTAGCGAGGAGGGAAAGAGTTCCCACGATGTGTCATCTGGCGGATACTTGGTGAACCTTACGCTGGAATGGGGGAGTCGGGTGTTTGTACAACGACACAATGTTGATGTAGATAGGCCTTTAGTTGCCTAGCATCTGAAACAACGAAGTCCCTCGTCAATTGGCTGGGGTACGAAAAGCGGGCTGTACACATCACTCTACAGTGAATTTGGAGAGTAGTCCGAACGGTGCCGTGGCTTGCTTGAGGAAGGCGATTTCAAGCTCGCTATTTGGCGCGAAGACCCCCCTCGTTACATACTTGGCCTAGTCTTATGGGCCGACGTACGATGATGTGTGAATAGTGGGGGGTTTTTGACAACAGGCAGAGAGGGTTGACGTTGAACCACACGGTGTACTTCAACGCAGTGCACATGTTGAAAACTAGCACAAGGATGACGGGACATATCGTATGAGCTCAAGAGCAGCAAAACGCAGAGGGTCACCTCCTTCCTGAGCTGGGCCATCGTAGATTGAATGTCGTCCAACGTCACGCGGTTCTCCTGCCCCTCCAACGATTTCTTCTTCTCCATAAATCTAGCCAGATCGCAAGCTATCGGCTTCCCGTGGTACAATTCGGTCAGGAACGCTTCAACCTGAGGCGTCGAAATCGTCACAGCAGCGGCACCCGGACACGACGGTAAGCCAGCTTGTGACCGCATTGGGGAGCTCAGCAAGACTTATCCTAAAAGGGACTCGCGGGACCCATAATGTCTGTGATGTTCTCATGGGCCTGGGCAGTGATGTCTACCAACAACTCAAGCTCGAGTAAAGCGAGGCTCCACTGCAGCACACAGCAAATTGTGACGAAAACTTCCCCGACTATGTAGTCTCACGCGTCTCGAATGACTGTTGGGTGCTTCCTTGGTCTGCTTCGAAATCAGGCACCCGATAACGGTTTGGCAACCCTTGGTTTCACCAACACACGTACATAGTTGGTCCAGCTACAGCTGTAGTACCCACACCCGGGGAACTGTTCATTTTCTATATCGTCTGCGCGCCCATTCTCTCGCCAAACCACTTCAAGTAACGAGGTTATGATGATGTTTTGGCATCTCTGCACCTGTTTATTATCTTCTTTCTTCTTCGCTCTCTTGATTCCATCTGGGGTTCTTTGGAATGAACGAACACCCCAAAGCAATCATCATCTACATCTTGTTGGTATGTTGAACAGCCCGCATGGCAGCATATCTGCACGGTGAGTTCTTCCTTTGCTGCCGCGGTGACGGCACCTCTTCTGTGGTGTCTCCTTTCCTCTATTGATTCAGAGGGAGGGTCCTCAGATGGGTCTCACAAATATCTGTATTAGTGGGTTTCGCCCGCGTTATTAAACTCCAAAACCTCGTCCTGGTATATTAAAAATTTGCCCACTTCTTCAGCGGTATGCATACAGGTTTGTGGCTTCATGTTTTCACATGAACAGATCTGTTGACCGAATTTTTACCCGGTAAATTATGCATATACAGGTTCGAACATTTTTTCGCTGAAATTATGTAAATTGCATGTATGTGCAGTGTGACCGACCCATGTGAGAGTGTTCAATAAGGACGACTCCATCTACTATGCGGCGTAGGACACCGAGTTGGTCTCAAAAACCCAATACACTGCTGTCTGTGCTTTGCAAGCTAGCCATGGTGGATACAATCTGTGAAGCAGGTGGTCAACCGGCTACAGCAGTACATGACAGTAAATTCCGCGGTGTTGCCATGCCCGTGCGTGCCAGCCGAACAGCAGTGTAAGATGCTGCATGAAGTATCCGCTAGCCGACGCGCTCTTGAGTCTCCAACTGCAAGCGTTGCCTCAGTTGCAGTGACCAACACGAGCAGCATATACGCAAACAAACGCTAGGTATTTAAACGCCCTATAATCAGGCACTGCTGAAAATAGATCCTACCTGGTCCGAGTGTATGTAGCCTCGCTTCTGGTGATCGACGATGTTGAACGCTTTCTCCATGTCCAAAGCCGTGAAAACATCAAGATAGCTGAAGTCCAGAAGGGCCACCTGAAAGCTGTTCTGCGGGCCTAGAGCGGTTAGGCCGAAGAAGGCCATAGCAGCAAAAGTCTTTCACGGAGCACGCCTCAAGCAGCGAGGAGAGAGCTACTGTAGAGGAGAGGAAGAGCAGCGAGAGAGGTGCGGCGAAACTATCGTCAATCTTTGGGGGCCGAACCGGCGGTTTTGCTTTGGGGAACTTTTTTTTTATTGTCGGTCGTCGGTCGTACTTCAAGCACGTGGATTCAGCAGTACAGAGTGTACAAGGCTCCCTGTCTATGGCCACCGCAGTACCAAGGGGTTCGTCTGGCCGTATACTGAGCACCCGGTATTGTTAAGTATCTTGTGTTGATATCTGAGACGACTCGAGAATAGTCAATTCGTGTCTCGAGACTCACCTGCTTTCACACAGGCAGGGCGGCCGGCAATACTTTTGGGGGGCCCCTTACACAGGGACCACGGTGTAAGACGAAGTTATTGCATCATATATTCTACCGAGTTCTCCTTTTGAAACAGTTCTCGCCGGATGTGGGTGCTGTCGGATCATGCATGTTTCCTGGAGCACACTGAAACACAAGTTATCTTTGCACCGGCAGCGTCATGTATCTTGGAACGCGAAGAGCTAAGAGCATCATTCGAGTCCAGTCTCGGTTGCCCTGGAGAGACGTGTGATTGCTGTACGTCTAAACCGGACTGCTGGAGACTACTGCAAGTGGCCGCGTATGAATTCCACGACATTTGCATTTCAACCGCAAATAAATGCAAGAACAAAGAACCTCACGCGGCTCTTCGTGTTTGTGTGTGAACATGCTCCCGATGCCCATGCTCGCTCGTGCTTGAGCACCATCGACCATGACGGGTGCTCGCGGGACACCTGATCTGCCCAAGCCGGAAAACTGGTGGCACTTATGAGTTCGCGCTTGTGCCTGCCCACATACTTCGCCACCGGCTTGACACAGAAACCGTCCCTATGTTCACACGCATCGCCGCAATTGTTCAGGAACACCACCCAGGAAAATTTCACAAAACTACACGCGCGACCGCAGACGATCACTTCCATATTCGAGCGAAACTGGCCCATTTGAAGCCACAAGAAATGCTTCAAGACGCCGGTAACCGTCTACACGAGCACACGAATCGACCCCGAAACAAAATCATCGAGGGTCACAGCCAAATCGAGGGGATACGCATACTATCCAGCTCTTCGTCGGCGTCTGGCCTGCTATCAAATGCCTTTGCTTGTTGGTGTTCTTCGCATCCGCCCCCCCCGTGGGCAGGTACCACTGGTGCCATGTCGCATGACTCTCTGTACTCTGCTCTTGCCTACCCATTTGACGAGCAGCCAACCAGCCCAAACACAGCACATCAACGACATCTCCTCCAAATCACCGACGTTTTGATTCTCTCTCGTGCGAGTGCTCCGACACAGCCGTCGTCCGCGCCAAGTACTGCAACAACACACCCCACCCAGCAAACACCCAACAAACGTCGCCGTAGACAGCAGGTTACCCCGCGCCATCGTTTCATCGCTGCGGCACAACCGACAAGCTTCGCCAGACCACACCGTTTGCGTATGCAGTATGCCTATATAGCTGGCGGCATCAAAAGCAGCCTCATCAAAAGGGGTGCGCGGAGCGGTTTGACGCCGCCCTCTTCGACGCAGGCGACCGACGTGTGGATTCATCTATGCACTGCAAAAATCTCGACCTCGCGGGTGCCATCTACACCAAACCCGGGATAGATAGCTTAAAAACAGCAGTCGCAGTCGAACGGACACGCCGCCGTGCCCCCGCCTTGGCCTATTCTAAGAGATTCCCATGTGTAGATTGGCAGTCCCTCGTCGTCAAACCGCACTGGCAATGCATATAGTACAAACAAACGGGGTGGGGGGAGGTGTTCGATAGATCAGCGGAAAGCACGGATGCGGCCAGACGAGGTCAGACCTGCGGCAGACACTTTGTCATTGTGTGTCGTTCCCCAGTTCGAAGGAGAACTCAATGGGTAGGAGACAAGTCTCAAGCGGTAGCGCAATCGTTAACGGAGGGCTCGTCCCGAGCAAGCGCGGAGTCTCGAATAAAAGCGTCTGAGGGAGGCCACGTCACGCACGCACGCTCAAGTACTCTGAGGCTCCCGGGGGAGTCCCTAACAGCAGTACTTCGATAGAAGTTGTTCATCTCATTTGGGACAAAAGTTGTGGTACAAGGGTGTGTCAACTGGGAGTTATTGAGAGAGGGGGCTTCACACCAACATATCTGGGGGATCAATCCACATGTAGGCGCAGAGTCGGATTTTGAGAGTCTTGCACTATCAACGGTCATGTCTGCAGGTCGTCAAACTTAACAGCCTTGGACAGAAATGTTGTGGTCTTTGCCCTCTCGATCCAAAATATGGAAGACGTCGAGCTCCGGATGACTGCAGAATCGAGTTGGACACGGGACGTCAATGTGCGTTAGGGCACTACTGCTGTATTCTGCTACTGCTGTAGTCTGCAGGATATTCAGGCAACCACCTATCGCTGCGGTAGAGGAGTCCTTCTGTAGGACAAGCTGATGTGCCTTGGATACACCCAGCTAGAGGTGACGTTGCTGCAATCTCCGCTGGCAGCCCTGTGCGGACTAATTCCCACTAGTCGCACACACACACCTCTTGAAAATCCCAACAGTATCTCTTACCTGGCTTCACTTCGTCTGCCCAAGCCCATCTCTTGTCGGGGCCTCCCTCGCCCGTGAATGGATTGGCTTGTCGCCGCTTATGTTCCTCCTTAATCTTCTTTTTCTTCGCCACCCTGTGGGTGTTTCAGACGAACAATCCAAAAAGCGACACGGCGTGTCCTGTCAACAAACCACATTCATGGTGCATGTCGCCGTCTAAGATGTCCGTCCACGGACAATATCTGCAACAGAAGTTGGGACGTTGGGGCTGCTGTTGTGGTTTGGAATTGCCATGGTTGATGCGTTCGGTTGAGGGAGGCGCCAGAGAGATGTGTGCCTTCCCTAATGTTGGTGTTCAAGGTCGCCGAAGACAGACTATCTGAGGGGGAAGCCATCAAAGTCCAATTAACTGGCAGGATTCTGAACAAACCAGTCCTTACCCGAAAAAGGTTTGTCCCTGGAGTTAGAGGGTTAGCTTAGGGTGTTAGGAGCATCGGCGAGTTGTGCGAAATCTGCGTGAGTCTGTACGTCGTGCGATCAGAGTATTTTTTTTTTTTTCTTAACATGACACAACGAAACCATCTCTATCATAGAAAAGAGTCTGAGACAGATAAGCAATGGATTCATAGCGTCAGAAAGTACCTGTATGTTTTGTAATTTGAAGTGCAATGCATGCATATTCCAGCGTGTATATGCATAGACTAGAGCCAACAGCAGTGGAACATGCCGTGTGCTCTACCCCAACGCACCAACAGGGTCGATATAAAATATGGACTTTATACCAAACTATGTGACAGTACATCTATAGCGTGATGTGCCACCCATGTCGTCCAGAAAAGGTGCTGCTGAATAGGTTGTAACCTACCGCTTCAAGGCAGGTGGTCCAGGTCTGGTGTATATTTCCCTACAGCGTACGTAGCTAGAGCCACCGCTACGGTTAGGGCAGGTATGATAACAGTAGTACAGTAGTGTAGCTGTGGTGCATTGATGGCTTGTGTGGCATGTCTTGACGAACTGCGATACTATAAAACATCTATGGGAGACCAGGCTACTCCTGCGTTACTGCGCACGCAGGAGGGCTGGGGCCGCGAGGGTTCAATCTTCAGGTACAGCAGTGGTAGGGTAGATCAGCAATGAAAGTTACGTTGTCCGTTTTTGTCCGTCCCATCACACACACCACGTACCTCGCTGCTTCCTCCTCCGCCTTCTCCTCTTTCAATCGCTTCACGCCCGCAAATATGTCGTCTATGTCGCTCTTCACCTTGCCCTTCGCCTTTCCCTTCCCTGTCCCTTCCTCGATGGGCTTGCTTCCCTTCCCTTTGTCACCACCCTTTGCTCCAGTGGATGTTGGAGGAGGCTTCCGGCTGCTGGTTGTTTTCCCCTGTAATCGCGCTGGGTCGGCAGAGGCCACCGCCTTCCCAGCGGGTGTGTTCGGCGCCTTCCGTTTTAGGCCACGACCACCAGTTGAAGCAAGAGTTTGACCAGTTGGCCGTTGCTCAGAGTGAGGGGCCATGGTCCCTCGAGTCTTGTCGTTACGTGTGATCCCTCACTGCTGCTGCCGGCCGCTGCAGGCTGGCTGGCCTGCTGCCCGCCCTGCGCCGCCCGCTGATGCCACCCCTCTATTCGCAACCCTCCCTGCCTAACGTTTCCGCGGAGCCCCCCCGCGGCCCCAACCCTGTGTGTCCTGAGCTTTCCACGTGTGGTGTGTCGACCACAGAGAGAGAGCGTTCACCGAGGAACCGGGACGTTGAGCATGAAGAACACGGTGTTTGCTGTGGTCGCGGCTGCGGCTGTAGACGGGGCGTCCGCGTCCGGGGGGTTCTTTGGTCCGTTGGCTGGAGGCGGCGGCGCGAGCGGTGCTGTGGCACCCCGGGGGTCAGGCAAGGCATCACCATCTGAGCCGTCATCAAGGAGCCGATGGTTAGGAGCGAGAGGGGCGCGGGAGGGCGTGGTGGACAGCCTCTACGCGACGACGGTCCGAGGAGGAGCATCAGGTGTGTAGTGTCTAGTCTGCTGTTTTTTCGCAAACGCGCTCTCCTCTCTACCACCATGTTCAGAAAATAGCCGGTTGCATACGTATCATGTGCTGTCTATCGATCATACATATGCTACAGCGTAGGTGTATGTGTGTTGCGGCAAACAGAGGCTGCTGCGATGTATGTCGGCCGACCTCGCGCCAGCAGTTGTGTGCATTTGAAAGAGTGGGTGGCTGGCCGTAGAAGCAGTGCCTTATGCGTGAGCGTACAGCTTTCCACACGATGAGGTTCCAAGCGAAATTTAGTTGCACTCACAAGAGCAGGTTGGTGTATGTGCGGCCACGCGGTAAGCTCTGGCGCCTTGCTTCAGGCACGCTATTGTTGGTGTTGGTCCAGCCAGCAGCCAAGGGCGCAGACATGGAACAACCCACCATGTTCCCTGTGGTCATTTGACCAGTCACAGTCAGACCTAGCTCTTCCAGTTGCGTCGAGTCGGTGTGCAGATGTGTATTCGTTTGCACACGCTACTACAGTGCAAAAACAGCCCTGTGTACACACTACTGAGGTGTGGAGTCTAACGACGTGAGTGCAAGATGTTCAACTTGGGCTGCCGCCAGTAACCACCACAACACGATGCGGACAGCCCCACGGACAGCAACCCGCGCGCCGCCTATGCGTGCCAGATCCTTCGGTGCTACACCCAGCAGTATTAACGACCTGTTGCTGCTACCCACACTAATCATTTGCAAGTCCAGCCCCCACCTTAGAGTGCCCATCGAATGAAACATGGAAAGCAGGATTGCCTGGCCTACAAGTATGGCCTGTATGGCCCAACTGCTGTAAATGTACACAGGAAGAGAACACTGGTGCGCTAACCCGACCCTATCTGCGTGCAATGGTCACAGCATGCGGTAGGTGTGCGATTTGTACGTCTGTAGCATGGAATTTGCGCTTATGGCTCGGAAAATGATGTGTTTTGGGCTTGACAGCGGCTGCTGTGGCGCATAAAGAACAAACAGGTAGCTTTCCTGCGTAGCGTCAAACGACTGCTGATGCTGTTGAATATACCAACGCATCCCCCTACGGGTTCTTTGCCATTGCGCCTATGTACGACAGAGCTGGTAGCGGACAATGCTCTTAACGTTTGTGCGTGTACCCATGGTGTGACATCATGGCCAACGTTCAAAGGGAATCTCCGCAAAATCGCATATGGAATCTCCTGCAAAATTCGCCGAGGCTCGGGGTTTCCTGTCCGCTGCTGCTGTGGACTGCCAGTAGCCCTCTACATAACGGCCTTGGTGTAGACGCTTCTGTTCTCCAGGCATCACAAGCGAGTCCTGGGTCTTTTTTTTTGTGTATCCTCATGTCACTGCCAGGGTGGTTGCGAAGTCTATGCAGCGACATGCTGTTCTGCCCCCCGACTGCCTAGTACACACAACACAGCAGTTGATCCAAGCCCAACGAACGACATCCGCTTTGTTATGACGTTATCGTGGCGTTCGCCTTCTTGGAAATACGATCAGCCGTTTCGGACTACGATGCGGGAGTGGGCGGCAAGAAGAAGAAGAAGAAGAAGAAGGGCAGCAGCAAGAGACAGGCGCCACCGGCCGACGCCGCCCCCGCGGACAAGAAGGCGATCGCTAAGGCCGCCGCTGCGAAGAACAAGAAGGCCAACGAGAAGAAGGCAGCGGCCGCCGAAAAGAAGAAGAAGACAGCCTTGTCCTTGCCTGATGACGACGAGGAGGAGATCGACCTCGTGGCCAAGATGGAGGCTGCCCGACGGGCTATGCCTAACGCTTGTGTGGTGAGAGGAAAGGGCAAGAAAGTAGAGCCCGGTGCCATGACCTACAAAGGGAGCACGGTCATCAGTGTGTGATGTGTGGAACACTGCTGTGGGGCAGTGAGCCACGGGTACGGGTATTGCTGAAAGTGCAGATGGAAATGCGAGAAACCTAGCTGGAGTATAGAGTGAAATTTGTGTAATGCAGATGTCAACCATTGGTGGCTGAGAGGGAGGGGAGAGAGAGAGAGGCCTGGCGGATGATGACCAACGCGTCGATTCAGGTAGCGGGAAAGTGACAGGAAATGCTGCCGGCGCACTCGTTTTACATGTTACATGTTGTATGCCAGCGGTTCGATAGGCGTTATCCCTCGGCAATCCAAGCGCTTTCAGCGGAGTCCCTTGAGGGATAAGCACGTCCCAAACTTTCCTGTAAAATGTTGGTTGTTGTAGCACAAGTGTGGTGCTGTGGTACTGAGTACAGCACTGGTGAAGACTGATCCTGCCAATCTCGAAGTTTCGATGCCGAGGCTCAGAAGTACAATCAATCAACTGTTTTTGACTGACACAGCGACAACGAATTGAAACGTAAACTTGCTTCCCTATTTTCGACGGCACAGCACTGACGATAGGGAATGTGGACGTGAACGTAATTTGTAATGTTTGTTTGGGTGGGTGTTTTGGTGCAGGTGGATGATGCCGTGAGCACGGAGGTGGAGCAGACGGTCGTCAGCCTGAGCGCGGCCAAGATGGACGAGGTGAGAACCAGAAAAAAAAAATTGGTCGACAATGTGAACACCGAATTTTAACCCTAAGCCAGGTTCAGGGCAAGGTTAAGACGTTAAGACGATCCTCCGTAGCTGGTACTGTAGCTTTGGTACAGAAATGCCAACCTCATGCATAATTCGTGCATCAGAAAGGTGTTGCTTCGCATGGGCTGTGGCTATATGCTTGGAAGTAATACCGTTGAGACCCCGAAATTAGTTTTATGAGCATAGGCGGGTTGCAGAAATCCAGACGGAAGACTACCCAAGCGGAGACAGCCTAAAAAGTGCAGGCGATGGCTTCGTCAATTATTTTCTCAGAAGAAACACTGCACGTGTGCATGAATCTGGTGGGACAAGTTGGTGTGGACCCAGATGTTGCTACAGTGTGGTAGGTGACGTGCGTTGTTGTGTTGAAGGTAGGCAGGATGCCCTCCAATAGTTGAGTGACTTGCTACACTGCTGCCCTTGCCATTTCCAGCAAACTCCCGGTTACTTCAACCTCTACCTGCGCCTAGCAGCGCCACTCATACGCTGTACATTGTAGCGCTATGTAGTCGTGACGCCTACCCTGTGTTTTTTCGACGATAGTACGGTGTATTCCGTACGACGTCCTTGTCTCTCGTGACGCGCCACAGTAGTCCTGTCGTGGCATGTGGTATTGCCGTTGTTTTGTCTTGTTATGCCGCACGCTGGGATGGGTGAATCTCACCTCTGTGTATCCCGCGATGCTACTACGTCGACCGTACTGTACGATATGCAACAGCTCGGCATCTTCAACGGGGACGCGGTTTTGCTGAAGGGCAAGAAGCGTAAGGACACTGTGTGTATCGCTCTGGTGGAAGACGGCCTCGAGGACTCGTCTATTCGCATGTCCAAGGTAAGGCATACCTCTTGTCCTCTAGCAGCATGTGGTGCGAGTGTCTAGAACTTTGTTAGATGCATCTCCTGTAGCGGCGGAAGTCACGGCCTGTTGAAGCGATTGATACATTGGTTCACCACGTTCTTGTTGCCACGCAGCTGGAGGGCAGCGCGTTGCGCTGTGCGTATTGGCTATAATACCCCAAGCACCGCGCGCACACACGACACCCGCTGACTACAACGTTCTGTCGAGTTGGCCCCTATCTCTCAGACCGGAGAGAGTCTGAGTCTTTTCGTTCATTAACCGGATACTGTAAGGGGAGGAGGCCTTTTTTTTTTGCCCCCCACGTATGACACTTTGATCGGATCATAATTTCTTGTTTTTTTTTTGTTCAGGTGACGCGCAAGAACCTTCGTTTGAGGCTGGGGGACATCGTCACGGTCCACGAGGCGCCGGATGTCAAGTACGCCACGGTGGTCCACGTGCTGCCCTACGCGGAGGACCTGGAGGGGGTGACGGGGGAGACGTTCGAGACGTTCTTGCAGCCCTTCTTCGAGGGAGAGTTCAAGCCGGTCAGTGGATAGACCGGTCCGGTCCAAGCAGGGTAGTTTATCGATGAGTAGTTTGTCGAACAGGGTCCGCGAGTGGAATCGTTTGGAGGGATTTCGTGCATGGCATATGCATACGATTTTGTGAAGTTATTTGTTGGTTGTGTTTTTTTATGATCTTGGTGGCCCTCTTGACGGGGGGGCAGAGGCTTTAGCGGGCCTCCTGGAGGCGGCCGCTTGGAGATAACGTTAAGGTTTGCTGTTGTGGCTTGAACGAGACGGTTTGGCGGTCTTTGTTTGCGGGGGAGATGGAGCCGGACTGTCTAGCGTCTTCTTCAGTCGAGTCAGCGTTCAAGCTAGTTTCCGAGTTTTCCACCTGCTCTTGGACGGCGGGGTTCATTCAAGTCTAACGCAGTCAAGTCTTTCAGTCAGGCGTCTGTACTATTTCCTGTTGTGGGCATTTTGGTTGCGGCCGTTCTGCCTCACTATCTGTCCTTGGTACAGTCCAGGATAGTAAGAGTCACCAAATGAGCCGAAATCGAACGGTATTGTGATAGTATTTTTTTTAGGTGTGGGCAAGGCAGAACACTCGGCCCCGTGTTGGGCAATCGTTGATCCTTGTTGCGGTGGCTATCATTTTCGTCCCGCATCCGCGTTTCTCATCCAACACACGCTTGTTCTCGTGTTGACACGTTGATTGTCGCACTTGATGGTACGCGCTCTACAGCTTCGCAAGGGGGATACCTTCCAGACGAAGGGCGCGATGCGCACGGTAGAGTTCAAGGTGATGGACATCGCCACGGCTACGGAGGAGGAGGCCGAGTACTGCTACATCAACGAGGACACAGAGATCCTCTACGAGGGAGAAGCGCTCAAGGTATCTGTCAATCTGTCTACATACCATATATATTGCCGCCACTACAGACACAATTTTTTATTCTTATTCCGTACTATCCCATCTACAGTAGTAGAAGTGCGCGATGACGAAAATAGCTGTCCTCCAATATCCTTCCCATGTTTGGCCGCTTTCAAAATGCGCGGTTGTGATCTTAATTGTTGTTGGATTGCTCTCTCTTTTTTTTTTTTCGTTACAGCGCGACGATGACGAGAGTCTCAACGAGATCGGTTACGACGACATCGGGGGCTGCAAGCGCCAGCTGGCGCAGATCCGGGAGCTGATCGAGCTCCCCCTCAGGCATCCTCAGCTCTTCAACGCCGTCGGCATCCCGCCCCCAAGAGGCGTTCTCATGTAATTCAACTCAAAGACACGGGGATACGGGATGAGATACGGCAGGCGTTTTATTCTAGGCGAAGGGTTAAGTGGGAGAAACGCAACAACTGTGTTTTTCATGTGCGCCATCACCGCCGTTTTGCATGCGCTGTTGCCGTGCTATTTAATGTTATATCCTTGGCAGGTGTTGATGTTGGTAGTGTTTAAGGCTTGAGGTGAGGTTCTGTGCGAACGAATGACGGTGGCGTATGTGGTAATGTCGCCAGGTACGGCCCGCCTGGATGCGGCAAGACTATGATCGCGAGGGCAGTGGCGTCGGAGACGGGGGCTTACTGCTTCACCATCAACGGTCCGGAGATCATGAGCAAGCTCTCCGGGGAGTCGGAGACAAACTTGAGGAAGGCTTTCGATGACGCGGAGGCTAACTCTCCCGCTATCATCTTCATCGATGAGATCGGTGAGGGCTCTTGTTGCTGCTATTGTTGTGTTTGTTGTTGTTGATGATGATGATGTCATTGCGATGTGCTGCCTTGTCCGACTTGATGAAAGCCTTCGAAGTCGTCCGCCCCATGCCCATGTGGGCGAGATCAAGCAATGTCTTTTCGGTCTCAAGCGCCCCGTTGCTTTTTACGTAGCGCCGGCCGATGTGCGTATCCTCTCTAGACAAGATCATCCAAAACACGACCACGTTATCAAAATATAGCATTAGTCTTGCATACAGCACACTCGTCACGACAACGGGCAAAAAGGCGAAATTCCATGTTTTTTTGTTTGTTCGACGCAGACTCCATTGCGCCGCGGAGGGACAAGGCTGGCGGAGAGGTCGAGAAGCGAATCGTCTCCCAGCTCCTCACCCTCATGGATGGCATCAAGCCCACCTCCCACGTGGTGGTCATCGCCGCCACCAACAGGCCCAACGTCATCGAGCCGGCCCTGCGCCGCTTCGGCCGTTTCGACCGCGAGCTGGACATCGGCATCCCCGATGAGGAGGGACGTCTGGAGGTGCTCCGGATCAAGACGCGCACCATGAAGCTCGACGATGACGTGGATCTTATCCAGGTAGATGCTACGGTAGTACATGTAGCTGCTGTGCTGTGGATACGTGAACGGGCTTGATTTTGCTTGGAGATCAAAAGGGATTGTGTGTATGTCGATCTCACGGAGGTGAAGTGGAGTTGCATGACTTGTTGATGAGGGAGACGGGTAGCGAACGCATATAGTTTTATGGTTTACGTTACGTTAAGGTGTGGTGGCACCTTGCCGTTCGCACCTCTTGATACCTCTTGATACCAGATGCAAATGGAGGTGTCTGAACGATATATACTTGTATAACGGCTGGACCCGCTGCTTTTACGAATAGTGCGTCGAAAACGCTCTTGTGCCGCCGGTTGTGCATGTCTGTCTCTTCGCAGATCGCCAAGGACACCCACGGGTTTGTGGGGGCCGACCTTTCCCAGCTGTGCATGGAGGCCGCGCTCCGCTGCATCCGGGAGCAGATGCACACGATCGACGTCGATGCGGACAAGATCCCTGTCGTAAGTGGCGTGGAGCGGCACTGAGCGGCCTTGATTTAATGAGCGTGTTCGATATCGCTGTTGTGGAGGGCTCTACAAACGAACCTACTGTCTTGAGTGCTCTCGCCTTGGCCTGCCTGCTGCGTTTGTGCTACTAGGCAGGCCCCTCTGCATCAACTTTATGCTTGCGCTTTGGTTGTCGTGGTCAATGTTGTTATTTAGTGATGACTGGTTGCGTGTCGATCGACAACTGCAGGAAGTGCTGGATGGTCTGGCCATCACGAACGACCACTTCAAGTACGCGCTGCAGCACTGCAACCCGTCGGCACTGCGAGAGACCCTGGTCGAGGTGAATACAATAGTAGTTGTATTCTTTCAGACGAGTACTGCACGTGTGTTTGGCAGAATACTGTACGGCGGCAGGTTCAATTTTGCGCCTACTGGCAGCCTCGGGCCTTGATTTCGCTTCGCCCAATAAGACGAAGTGTCCCCCCAAAAGGTTGGTTGTAGACAGTCAACAGAACTTCTTGGAGCGATACACTAGCACAACGGCAGCGGCAGCATAGCCAATTGGAAGTCGCCTCTCCTGTTGTGTCGCTATTGTATGTCGCAAATTTTGTTAAGCGCTGTTCTTGCTGGCATATGTATTGCACCAGTATCACCGCCAGACTCGCTATGCTTCCTGTTTGACTCGCTCAGGTGCCCAACGTGAGCTGGAAGGACGTGGGTGGCTTGGAGGACGTGAAGCGGGAGCTGCAGGAGACCGTGCAGGTACAACTCAATACAACTAGCCTTTACGACATCATCCTCTAGTCTTATCCTTCATGAGCGGACGAATGTGGTTGTTTACATTCGAAGACGCTGTGTTGTGCGTTGGCTTTGCCCCGGGTAGTATCACGAACCCTTGCCGGATGTGGCCCCAGTAACGGCGACATTTGTATGCAGAGGTGGTAGATACGATGGGGGGTTAGACTATCCGGTCGCGGCAAACGTCGAAGGAACTCCGAGTGGTGACGTTTAGGCTGCTGCATACGCCTAGTTGGCGGTACCCCCCAACGTCAGTAGCATACCATGCGCGTCCCCTCTCCCCAAACTCTCCCCGAACGCGGAACTCAAACTGCGCATACCACGTGGCCGCCGCCTTGATGGCAACGCTGAATTAATTCTTGGGCAGTACCCTGTCGAGCACGCTGACAAGTTCAAGAAGTTCGGCATGAGCGCTTCTAAGGGGACGCTGTTCTATGGCCCCCCTGGTTGCGGTAAGACGCTGCTAGCCAAGGCCATCGCCAACGAGTGCGGCGCCAACTTCATCTCCGTCAAGGGTGAGCTATTATTACAATACAGATAAAGAAACCAAACAGGTAGATGGTAGATGGAGACAAGAGACAGGCAGAGATGTCAGAGGGAGGAGGGGAAGGTTGTTGGTGATGTTGTCATTTCTACGGCCGTGTTCATGCCACGCTGTTCCGACTAACCCCAGCTCGATTCGTCCGCAGTTCGCTCGCTCACTCTTGTCTCTCACGTACTGTTACACGAGGTACGGTGGTGTCGAGTATGTTGCGCGAGTGTTTCTTCGCGCACCGCCGCGAAGGTTGTGGTTGGTTGTAGGTGTGTAAACCAGATTGCGGTCGTCACAATATGAGCGAGTGCGTTACAGGGTAAACTCTTGTGGGATTACACGCGTAGCGATCCCTGAAGACCCTGATGAAGGCTCACAAGTGCTTGCTGTTGCTTGGCTCTCTAAGGTAGACTGAGCACAGCGGGGGAGGTCAAGTTCCCTCAAATAGGGGCTACAAAGGTCCTGTTCCCTGGTTTGTCCTTCCTGCGGGAGTTACATCTCCCGCACTTTCCTAAGGGAATTACGCCCCATAGCCGTTGATAGTTGCTACAATTCAAATCCCATGACAAAACGTTAACAGGAGCATTGTCGCCCGTCCCACCTCAACGGGTCAACGTGTCTGTCCACTCTGTCGACAGGCCCCGAGCTCTTGTCCATGTGGTTCGGAGAGTCGGAGGCGAACGTACGCGAGCTGTTTGACAAGGCTCGTGCGGCGGCTCCTTGCATCCTCTTCTTCGACGAGATGGACTCTATTGCCAAGGTAACGGTGACGTACTCTACACAGAACAGGCACGCGAACACAGCAGTTTGTCGTAAGGTTTAGGTTGAGGTTAGGGTTTGCACCCTCGGCTTGGATGAGACGACCTCCTTTGCCCAGGAGAGAACAATGTAAGGAGTATGATACAAGCTCTCAATTGGTCTAGGTAGGCGTGCAGCCTAGCGTGCAGCCTAGCACCTCCCAGAGAACACAAGGATTATAGTAGTTGAATCGGTTGAAAGTATGCAGGGGACTTGATGGGATCCTAAATCTGGGCAAGTTCCACGATGAAGGTGCGGCCGCTCGTCATGAGTGTTTCGTTCTGTACTGTTCCCTTGAGGTTCGAATGGAGCCGTTAGCGTATAATAAAAGTCCTTGATCTTACGTAGAAGCGGACAGCCCTACACTTCCTGCTGGAGGATGGGACTACGATAAGCCACCACCTGTAACGTTTGTTGTTGATCATTACACCGTGTGCCATTTTTTCCCTCGCACGCCTTTTCCCAAGCATGTACCGGTGCGCAGCTACAATATATTCCAAATCCTCTTTGCTGAGCGTACACCCCTAACCCAACCCCCCAATCCCCCCCAAACGTTTTGCTCTCTTTGTTGTTGTTTTTCTAGGCCCGTGGTGGCAGCGGCGGGGGGGGCAGCGAGGCAGCGGACCGCGTGATCAACCAGATCCTCACGGAAGTAGACGGCGTCGGCGCCCGGAAGGCCGTGTTCGTGATCGGCGCAACCAACAGACCCGACATCCTGGACAATGCCATCACCCGCCCGGGTCGTCTGGACCAGCTGATCTACATCCCTCTGCCCGACATGGACAGCCGCATCAGCATCTTCCAAGCTAACCTTCGCAAGGTGAGCTCAGTTCAGAGACAAGACAAGACAAGACAAGACAAGACAAGAGATACAAGTAGGAGATAGTTCATCTAAGAGATACAAGTACGAAGTATGAGTTAGTTCATCAGAGGGAAGAGACAGGAGGGAAGTTTCTCGTCTTGTACAGTACCGACTACGGAGCAGAAGTGGTAATATTCTTTCGCTCGTGTGGTGTTGAAGCGTTGTGTCCATGCTCCATCCGGCTACACCGTCGAAATGGTTGGCGATAGTGTTGACGCCTTCGTGCCATCGTGTGCCCTGCCGTATCTACTTCCAAAATGTACCATTACGCTATCTACGATAATCCAGTCTCCTGTGGCGGATGACGTGAGCATGGAAATGCTGGCGAGGGCAACCCAGGGATACTCCGGTGCTGACATCACGGAGATCTGCCAGAGGGCAGCCAAGAACGCCATTCGGGAGTGAGTTGGCTATGGTTTGGGTTGGAATAGCGATCGCGGCCGAGAGAACCATCCGCGAGTGTTCTATGCATATGGTTGTTGTTGTTGTAGCCGTTATTGGTTGCTGTTGGTGTTGCTCTGGTTGCTGCTACTGCGGCTGCCGTGGTTGCCAGCTTTGGTTGCCTTTCATTTTTTTGTCTTACCGCCACTGTCCAGAACCTCCTCTTGCCGTACTAGTCCAATAGGCGGCATTACAGCAGAGATTAGGGCTAGGGTTCGTTCAATGTGCCCCTTGCCCTTTGCATAAAGGTGTATACGGCAACAATGTGATCGCAATGTTTGGACTGTAGGCGCATCAACCGAAGAACAGTTTAAGAACCTACACGGCCTGCAAACCCTCATCTGGCACCTCTCTAACGCTGTTGTGGGAGCGATTTCCGTGATAGGTCTACAAGATAACGGTATGACATATGGATCATCGAATGTAGACATCTCGCCAACTGGCTTCTGCTGTCAGTTCGCCGTCGCCCCTGCTCCTGAGAATACCGCCATGCACCTGCGTCAAATTGAGGCGCGCCTTCCCATCTCTCCCCCTATCCAGATGTGTGGCAGCGGAAATCGAGCGCATTGGTTTGATCGAGTCTGGAGACATCGATGAGGACGAGGCTCGCAGTGACCCCGTCCCCGCCATCACCAAGGTGTGTACTCTACTCTACTCTACTCTACTTGTGTGTCTGCAATATCATACAATTTCCATGCACTTTACTTTAACATGCTGAGTACATCAGGTCGAGTAGACAAATGAATGCCTTTAGCAGTTGCTGTTTGCTCTTTTTTTTTTGTCAAGTCGGGGCGTTTATTGGGGGTGGCTGATGCTGAAGATGTCGATCTGTTCGTGCATGTTTTCGGCGGGTGGTTCATCGATGCTGTGGATTCCGTCGAAGTGTTTGTATGTTTCTACTGCGGCCGTGCTCGCACGTGATGGTTGTATGCATATTCTCTAGCAGTTTATAGAGAATGCTTTTGTCGCCTCCTGCATTACTGCTGTCAATTCTCGGCACAACAGCAACATCCCTCACCGCCGACTCTGCGGTCGTGTTCTGTTCTGTCATGTCGCCGTTGCCGCGTCTTGTTGCCCTCCCTCTGTTGAAGGCGCACTTCGAGGAGTCGATGGCCCACTCTCGCAAGTCCGTCAGCGAGGAGGAGCTTGCCCGGTACGAGTCCTTCTCTACCAACATGAAGTCCGACAGAGGGTTCGAAGAGTTTTCGTTCGATGACAAGGAGGGAGGCAATGACGGTGCCGACAACGATGACGACGTCGACGACTTGTACGGCTAAGGATGACGTTACCGTTGTCTCGCGCCGAGGGCGAGTCTTGCTGAGGATCCGGCGACTCTGAAGCCGATCAGCGGGTGATTGGGTTTGGCGTCTCACTCGAGCCCGCCAGCGTGTCGGTTTGCGTGAGCGTGCTCGCCTTTGAAGGTTCTTAGCGGTACCGCTTTCCGACGAATCTGGTCATGTCGGGTCAAGCAATCTACCAAGAGATGCTTGCGAAGCGTCTGGCCACCTCAAGTCCACGATGTTTCCGAACAAGCTTCGGTTTCGGATGATTCGATCGTAGCATAGTCTCATCAATCAGTTTTGGTTTGCGGCATGCCATCGTATTGTTTTTGTTCCTGTTGGGGTATGCTTTGGATTATCTGAAATAGACGCGTGTGAGGTGCCTCGCTTGGTGCCGGTGTGGTCAAGTAGATTTTGTGGAAGATCCCAATGGAACGCCGAACGAAGTTGCCAAGACAAGACCAACGGGGTGTTGGTGACGATGCCGATGCTATGAGGTGGTGCCCAACAAGACCTGCTCTGAAAGAAAGGCGTAGGCTTGGTTTTGTGCACCACGGGCTAATCAACACATACGAGGAATAGGAATACACAAGGCGATATCGGTGGCGTTTCTCTCGTGGTGCTTGTAGTGTGCGATCACTGCCTCTGAATGTGTCGGGTGTTGCTGTGAGGTCCAGTCTTGTCGTCTGGTGTTGCGAGTTTTCCCCCTCCCTTCCGTGTCATTGGCTGAGGTGGGTCTAGGTAGTTGGCGCAGGAGTCTACAGGAAGAACTCTACCGCACAAACTGTTTGGTTGTTGGTTCTTGTTGGGACCTAACCCTAGCCTTGTCCGGCGAGAGGATTGTGTTTGGTGTCGAGCCACGGGGGGGCAACGGTTGGTACAAGGGTTTTCAGGTTGGGGTTTCTATCTGTAGGTTTGCTTTCTTTTAGCGTGTGCGTGTTCTAGCGAGAGTGTGGTAACGGTAAGTAAGGTAGTAGAACGTTTATTATCGACGAGAAAAAGCCATCACTTCACTGCCACAGAACGAAGGTTCGTTACGTTACCTGGTAGGCTCGAAGCCTAGAGAGGTGTACATTTGCACCCACCTCAAGCAAGCTCACGGTAACGTTATCGGAGTTCGTTGCGCGCGGGCACTACACTAGGATGTAGCGTGAAACGTGCCAAGATACGTGTCCGCTAGAATTGTACTGGAACGGGGTTTAAGCCTGTAACCCTGAGGGCAATGGTGCTATATATAGCGATCAGCCTGAAAAATGAGTGAGGTTGGCCCGATTCCCTCCAACACTGTTTCGTGTACATTGAGTCGACACAACGATAGTCTGTGTCGCGTCCTGAAATAAACCTGCCTCCCGTTCGGAGAGGGCGAGGATGAACGCCTGCTTTTCTAGAGTCACGATGATCCCCATTCCCCGCACGGACCAGCTGTGAAAAAAGAAGCTTACGGGGGCCCTTCGCCTGCGAAGCTCTGGCGTTTCTCATTCACTTCCAAGCTTGATGTTGAGGGTGTCAGGCCAGCCAGTATCGCACGTTCACGCAAACGACATAAAAAGTCGCCGACGATTTGTGTCTCAAAACGTTATTTTGGTTGTTGGTACACACCCGAACACTCTACCCCCACCATGTTCGGTCAGAAAAACTATAATAGCCCCCTTCCGAAGACGTTTCCTCAATATTGACTCGACTGGAAGCACTCACTTCTGTCTCGTACGAAACGTTAACCTTGTGGCAGTGCTACTCCTACTCCGGCGACGACTCCCTCCCCCCCCTATGGACACGCTGTTTTGGCACTGGACAGGGCAAATGCGCTAGGACAACACAAAAAAGGCAGTTAAACAAAACAGGTATGGACATCTTGAACGCGACGCATGCATGTTACGCTGCTATCAGCACGCTTTGCTAGAGTCTAAGCTATCAGCACCGCATCGCTGCCGTTGCCCCATGGAGCTTTTGAGGAGTGTTTCTAGAGAAATCTCCTGCCTCCAAAACAACGCAAGGAGGGGCATAAAGCAACTCCACAACAGAGTGCTGCATAAAACACGCCACTACATCGAGACAACGTCTTAATCGAGCACACCACTCTTGACACTCCAACGTTTGCTCCGGTACAGCAGCGAGCGGCGGAACCAACAACACGACACAGCCTTTATCGTCATGTCCTTTCTCCAACCCCACCTTGATGGGGCTACGTTTCCAGACGTTTCCAGACCTACCATGTCCCTTGCCTCGGCTACACCAAGGATCATACTGTCATCATGCACACACAGCAGTTGGTACATTCGTGCACTGCTGAAATTGTGACACCGCCGTGCGTACCATGAACAAAATACCCACCACCACGGCAGTTATAACGTCGGGCGGGGAAGATATCGAACCGTACCCTTCGCACTCTGTGCCACTATCTATCACTGAGCTAGCCAAGCCAGCAACACACAGTGGACCTTGAGATACCAGGATATCCCGGAACAGTCAAAGCCATACTCGAAACTCCACACACACGTGTCTACAGACAGAACAACACCGACAGCTACACATCTAACCGTACTTTTAAGAACAGGCATATCGCAACATCATGGGTTTCACATGTTTCGCCTTTTGTATGCATAGACTATCGCACTTGACTCGACATTCTTCGTGCGCATCTCTCTCGATGAGGAGAAAGCAGCAAGGGTCATTTTACGCTGCTGTCTCATCGGTACAACCCTAAAAATTTAAGGTATCTACGCGTACAGTAAGGATAGCGCCAATCACTGATGCTTGCGACTCTTGAGCCATCACAAAAGCGACGTCTTGACAGATAGATACCTCTTCGGGAGAGCAACAATCCACGACCGTACAGACATCTTTCCTTGCCGTCTAGCAACCGATATACAGCAAGGAAACAAGCCGTTACCGTGGTCCTTGTGTGTCTAGTAGCCTTCTTTCCCACCCCCATCTTGGCTTGACCAACACTGGGAACAGTCACGATAGGTATTGGGATCATTGGGATAAGGGCGGGTATATTTTTCCCGCGCCATCTCCCTTCTTCACCTTCACTGCAGTAAATGACATGAATAATACTCCTGAATTGGCCAACAGCACCATGTCCACACATACATATCTGCAGCCTCTTACTCCACCCCTGTCCCTCCCATGTCATGCCCCGTCCTTTGTCTTTTATATTTACTTTGGTCCGTCTCATCTTATGATCACATGCTCAATGCTCACCATAACCCCATCATCGTTACCCTCCTTATCCTTATCAACACCCCCTGCGTACTTCAGTGTTGTTTCCTGCGGCCACTTAGTTCCAAATGCGTTGTGCTGCATTGATAACTAGTGTCGCCAGTCCGCTCCCCTCTCCATCCACCCTTTTTGTGGTACTGGTAATTTGGAAATACAATCTACACCGTCACCACCGACGGCCCATTCATTCAGGCATTCGGGCATTCAGGCATTCAGGCATGGGTAATTCGACCACGGCACACGGCACCGCACCAAAGTAAACTAGCCTAACCTAACCTCCACGTCCGTCGCTGCCATGCCATGCCATGCCATGCCACGCCACTACAATGCGTTCGGTAGACGGCGGGGGGCTGAGGGGGCAACGCAGACAGGACAGTCCCCAAGCAAGAACTTCGCCCTGTCTTTCTGATACTGAACGAAGCACTTCCTGTGACGAATCACTTCGAAAACATCCGCCCATATCGAGTCGGTGCGGAAAACCTCAGCTACTACTGTATTTTACGAGGGAGCGACGACCGGTGCGCCGCAGGATACACCACTAGCATTACGCATTATACTTACTTTCCTCTCTCTCGAGAGAAGATATACATCATCGGGTGGCCTTCGAGCTGCTGCCGTTAGTAATAGCGTCCTGCTTCAAGCGGCTGGTTGATGTTGTGAGGGCACTTCTTGGCGGGGTTGAAGCGCTTTCCCTGGTCATGACCACACAAGGGGTGTGCGAGAGAAGGCAACGAAGGAAGGGATGGTTCACGGACAAAGCTTAGCTTGACATGGCGTATACGCAACATGCATAGGATCACGTACACATTATAAACGATGGTAGGTTACGGTCTAGAAAGAACCGCACTGCTGTTACAGTACAGGCAGAGAAGCGACTAGCAGGAAGGCGCAGCATCGTGCATGAAATAAACCAGACACATCCTCCTGCTGACATCGACTTCCAACATTCCGTAACGATTTTTCGGAACGAAACAAAACAATGTCAAGTTCCACCGCAGGTGAACGGCAAAAGTCTTTGACAGAGCAGCATGTCTGCGGCAACCAAGTGCCGAATCTTGAAAGGGGAGGCGGCGTCACTGCACCGATCGACAGAAAACGACAAAACGACCCTTGGTACACCCTCACGCGAGTCTCGCCGTGGAAAAGAGCGTTCTGCGTACAGTAGTGTATATATTCGCACTTGTACGCAAAAGACGTGGGTGCTCATGCGTGTGTCCAACAGGAGGCGCTCCGCGCCAGGGAACGAAGACAAAGATATGCATGCACCCCTCAATACCGTACTCTTTGTAGTTCCGGCTCGTTAGGGTTGGGAAAGGGGAAGGCTTGTCACGAGAGGGTGGTGGGTGCCCTCGCCAAGTTTTCATCCACGGAACCCCTTCCGGGCCCATCATTTCCACATTATGTTAGTCCGCGATGCGGCGGCACGTGCTTGCCTCAACTGCTATCGTCGCCGTAAATCCTACCAGTAGGCATATCAAAATCAAGATCCTCAACGCGAACGTGCAAGAGGTAACTCATGCACTACAACAAGGTATTTTTTGTACTTTTGGAATCGCAGCATGGCACGAGATTTACATACATACGAAGGCGTCAAAATGCGGTTCATTTTCAACATCCCATGTTGGGCGTAAGCACGAATTGCTGCAACTATGGCTGTGTAGATGCATACAGCAATAATAGTTGTGTTGTAGAAGCACTATAATCACAACATCCCAACCGGATAGACTTCGGTGAACGCAACTCTCAGCAACTGACGCCTTTTACCCTTGACACACATGGCGGTACTTCACTACTTCGAACAACACAACAACCATGTACCACACTTCACTTACTTCCAACGGAAAGTGTCACCTAAGCTAGATGTGTACTTGTCTGTGTGGATTGGAACAACAACGAGCAAAGGGAGGATACATTTTGTGTACATACGTGTCTTCCACTTCAAATCAGCGCTCACAGCGCTTATATTGCCGTTTACTCCAGCCCGTGGTCACACAGAAGAGCCCCTCTCTACCTTCCCCTCCTGCGATACTTTGCCTTCGATTTTTAATGCTAGAAGAGTTCAGCACTCTTCCCTCTGTGTACATACGAACTAGCGCTATCCACTAGGCCAGGCGCGGAAGCGAGAGAAAAACTCGCTTTGCAAGAAAGGCTCGCTTGCGCCGGGATTCGAACCCCTGACCTGAACTCTAGAAGGTTTCGAGGATACCACCTAGACAACCGGGGCGACCGGCTTACAGCACAGTACAAATTGCCTAATCCTGTCCTATCCGTGGTTCGGTCGTTGCGCCCCTCACAGCTCATTCCATGCAGGCCGTGCAAGTGAACGCAGTGTTCAGAAGTTTTCTCGAACGTCGAGGTTTCGGTCAGGCCAGACCTTCACTCCTTCCTTCGTGCCCACAGGCTAGACCACAGGCACCCCAAAAATGGATCGATACAGAAGTACCTGCATTCCGGAGTATCTTCAGTATACTTCTATCACATCTGTCTTACATGATCGAGGCACACTTTATCTATGCATATTCCATGTTTCGACGTACATACCTTCAGTTCCGATGCCGGTGCACCTCTGGATAGCCCCGAGAACATGGCGCTGTTCAAGGAAGCGATCTTTGCCGGCCGTTGGTTGCCGCTTGTTCCTTGTTGGAGAGCTGTGCTTGCATTGCACACAGCACCACACAACACACAGCAGACCAAACTCATCATCAGTTGACTATGCATTCAGAAAAATACATACATAAAACAGAAAGACTACCCATTCGAGATATTGTACCACAGTCGAACGGGATGTGGTAGGAAAGTCTTTACCCATAGAGTAGGCATATGGCACAGTTCATTGACAGGGACCAAGGTCGGCAAGAAATGCACCCCCCCATTGTTTAACTGCATTGTTTTGTCGAGAGCGCCGAGCAGTAGGCAGCAAGTAACGGAACGCCTCGCACCAGACGCACGGTGTGGCACCTCCTTACAATTAAAAAACATGCACCGGACACCCCCGTCATGCGCGAGGCGGCGCCGGGGGAATGGCAGCAGCAGCAGCAGCCGGCACTCATGTGTCGGTCGTGCATTCCGGCAACCTTATCACGGACGAAACTTTCTGGCCAACAAGATTGGCGGCTGCGGTTGTAGACTTGCATTGACACATTCATCTGCATCACACAAGGTGTATTTTCTAGCTGCATATCTGATGTGTGTCAAGAGCCAATCGCGATCACTCAGGACGAGTTCATTGACCACCTTTGGTCCATGCGCGTGCTGCTACTGCTGCTGTCGCATCAAAGCTAGAGTACTGTACCTAAAACACCCCGCGGGAACACGGGGAAAAACATAGAGCAAAGTCGGAAGGCATCTGCTGGGAGAGAGGGGACAGATCTTCCGTGCACTTGGGGAAAAGATATCCGCTGTTGAACAAGATGCGCTGCAAACAAAGGAACCCTCATCCTACCCTACTCTACTCGCCCGATACACACACACGTGCGCGCGCCCGCCCGGGAGCGGGGGGGGGGGGGGGGGGGATAGCGCCAAAATCAGCAAAGTAGCGCCCTCGCTCGTGCCACGCGTGGCTCTTCCGGACACGAAAAGAGGATCTTTGAGCCTGTTTTTCCCGCCTTGCTTGTTTGCTCTCTCACCCGAAATCCGGGTTTGAAGCAGCGACCTCAGCTCCTCCTGGTGCTCGAGCGCTTCAAGCTCGGCCATCTCTCTGTTGAAATTCTCAGCAGCCGCTAGCTCTTCGTGGTCTGTATGGGCAGGAAGGAGTCGGGCAGGCAGGGCATGCGTCCCTTGAGCGACAGACAGCAAAATCGTTCGCGAGGCACGAAGAGGCAGCGCGCAAAATATTTTCGAGCATGTTGCCCTTGGGACGGAACATTTGAACTTTGCAACAAATATGCACAACACGCTGGTTTCGGCCGCCTTGCTTTCCTTGGGGAATAGAAACAGCTAGCTTATCAGAGACAAGACGCGGTTCCCACCTGCCGCCGAGACAGGGTACACCGCCGGATTAAACCTGGAAAGGACGGCGAGAGAAGGAAAGGCAGGCAGCAGATACGAGGTACAGCACACAGAGGAAAGAAGCCGGCAGTAAACATCAACCGAAGGCTGGGGGTACAATCTGTTGAGCTTTGGATCGGAGGAATTGCGCAATCCATAACGACCGAAGCGCGGCCCCTACCCGGCGCTAGACCACTCACAGGTCCTCATCGGCCACTGCCTCGCGGTTGAAGGTGTTGATCAGGAACTCCGAGCGGTACTCGTCGCTGTCCAGGATTAGCACACACGAAGGAACGCCCGAGTTGAAGATGGGTCGGACCATCTGCTGGTGAACTGGGTTGCTTGGCACGAAGCTCGGAGCGTTTGCGTTGAGGGTGAACATGGCGTATAGAGTGTTGCGCAATAGCCGTGGGTAAGAGAAGTGGACAAAGGAGGTCGGCAAGTGTTCGCGAGAGGGAGAGAGCGGGAGAGCGCGCGCAGATAGTTCGGTGATGTGATCGGAGAGAGCAGGGGGAGCTGGAACAAAAATGCACATGTTGAGTTTTGCATGTTTTCAGCGGGGGAAAGGGGATGAGACGGATTTTTTTTTTTGGTCCGGGAGGTCGGTCAGTCATGTACACGTTTCGGAACACTTCTGGACGCATGATGACCACAGCCGGGGATACACAACAGCAGTGTAGGCCACTAGAGGAGAAATATTGTCTTATCTGCTTTCCTTCTTCTGCGGTGCGTGCCTTGGTTTTTTATCGCGCCAAGGATTCAGGCCGTCTTTTCTCTCATCGACAAGCTTGAAATAAATGAAATAAATGAAATAAATGAAATCGATCCTCCTCTTACAGTACACATTTTTTTTTGTCATGCAGCGTGGTACAGATGGCGCCCGCACAGCCATCTGTACAGCAACATTCACATAAGCCGGTCGCCCCGGTGGTCTAGTTGGTGTCCTCGAAACCTTCTAGAGGTCAGGTCAGGGGTTCGAATCCCGGCGTAAGCGAGCTTTTCTTGCAAAGTGAGTTGTTCTCGCGCTTCCGCTCCTGGCGTAGTGGATAGAGCTAGTTCGTGTGTACACAGAGGGAAGAGAGTGCTGAACTCTTCTCGCATCGAAAATCGAAGGCAAAGTACCGCAGGAGGGAAGGGTAGAGAGGGGTTCTTCTGTCTGTGTGACAACGGGTCGGAGTAAACGGCACTAGTGCTGTGAGCGCTGATTTGAAGTGAAGACAAAAAGAAACGAAAATTAACGCTCTCCACCCACCAATCATTGATTGGGCAGATCGTGTGACTGCGCCGAGACTCCAAACGTCAAGGTTGTGAGGTTACCTACTGAACCAGCCACTGTTGTTGTGTGACCGTGATCGATGAATGGGTGAAAAACGAAAACATGGGAGCCTTTCGACATCTGACAATTTTGGTCGAAACGCGACAACCAACACTCGTAGTAGGTGGTATGATGGGTATTTTCGTCCCCTCTGACATGAAGTTTTTTCACGAGGTGCAAAGTTGCCGCCACCAACTACTGCTGTATGGTACGGGCCCGACAGCCAGGTTGGGTCTCTACTTCCTGGTCATTGCATTCCGTCGAGACTCGAGTTGACTTTATGCATGCGTGTGCGTCTGCAATAAAACAGATGATGGGTGAGTGCTCAATGAAGTCGGGTGATGGCAGGGAAGCTTCAGCACGAATGAGCCTCCTGCTTGACCCAGGCTTCCGAGAGCGGGGGCAACACTTGCCTTTTCTTTTTGTTGGCCGCCCTTTGAAACAAGAAGAAGATTGCAAGCAACCGGCGCGACAACGGTGATAAACCTTGGGATTGGGGGTTTACTAATGAACTGAGTTGCCGGTCACGTTGGAGACCCTTGTACTTGAAGAAGTATACGTTTATCATCAGCGCTAACTCACAAAACTTGCGTGAAAACATCTAGGAGTCACGTTTCACCTCGCAGTCTATCCGTGAAGATAGTTCGCCTTCTAATGAAATAACCAAATTGAGACCACCCTTGGTCGGAAGATCCGACATCACAAAACAAAACATACCCATCTCCTCTTGCATACGTAGAAAGTCGTTTCCTCCTTGCCATCACTGGGTGAATACAATCGAAACGGACTCGGTCTCTATACGCTACTACACGCAGAATAGTGCTTCTGCGACAGCCAGTTGGTGACGTTGAATCCCCAGATCACCTGGGCGGGATGGGCGGCCATCAACAGCATGAGGGTAAATAAATGCTACAAGCGTGGAAAGATTTGGGACACACGTTTCAATTCCAACAAGAGCTGAGAGCGAGGCGTATTGGTGCATTCATCGGGCGATTCCCATCCCCTACATGAAGCGGATCGCTACGACAGGAAGGGCAAGGACCAGGGGGCTGGAGGGCAATACTGCGGGTATCTTGTGTCTACCGCGCCCGTCTACAAACATGTCCGTGCATTGATATTGGTGTAGGCTGCTGACGCTTGGAAATCGCAGCACGAAAAATTCACCATTGGAGCAAACACCAGACAACCTGGCTGAAGTGCTAAGCTCTCCTGTGAAGCTGGCGTACCTCCCTCGTGTCCACAGCTCTCCATCAGAACGGCTGGTGCCCTTATGTTGCCTCACAGCAGTCCCTCGGGTGTCGTTGTCTTCGCCAACAGACACAAACCTCGCCGCAGCCGCGACTAGACGTACGTTGACGGTGGTCGCTGTTGCTTCGAAATCCATCTTGCACGAATCACGAAGTATCAATCCCGCTTGACACAGTGTAGTAGCTGGGGGCAGGGGATACCAGGCACGTGAAGCGAAAGGGGGAAACCGTACATGAACTTCAGGTGTGATCCCATGAATCTCTTGGCTAACCCTTCAGTTCCGAACATTGAGATTTCGAGCGCGGGAGACAAAAACTCTTGGAGTAACCTACCGTAAGAGTCGGAGAGTTGGCACGGGCCGGAGAGATGGCACCGGTCGGAGAGATGTCACCGGGATGCGATAAAATCCTGAGAAAAATGAAAAAATAATTCGATTTACGCACCGGGGTCGGAAAAACGCACCCAGTGCGATCTCTCCGACCCCCAAATCTAAGAATAAACTCCTTTTCAGCTGCCGGAATGAGGTACATGTGCGTACCTTTTACACGTGGGGGCGGAGTCAGCGGAGCGCCACTCCTCTACGTATGATTGGATGGTCGCGGTTCACGCGGGATGACAGTTGTTTTCATATTTTTATTGGTTTGGAAGTTGCCAACCATACGCTCAACCAAACACACGACGTACAAGCCGCACCCTTACCCCACCTTACACAACCCGAAGCTTGTACTTCTGCGTACGTACTGGTATCCGTAGAAGAAGACCGAAACAAAAGCGGGAACCAATTGATAATGTGTGTACTGGTACCAACTCAGATGCGCTATTTCGCGGCTTTTTTCGGGGTATGTTGTATGTGTATTTCGCGGCCTTTTTTCCGGCTCATATATAGGCGTGTGTGTGCAGAAGACCGTGTGCGTGCGTGGGTACCTACACTGGTACCAATCAATACTGTGGCAACGGTCAGGGAGATGGCACCGGGGTGCGTGCATACAACACCTGCGTGCATTTCATCGGGGATCGCACCGGTCGGAGAGATCGCACCGGGGTGCCTTGAAAATTCTAAACGAAATGATTCAGTTGCACTTCCTCACCGGGGTCGGAGAGATGGCACCGGGGTGCGATAAAAACCCGAGGAAAAAACATTTAAAAAACGAGCGCACCCGGTGCCAACTCTCCGACTCTTACGGTAGTTGTTGAGCAGAACACCAGCACTCATGGATAGCGAAATCTACTGAAGGATGTGCAAGAGACCGCATTTTGCAGTAGGCGAGGACGCGAAGTTGCGTGGGGAGACGCTCACATGATGCTCGATCCATCGCAGAAGGCTGCCAGAACGCATGGTCGCTGCAGTTGGTCACGACCTTCAGTGGCGCGGAAGTCTATTCGCAGGCGTTCTTCCGCTGCCGCCACGACGTCGCTGAATCTTCCGGATACGTCAAGCAACATCGACAAGCGAATCAGGGTACAGCAGTAGCGCCTAGGGTTCAAGAGAAGGTCCTGTCAAGGCAGCTGGAGCTGCCCTAAAATATTAAATTCGGCCTCCTCTTCAATCGTTTATGCACAGCTTCGACTACTTGTATACATCTCTCCCAGTTTTGACAAGCCGCGTTTGCTCAAAGCCAATAGCTTTCAACGCACTCCAGAACAAGCAGCACGATTCAGCATCGCCCCCGGTGGTGGCCTGTGTTCACGATGCATGAGCGTATCCCCTCCCGGCTTTCGACCTACAGTGTTTGGATGGGGGGTGGATATTGTTGGTAGCTACAACGTCTGTCCGGTTCCCCAGCTCGGGGCACGCTTTTGGTTGGTGCCCCACCTCAGCTATCGTGTCTTTCGTCGTTAGCTTCACCAACCTTCGCGTCGGAATGGTGCGTCCTGCGTTTACAGCGAACACGATCGTGGTTGATGCAGCTGGCAGCTCCACTGGGACGTCGCCAAGATCACCGTCGCGGTTGCAGTTGCGTTCTTCCCCAACAGTGGCAACTAGTCCGTGCGCTATTTTTCCGCAGCATCTATTATTGCCTCCGGGTTCTGGTGGTACCCGCGGTGAGTCCTGCAGGGGCTGTCCATGGCTTGAGTCCCGACGACAGCAGACACAGGGAGGGAGATGTAGCAACGTCGATCGAACGTCGGTCCAGCCGCTCTTTCGCACGAGGTCCTGGTACACCTTTCGGACGGAGAGGCAAATGTCAGCTATAATAGGGGACAACGAAGACGCTTGCTCGAGATCGTCCTTAAGCGGTTTCTTACGCAACAGTTTTCTGGCTGTTGGATTGGGGGGAGGGGGAGGGGGATCATTTTCGTAGCCTGAAAAAATATTTGGACTTCTTACGCAGAGGAAAATGGCAAATTCCGAGAGCCCAAGTTCTCACAGCCCGAACATGTCCAAGGACTCCAGCTGGTGAGTAAGAAAATTGGCCCATTTTCTCACTGGATCGGCTGATGTTTTCCAGCTAGGAAAAGGGGGGGGGTCACACCCTAGTCGTGCCAGAACAGGAACTACACGGTCTGCTGCCCAAACCGAGGCCACTATCGTTAGCTCATGCATAAACCCTCAGAAGGAATCTAAACTTCAGGGTGTTCTGCGACTAGTTGGCCGCACACGAGCCGAAAACGTCAACCCTGCCATGTTGCTTCGCTGACGTTCTTGCCTTTCGGCCAAAACGAGCCGTTTTTGTGCCTGCTGCATGTGTGACCAGTCCTCAACACATGCCAGAGGGACGCCTTAGGCCGACGACATTCACAACCTTGAGCCAATGGCGTGTGGTCATACACATACCATTTGCTCGAGTCCCAGAAACATGGCGTATTGTTCAGTTTTGATTGCACACGGCCTGCAAACGTGAACCGAAGTGTGTTTCGGTGTTGTTCTAGACTTTTTTCTTGTTCCGCCGCGTGTGTGCTCCGTGTGCCACTACCATTCAAAAACGATGCCAGAGGGACGCCTTAGGCCGACGACATCCACAAACTGCAGCCAACGACGTGCGGTCATACACACGCCTGCAGGCGACCCAAAAACAGGGCGCTCTGTGTCTTGTTGGCCGCACACGAGCCGAAAACGTGAACTGAAGCATGTTGTGACCGCAAAACTTGAATCGGCCTTTCTTCCACTGGGGAAAAAATATGTCTCGAGGAGCCATGAGAAGGTCCCACGGTTCTGAAATATGTTTCCCTTGCAGGCCTCCGTGAGAGAGAACCTCCCCCCCCAAAGAAAACGGCACTCAAGAAACAGTCTTATGGGGTCGAAAATACGTCGTAATGGTGTGCACGTAATTTACAAGCTGCAAACCTATGTAGCTCTGATCCCCCCCTCCACGGCTACTAAATGTAGGACATTCAGCACATTCAGACGCCATGCACGCGGTGACACAACATATCACACCCCCTGGACCGATCTTCAAAGCTCGATTTCTCTGCAGCAGTAGAACAAATAGCGGCGCCGAAAATGACGGCGTTAGAATAGCCTCGTCGAGAGATATCTGAAAATGTGTTGTTTCATTTGTGCATCCTCTTCCTCGTGAGCGTAATCTAGCTTTCAATGCGGCCCTGGGTGCCCTAATCCGCAGCAGCCGTCTGTCGTGCAAACGGTTGCAACAAAAAAAAACATGAACCTACCACGTGGAGCAGCATCGAGTCTTCCCAGTGACACAGTGATTCTCCCCGTGTGGCCATCTTGACTGCGTCACCCTTCCGCGTTGGAGCCCCCTCCCCTCTCCCCAGCCATACGAGAGCCGATAGAAGGTTGCACGTGCAGGAAATAGGAGACGCTGTGTGGTGCGTGATTTGTGATCTCCGAAACTCGACGGTCAATTGTGCCGCGTTTCTCCGAAAAGGGGCGCCGATTGCCAGCAGACGCTCTGTCTCGGTCGGGCCCTGCACTGCTGATCTGAGACACCCGCGCGAGTGCAGACAGCTTCTCCGGCTGTCGAAGACGTTCGATTGTCGACGGCAGGATGCCGAAAGATCTGGAGGAGAAGGTGGTGGCCGCACTGGCTCGTTTTGACACTGCAGTCAGGCAAGCAAACCCAATCAGGCTGAATCAACAGCAGGAGGACCCCCGTGAAATCGACGTCCTTGAAAGGATTGCAGCAGAGGCGGATGGAGCGAGGCCTCTAGCGGGTACGTGCTTCAGGACTAGGGGTGCATAAGAGCTTTGCTGTACACAGCTCGTACAGACACTTGTGTGGAATCACGGCTTTTCAACTCAATTGGATTGTGGTAGGTGCTCCGTCCCTCCCCCCGATCGATGCCGTGGTGCACGTCTCATCTCATCCAGAGACATACCGCTGTAGTACATAGGCAGACGAAGCAGCGGCCCCACCGCAGCATTTATTGCCGAGTTCCACCAAGTTCATCCTTCAGCCTCTGAGGAACTGCAGCGGTACAATAGTGCGCATATTTTGTTCACCATACATATGACACACGAATAGACTACATACCATTTTTTGCCCGTTAACCTGTGCTGTAGTCCACGTAGGTACCGAACAGCATCTCCCTCGAGCGGGTGTTGTTTTGCCTGCACGCACACCACGGGTACAGCGTGGGGTGATACCGAAAGGTAGTGGTGCTGCACCTACCCATGCTAATCCTCTGGTGTTGGGTACCATCAATACACACGGCCTGCTTCGCGGTGCGACTCCCCGTCTGCAGACAAACCCACCTGCCGTCCGTGGGACTACGAGAGCTTCAAGGCCAGGCTGGCGACCTTCACACCTCTTAACTGGTTTTCCAAACCGGCCTTCGCGTCCCCAGCGGTATGCGCCCGCTACGGGTGGATCAACACTGGACGGGACACCCTTTCTTGCCAGTGGTGAGGGGAAAGCTGCCGGTGTTTTTTTGCTCGCGGTGTTTAACGGAAGGAGAAAACCGCCAAAGATGGGGACGGTGGCGCCCGTCTTTGGGGAAGGTTCTGGGGCTGTCCAGCAATGTCAGCAGCCAGACTGCTGGATCAACAAGAGTCTCTCACCAACTATCAGTGTAGACTGCTGTGCACAGAGTACACACTCCGTAGGATTTAGGACACCGTTCATCCGACGGTGCTGTAGACATGAATTATGTCTATTGGCACCCCACTTGGTACAGACTTGGTATTCGTGTCTAGGATTCAAGACCACTTGAATTGAGGCACTTTGGCTGTCCGCCACTGTGGAACGAGCCTTGGCAACCCCAGCGTGGTGTGTGACAGAGCATCGATGTGTGTGCTGCTTTCAGGAGAGATTGAGTTTCTCACAGCCTCACTACATAGCAACTGCGATAGAGCACCTTCTGTCTTCTTCTGCCCACCGGAAGTGTGGCAAGCTCTCTCCTTGCAAACCAGACCCGTGGTCCCGGTCGAAACTGGGGGCCAAAAGTTGAGGTGTGTACGACTATAAGCAGCCGCGAGTGAGAAGAGGCAGTTCTGAAAGCGGGCCAATTTTCGGCTGCGGAAAGTAAGGCTTTTCACGCACCGTACTTGGCTGCAGAGCGTCATTACCGAAAATATGGCGGACAGCCAAAGTGCCTCAATTAAAGCGGTCTTAGACCCTACTCCGGAGGAGGCACTAACGTCAAGCCATCTGAGTGTGCGACCCCCGCGACATCGCAATTTATGCCATTTTTTTCCGAAGTTGCAGGTGGAAACCCGACTATTCAGGCATTTTCCACCCAGTACTGCGCGCACCTAAAGCCGTGGGTGTCTGTAGAGTAACCACGCAAGTTGAAGGCGTGTTACGTTTGGCTTCATAGCACTGCATGGCCAATTACCTCCCTACCCGCTTGCTGTGTGACGTTTTCACCACTTTGCTTGCTCCCTGCAGCTGCAGTGCCCAGCTGCGCTTTGCAGACCAAGCGGCCGGCAGCGACGGTAACGCTGCGAATGATGATGTTTGTGGCGGCGGTGGTGGAGATATCGTGGCCGTCGTCGAGCCCACGCCTTCGTCATCGTTTTCATCTCGGCTCCAGTCCCAGCACCACGACCTATGTCCATGGAATGGCAACGCTTGCCCCAGAGAGTTCCTACAGCTTCCGCCCATGGCGGTCGAAGATCAGCTGGCAGGTAAGCAGGCATTCGTACCTGTCGTTCAACATGAGTTTTATTATCATGATTTCTAATCAGTCAGTATACGTGGTGCTTCTGGGGGCGACTGGTCCAAGGTGTGGGGTATGTTCACTCAGCTCGCGTTTGGGCCGCTGCTGGCCTGCTCGCATGAGGCTGAGGTCGTGCGGCAGGTTGGTTGGTACCGAAAATCGTGGTACCCAAAGTTCGTTTCTCGCGACTACATCACGGATATTTTGATCATGTGCGCCTCGTGCTTGCTCCTACACGTTGTGTTCACAATGGGTGGTACAGTTTGACAGCTCGTTTAGCTCTCGCCTGCATGCAGATGGTTTCGTGACGGCATCACAATGCTCTATGCTCGATGTCCCTGCACAGTGGCTCATCCCCGAAGATATCGCCAGGGAAAATGATAGTGCGAGACTTACACAAGGCCCCAAAAACTTCCAGACCCTAAGAAGTCGCCCACCTTGCTCACTGTCTTAGACCGCTATTCCTGGCTGACCCTGATGTGCATGCGTGGTGGCGCTTCACACTCTGCGTGCCATGTAATGTTTCGCCGTGTCCACCCGCCCTCAAGACTTTCTGGCACGACTGGACAGTCTCTTGCCCGTGATGAGAGCTGCAGCCCTGCCCGAGGTGTCCCTGCCGAGCACCTTCGAACAACACTGCCCGGGTGGGCTGTCGGCACTTGCCGCCAAGGTGAGGGCTCTCTGGACACAAGCACGATCACGTCCCGCCGATGCTACTGATGCTGGTACCAAGGCTATGCCGTCGGTCGTCGAAACCAGGGAGGAGACTTCGGAAAACCGCACAGCAGGGGCGCACAAAAGGCAGAGGAGTGGGAGCGGCAAGGCGGCCGGTTCTGCCGACAACCGGGAGATGTTGCGGTTTGGGGATGAGATGCTGGGCACCGCTGCAGCAATCGCCATGTTTGGGTGGCAATCCGCTCCGGCCACGGTGCCGGTAAGCGCGTGTGCTGCTGTGTCTCCGACAGAAGGCTCGTCGTCCAACGGATCGACCGTTGCTGTTGCCGATGGAGGTGCTAGAGCGACTGCGAAATCCCCAGCAAGGCTCAGCTGCGCCCTGTGCAAGCGCCGCCTGGTGACCGACAACTTCCTCACATTGGAAGCAGGGCCCAGCTCAGGGGTTGGCTGTACCGCCGCCGGTACTGGTGCGGAGGAATCGCCCGGAGTCCTTAGCAGCCCTGAGGGTCGGGGAGGGTCCGGTCGGAGCGGCAAGCGTAGACGCCTGTCGGGAGGTGGAACTCCTTTGAAGCCGATGGATCTCGCCGTGGAACATCGCTCGTTCTGCCCCTGGGCAGCCGTTCACCCGCCCGTGGCAGGTGTGCGCGCTTGCGAATTCTCGTCGGTTGTCTTACTCATTTTTGTCTAACATCATTATGCCTGATTGTTAGGGTATCGAGCGTTCTCCTGAAAGCCACTACCGTGTGGACACCCAAAGTCTACGGTGTGCTTGCTATTGTCGTCGACTCTCGCATGGTTTCGACCATTCACGGCTGTTTGAGGCACGAGTCCGTTCCGTCTCTTGACAACGTGCTTGTACCTGGACGATCGATTCATTCTTCATGAACGTTGTGGTACGTGTAATGCAGGAGAAGAGGCGATCGAAGGCGCTGTGCCCGGGTGGCGGTTGCCGTTGGAGGCGGTCCTGGGCTGGCAAAACCCATCTAAGCAGGAGCAGGTGCTGTCGACACAGAAGGAGCGCGGCGGTTTCAGCGACGCCGCTAACGGCGAGGTGATGATGTTCGATACGGTGTACCTGGTAAATTGCTTCAGGCGGTTGGTGTTGTGGTCGTGGATGCAGTTGTTTTTGTTTGTGTGCCTCGTTACTCCTGCTTGCTAGGAGGAGTCTTGTGACGCAGACCTGCCATGACTGTGTTCATTGTGTTTGCTTCGCATGCGGTTTGTTCGAACACTGCTGTGATGTTGTTGACACAACGGTTGAAGGATATGGCATGGTCAGCATGTCGATAGGCATGCTGTTGCGCCACACCCTTGCGCCGAGCTCATTCAGCACCGACAGGATTGGACCAGATTTCTTTTTGTGGTCCCAGCGGGTCGTCCCTTGGGCTGCTGTGAGCCCAATCTGCCCCATGAAATGGTTTTTCGAGCTGCTGCATGGTGTTCCAGACTTGTGAATTCCGCTTCCCAACGTAAGGAACGCGTGATTGCTTCACATACTCTTGACGAAGTGTAACCACTGTGCCACAATGGTTGCACCTATCGCTGCGTACGCCTCCCTCTCGCTGGCAGGTTGAAGGAGCGCTGCAGAAGGTGCAGAAGGTGCTGGGCGTCCTTATGCGATATTGACGCATCTCTTCCTTCTTGCACGCTACAGGTGTGGCGGTCGTGAGCGCCATAAAATTGGTACGGTAGCAGGACGATCCGTCCTGTTTGCAGCGTTAGTCTTCTTAGCGGGGACGATTGACATCTCGCGGCTTGTGGACTATCTTGCGCTGTCGCTTCCCCACGTGCTTGCTCTGCTGGGGCGACTCCTAGGAGTAATGTTTGTGTTTCGTGCAAACTGCTGCAGTTGTTGCCACCTTTACGGCGGTCGCCTTTGTGCTTGTTAAGGTCAACCACCCTGCTGTGCACCGTGCGTAGTGCACCAACAATAGCTAACCTTGTTGTAATGGACTAAGCAAGCTGATTTTTTGTGCAACGGATGTTGCATTGCTATTGGAACCCCGAGGTACGAAGAGTGCGGTAGAGCTCGCGTACCAGCCATTGGACTTTCGTGAGGAAGAACACCCACAGTAGTAGTAGTCTAGATGCCGTGGGACGGTACGCTTGAGAGCGCGAGGCAGGACGAAGGGCAGGAGGACTGCCCATTACACGCGGTCACAAACGTAGTGCATTTTCCCGCCCACCCACCTCTGTTCTTTCGAAGGTGGGAGAACGGAAAATGGCACGAAGTCCTTATTTCCTTTGGTTGGCTTGCAGCATTTCTAGGGTTTGGGTGTAGTAGGATGCTCGAGTGACTTGATCGCTTTGGACACCGGTGTAAAGTAGCAGTGGTCGGGATTCCTCGGCTGGATGCAGCTGACGTGTGAGCAGAAAGAGAGAGGGAGAGAGAGAGAGAGAGAGAGAGAGAGAGAGAGAGAGAGAGAGAGAGAGAGAGAGAGAGAGAGCGACAGAAAGAGAGAGAGAGGTTTGAGGCGGACCCAGGCGCGAGGCTTGTGGGTTCGTAGCATTGATTTCCTACCTCTCGTATGCAATGTTTCCCTGGTAATCTACAAACCGAAGTGATGCTGCGGTTACTGTCCGTTTCACTACTTCGTTTTAGTCGTTTCAGAGCTCTGTGATGTGGCCTTGTTGCAGGTCGAAGTTTTGAAGATTCAGGGGAAAAGTTGGAATGACGAGCGTCGGTGGCCTTGCGGTTTGATATTCTACCCGATCCTTAGTTCGGACCATACACGCGCGCACGCATGACCGTACGCGCACGCATGACCGTACGCGTCCCAAATCCCATCGATCGATTTCAAGTACTACTATGGTGCTCTTTGGCTTGCGTGCATTTGTAGCATACCATACCACAGACGTTGAGTGAAAAACGCCTTGCTGTCGTGACAGTGGTCGAGAGAGCCTACTCATGCTTTGTCACATGTGATCGAGAGCCTCATCCACCGATGCACTGTACGGCGGGTTTTGCGCGTGCGTGGAAAGACTGATACATTCGTTCACAATTCGGTGGCACGGTTCCCTTGAGTGTACATTTGCATGGTGCATTTCTTGTGCCGTGCCACTGCGTGAAGCAGCAGCCGGCTTGTGCTACGCTTGGGAGCACCACTCCGCGCAACATGACAATCCACAGGATTTCTCCACAATGACGTGGGGCCTAGTCCTCACCAACAAATGCCAAAGTCTCGAAAGTGTGAGGCCTTTGCTGAGCATAGCAGAGAGAGAGCGAATGAGGGTTACACACACGCATTGTAGTCATTCGGCGTCAGCACCTTCAACACGAATGTCGTTCAAGGTAAAGACGCAACAAAACGCTCGTCGTACCTCCGTACCTCCGTACCTCCGTACCTCACCGTGGTAGTGCGAAAATCTCTCCGGGTACTGGTACAAGTACAACATTCTCACCCAAAAGAGAAAGTGCCGCTTGTGGCTTCCCTGACCATCGAAGTTCACTTGTCGAAGAGCTTCAACACTCGATCCCGTCCAATCATTCTTCACGTAAACAAATGCGATTTTTCGCTCGTTGTCGGGAGTCTACCGTCTCAAGCCCTCAATCGGCATGATGCTATTGACACGTGATCCTGCGGCCCGTAAGGCCAAAAAACACATACACGAACACACGCAGGGGCATGGGCCCAGCGGGTACTGTAGGTCGCAATAGATGGGCCAATTCTCCCTCGTGATGACCATAAATAGACGTATCACCACCACCTACAAAATCCACCATGCGCAAACGGACGTTTGTCGCGCACACACGGACAGAACGAAAATAACCGCGGCATCAACAGACATGATACAAGCACATAAACTGCACTCAAGAGGACTGCCTAAATTATCCCCCCGCCGAACCCGAATGCCCCCCCCCGGTGTTTGCCATCGGGAATGGTAAATCATCCTCGAGGCCGTTACACAGTGCTTATAACTGTCTCTGGAAGTGAAAGCACCAGAAAATAAATTAAATCATACGCAGCTGTCATCCGTACGCAAGGAAGTAAGCACAAGATGCCGAACACCCTTAGCAGGATGCAGCGCACCCTTCATGCGACTCGCCGAACACCTCACGGCGCTTCACGCTTGGTAATGTGAGAGCCTGGTCCGTTGAGAACCCGGCGTGCTCCGTCCCGGCTTTGTAGGGATGCCAGGTCAATGGTCTAACGACTACGGCATGCACGACTATGAGTACACCCCGAACCCGAATACTATTTACATGCCGTACAGGCCGCTCGAAGTGGAGAAAAAACGAACGAGTTCACAACCCCCGCCTCCGCCGTTATCTCAGGGCAAATGGACCACTCCCCCGGTGCAGCCCCATACGCGCTTCACTGCTGCAGCAATGGTGAAAACAGGCTCGCATTTCGGTATGTCCAGACAAGCTTGCGATTTGAAAAAACGTTCGGAAAAAACGACATTGGCGCGTGAAAACAAACATCCTAAACCTCCTGAAAAATGAAAAATCCATGTGCGCCTAAACCAGTAGCATAACTTCGTCCAAACATCATCGAATGCATCGGTGGTCATGCTTGTACAGTAGCGGGGCGTGAGAAAACGATTTTCTTCCACAACGCAACACCCGACTACGCACAACTCGTCCAGCGGAACAGGAACAAAATTTTCATATGCGTAACAGCAAAATGTTAATATCAATACGTTGGTGAATCCGTGAGGCCTGCCAAGCAGCTATCGCTGCCCAGCTATCAACATAGACCTCCAACACTGACAAAAACAACAAATGCCGACCCAAGAGCGGCGAAAAAGGTTTTGAGTGTCGCTTCAACAGACTCTGGAAAAGGAGCTTTTGTGATTGGTGCAAGCGTTCCGGGCTGGCTTGCATTTAAAAGCAAACCTGGTGCCTTCACATCATGCCCGACCTCCCGCCTGCGGGGGCCAAGCACGACGAACTTCAAAGGCAACGCCGACAGCGGCAGTACCGACTGTTCCGTTAGCACACCACGTGATCGTGCCCCAGCAGCCTGTCACACGTGCCGCGAATACCGAACGTGTAGACCCCCAAAGAACATCGCATAAGAACTAGGTCACCCTGTCTATGCTCAGCAGACCAAGCAATACGTTCGGTGTTGAGCCCAGTGCCGGAGACTGTGTAAGCAGGCATACCAAGGCAGTGTTGGTCCAGGTTAGAGTCCGACACGTTGCGAACAAGGCTACACGGCGCAGTGATGGGAGCAGTAGAGCCTCCAGTCCGGACAAAACTGCCTTGTCAACGAAAAGGAAGTCTAAACTACTCTATTTCCGGCGACGTACACCCGCTCGATGTTCCTGTCGTCCCCCATGAAAATGAACTTCTCGAAGGCGGTCTGCATTCCCTGGCCCAGCTCGGGGAACAAGTCGAACGGCCCGTCGATAGCAGTGTTCGGGACTTGCCTTCCTCCGATGCCGCCGTCTGCCTCTGTATCCTCCCCGGGAGAAGGGTTCACCACCAGGGCGTCGAACTGCGATAGTCGCGTTGTCCAGAGTCGTCAGGCCCATGCAAGACCAAGCCGACCGAACGTAGTAAGGGGGGGCAACAATACAGATGCAGGAGGACAACAGTCTCCGAAACACACAAGAAGTGCAGCATCCAGACACATGTCGGACGCCGAAAGTAAAAGGACGGAGCTAATATAAATACACACACCGACACCACCAATCGAACGAGACCGGCCGACAAACCAGACATACAGAAAACGTCAGGTGGCAAAAAGGCGATCGAACAATCTGTAGCGCTGCCGGCAACAGCAGCGAACATAGGTACATCAACAACCCCCGGTAACGAAGCGATCCAACCGTTGAAGGTCACGACACAAGTGGAGCCTCAAGAGGTACTCACAGAAACTACGCCCCCTTCAACGGGGTACATGCACTAAAGCTCAAACGCGGGCTTTCAAAGACCGCAAACATGCGTTGTTCCTCGAACCTACGTGCGCGGCAAGTCCGTGAGATGTCAGCCGTCGACACGGATCTGAAAATCGTGGCTGGCAAAACCGCAACATGACTTGTCTGTGGGCGTGTGCGCTGCTATTTCTTACCGTAGACATATTTAAAAACGATTTGCCCTCCCCCCATGGACTAGGGTAAACAGTCATCGATACGCAACATGCCACACCATGTATGTGTGTAAAGACACCTGAGAGCTCAAGTGTGTGGCTATATTGATGCATGAGGTATGAGGGCACCTGTTTTCCGGGAACGAAGTTTCCCACCACCTTCTGCAGACCCAGGGCCTCTGCCCCGCCCACGGTAGCAAGGTGGAACGCCTCCTGGTAGCTGGAAAGTGACAATTATAACGGCATACACCCGACGAAGGTTCTTATCCCGTAGATCGTTGTTTGCACATTGTGAATGACCTAATGTCTACCAAGTTCGCGCAAAAAACAAAAAACGTGCCTGGAGGCTACATGCGCCGAAGTTAACGTGAGGCAGACCTAGTCGTACGGCGAAAGCAAAAACAACCAAAACACGCTACCATAACAAGACGGACTGAACACAGTCATCCCGTGCACTAGGCCAACGACCAATGTTCTCTAGTGGAGAGGCTCTTGTTCCATTCCTCATTTCCAGGTGTTTCACACTCAACTTCAGACTCCTTTTATAGGGTATGTCACCTTAGTGTTGCCAAGGAGTCAATTCAAAGGAAGAGAACCCTCCATTCACATCCGTGCTACCGATATGTCTTCTGTGTATTTTCCCATAGTACACACGCAGCAGTACACACCTCAAAGGCTTCCATGTGACACCATCTTCATCTGGTTTCATCCCGCAAACGTTTGTAGCGATCATAGTCTGGCGGATGCAGTCCAGCATGGAAGCGCTGTAACCTCCCGCCACATCCGTCCCCAGACCCACCTGCAGTAGCCGAGAACTTAAATTTAAACTTTTCAAGCCCATGACGGCTGGTTTCGATGCTGTAAGGCAGCACGACACATAACCTTTCCCGCACATTTACAAGCCCCGAGCACCCAAAACACGCTGCGCTAGCTAGTGGTACCCACCGCGAGGTGTAGCCAGATCGCCGGCACTCTAAAGCTGAGCAAAGAGCTGACTCGTGTCATGAGGCCACACAGTGGTCAGGGCAATCGCGGAAGGCTAACACCCCCAAAGCACGATTTTTCATGGAATAGGACGCGTTTGATGCTAACTGCTGTGCTTTGTAGTGCTATACAGCTGTGCATGCGTTCGATTACTGGCTATTTGGTATCGGACTTACACATGCACGAAGTCAACTATTTACAAGGTTTCCAAGAAATGTTTGACCCGGCGCCCCAAAAAATTACCAGCCCATGGTCTGTGCAATCGAACTGCGAAGGAAATACTTGGCCCAAACCGTTGTTTTGCCAGCTGTGGTTCATTCCAATACTCCAACGTTTCAACACCACAGGAAGAAGAAACGGAAACTTCCACGACCGTGAACACCAAAGTACTGCTGCTGCACAGCCAACCCATGGTCTTGGAATAACTCAGAGAGAGCAAAACACCACAACTCTTCGTTGGTATACATGAAAAATGTGCTTCAGATAAGAGAAAATATCTCTGCAATGTCTTCAACTCAACCCAATCAAGTCCCACCACCCGCCTTGCCGGGGTCAAAAAGATTACTCCCCTTTACCCGCCCCGAACCTTGCTTCGCTTTGCACGGGGAGTTTTGCCTCTAGCCCCCTGGCGGCAGAGAAGCTGGGGGGACGGGGCCTGTTGGGCGTACGTACTAATAACATATCAACAAAAAGTCCAGAGTTCCTCTTGTCTGACCTTGACGCCTTCATTCAGGTACCTCCTCACGTTGGCGACGCCGCTCATGAGATTGAAGTTCGACGACGGACAGTGTATTACTGCGGCCTTCGCGAATCAGACAAGGCAAGGCGAGAAGGGTTGTGGCAGAGTTGTGGGAGCGAGGCAAAACACAGGCATCGCCACAAATGATACCCACGGGACACGCCGGTGCGACGGCGCCCAGCTCATATCACAACGGTCTACACCTTGCGGCTGTGATAACGCGAAGAAAGTATAAGAACAGTGCGGCGGCCCTGTAGCCAGTTTGACGAAGGGCCGCCAGGGCGACTCCGAGGAGTGGAGTTGTTCAAACATCGAGCTATTGAGGAACGGTCAAAATCTTGTGGAAAACCGTTTGTTGGGCCCGTGACCCTGCCATCACCCGCGTGCTTCACGAACCGTAGGCAATTTCGACTTGTTCAATAACTCATGTGTGCCATCCCATTGATCGGACGTTGTGGAATGGTTTACTCGCGGCCACGTAAGATAAGCACACCAAACTCGGCCATACATCGGCGGAGACGTTCCGTTTAGCCAGTCGTTTCACCAAGCGCCTTCGGTATGTTGTGCTTTAACGATTTCGTACAGCTCTTGTCACATCAATGTTCACCTTGGTGTCGCGCATCATCACGCGCTCCTCCTCCGAGCAGTGGATGCAGTGTGCAAAGTACGATCGCTCGTGCATGAGTCCGTAGTGCTTGTACACGCCCGTGTAGGTTTCGATCCTGATGTGCCCATGATTTCATGGCGGTACGGCATGGTCGGGCGTGAGAAGGTGAGGCCAGGCATGCCAAGTCGAGTCAAGTCGAGTCAACAGGCATAAGGTCTGTGTGCCATACGAAACACGTCTCAAGCAGGGCGGGTTTCGAAGAACATTTGAATACTAATTGACACTGTCCATGGGACACGCGTCGTCACCAACCTCTCGACTTCCCTTCCAAAAAACTACAACCATACGACGACAATGAGTTCTACCTCGAAGTAATTGGGGCAATCACATTTGTATCCGGACGATCGTTGTGATTTCACGCAGAGTGGTACATCCCAAACACCGCGCCGATTGCGTGGGTGCCGAACTTCCATCAAGAAAACTACAACTACAGTACCTCAGAACACCACCGACCCGCGCTGTCCTGCTTCCAAGTAGGTACACCAGAACCCTTTCAGAGATCTGGTCTAGTCTCGTGTCATCTCGAGCTTGACAACTCACTCTGGGTGCAGCTCCTTCACCCACGCGATCTCGGCCGGCGACTCGGACAAGTGAGACTGCACCGGCACGCCATACTTTCGCGACACCTCTCCTAGATGAGCCATGAGCTCCGATGTGCAGGAGGGCACGAAACGCGGCGTTACGACGGGCGTGATGAGCGGGTCGTCCAGCTCTTCCGAGCCGAACTTGATAAACTCTTCTGCGTCTCGCATGGCGTCTTCCGTGGTCTCCCGGAGGTAGTCCGGCGAGTTTCTGTCCATGCTCACCTGCGCACGTGCACATTCTTGGCGTCGTGGGGCCGATTGCCGAGAGCGTCTATTTGGTGTAGCAGGTCGACCGACTTGTTTCATTCACGGCAGGTTGAAGCCTTGTTAGCCGAGGGTAACCCAGGGCGCAGCCAGCGCTTGTGGCGTACGGTGGTGGTTTGATTTTGTTCACGTTGACACAAGCAGGTGTAATCCACGTCCGGGTCGAATGCACCGGGAGCGAAGGCATGTGCGCCTCGCGTGCTGCTTTCAGCTGGAGACGACAATCGCACAAAAATGAGTGTATGTGTGTTGAAGATTTGAGGTACTAGCTGTGTTCCGTTCCGTCAACTAGGACCGGCCCGTGGACTTTTACCGGGGTTGAGTGTTGGGTACCCTGTAGTGCCACCCGCACATCCGAACAACACGTGGAATCACGAAAATCGAAGACAAATACGGGAAATCACGAAAGACAAGGCAAGCAGGACAGTAAGCGCGGAGGCAAGGAGCGCCGATCAGACAACACGAGACAAAGCTAATCGGAGGCGCCACTGAGCTGTTGCGATAACACACAGGCACAGAACGATCACCACCGCGATACAATAGTCGCACAACCCAATCCCCCCCAAAACGAGAAGCTGTAAAGAAGCACCTTTCACAGGGGTTCACTCCGACGGGCACCAAGCGGAGTGGGGGTCACCATCGAGGCGCAAGAGGTGGCTGAAGCAAGGCACCGAATGAACATATCTCGCTACACGTCACGATCAGGCAAAGCACTATCAAAGAAAAACGGCCCCAGTAGAGAGACGCAAGACCAACACACACCGACTCAAGATACTCAAGGTCCATGGGGTGAAATTGGACACACCTTCCCCACGTAGGCTCTCTGGCCTAGTCCCCTGATGACGTCTACGAGCACCTTGGTGCCCTCCAGGTGTAAGCTGGCGAAGTACGAGCATGTGGTCGTGCCGCATGTCAGGTGTCGCCGCACACATTTCTGGTACGCCTGTTGACACGCAACGAACACAGCAGGATACATCATGCAGGTTGTGCCGACACCGAAGCAAACGTGCCAAACAGGGTGCGAGTGTGATCTGCACGCTCAAGTTTATGGTGTAGAGAAACTACAGTACCCGGAATAATGCTGCTGGGGTATCTGGAAATGGGTTGCAGAAGCAAGATAAACTACAGTAATAAACATACTCAAGAACCCGTGTATTGGGCAGGGTTAGAGCTACTCGGGGTGTCGTGTGTTCCGAATTTCCGAGTCACTTGACTACTTACGCGTTGATCAGAAACAGCTCACCCACCCAGCCGAGTCGGCGAATCACCTCCTAGCAGGTCAAGGCCGAAAACAGTAAGCCGAACGGAAGATGCTATGGTAATTTGTCCGATCTGAAATCTGGGAATGGCGTGGGATTTGGTAGCAACCCGTCCCGGCCTAAAGGAATTCTGCAAAAGAGGTTTGAATTCAGCTTGAACCACGTTGGGACATGGTGCTCGCCCCACGGATACCTGATTGCAAGCAAATGGTCCACGTGTGCGAGGTTCTGGGAGCCAAGTTTGGCGAGCTAGAATGGGGCATTCGAAGAGAATGCATCCGATATAAAATTTCCAACGAGCTTCTTCCAACAATTCCGATTCGGAAGTTACTATTTAGTATATTGTTCCACGCGTGAAGGACGCGTGGTCTCCACCGTATCTCCCCAAACTCGGCTAAGAGAAGCTCGCAGCAGTGTAACATACAGCGTCGAATGTTTGAACGCAAACTGGTCCGTGCGAGAGAGACTTCGAGTGCCGATGTGAAGTGGAGTGTTTCCCAATGCCTTTCGGAAGAATTACCACTTCCTAGCGGGGCTGTGAAACCTCCCATGGGCACCTCCGGCTTTCAAATCGAAAAAACAAAACCACCATAGTATCTGGCAAAACGATAAGTAAACATCTCTGCTGCCTCAAATTATAAAACGTAGTGACACGTCATTCCCGAGCGGTTGGTCGTTTCCCCACCAACTCACGACACAGCAGCGTGAATATCTAAAAATCTCAAACGTGCAATCTGAGGGACGCGATGCAACAAAAAGGCAACGGTCTTCCTTTCGAAAGAGGTTGAGTAAAAACGATCACCTTCTCCACCTCGCCCAATATGCATGGTACAGGCAGCACCGGCATGTGTGCTTCTGCTATTTGCTCATTTGCCGCCCAAACAGCTCGACACCCTTACGCACCTTCCTTGCGAACGAGGGGTCTGCAAACCTTGCCTCCACCGGAAATGTGTGCGTCTCCAGCCACTGCAGCAGCGGTAGGTCCATCCCAGTCCCCCGATACACATACTGCGTTTATCACCACGAGAGCCATGCACGCACCAACAGGCCAGTAGGGTACATGTTTGTCAACCTTAAAGAGGAGACGAAGGGCTGATTCGCTAAACATAGTCGCCGCAATAACCTTTGAAACAGGGGAGAGAGTAGGCTACTGTCGTCATCCATGCGAACAAGATCATTCGGTAGATCCAGACATTGTGTGTCTTAAAATCATCGTCACAGCGGCGGTACCGGACAAGAGGAGGCACATGATGCCACGTCAAAAGCATTCCTACATTCCTACCCCCCAACGCGGTGCTTCGTGTCACGTGCATGCGTCATCCATCTCATTCGCTGATAAAAAACATCTTTCCAACATCAGCGTCAAATCGTGACTCAAAGATCGACATCAAATTCACCAAGAACTGACACACCACCCTTCTTATCCACCTGAGGCGCATGGGCGTGCCCGTCAATGAATCCCGGCATTATGAGCTTCCCTCGAAAGTCCGCCACTTCCACCCCTTGCGCCATGAGGTCGGCCATGGTCTCCTCGGCACCGTCGTCTTTCATGTCGTGCACGGCACTGATCACACCGTCCTCGTTCACGACGATCGCCGCGTCCGTCAGCATCTGCAAAGGATTCACGATCATATTCGATTTCATTCGACTCGATTGGTACAGACATACACACACACGCGACGGTCGGAATATTATGGCGTGCACCGCTGAGCAATTCCCTCGTGTGACCTGAGGTCGGAGCTCTTCAGTTTGAGAGAAACAAGGCCGTAGGGTAGTCAGTACTCACGCAATGCGCACGGCAGAAAATAATTGGATGTCGAACAACACAAAGCACAAGAGGCCGAAGCAACCCTGTGTTTGTCTGAGACAAGTCGCCTACAAGTCGCCTACAACGGTCGTCTGCTTATATGTAGACGCTAAGGCGAGTTGCGAGGATAAAACTCGTCCAGCAAAGGTTGCACTGCGTGGAACTGATCGAGTGTGCACTAATGTCGAATCATTTCCGGGCAAGCGAGTTCTTTTACTACGCCAGGTGGGCACGAAGCACAGGCGAACCGCGCAACCTACCCGTGCATCACAGAACCACAAACAGATGAGCATGAAGCACTTTCTATCTACGTATCTTTCTCTCGGCATCTCTCTCTCTCTCCCCCGCCAGCCATTCGCACACCTCGCACAAATCCACTAAATACTGAGTATCCATCTCGTTCTCGGCGTTTTGTTACACCGCTCAACGCATGACGCTAGGAGTTTGCCCCAATTTTGCGTTATGTGTTTGCCTGCGAGGCGGAGGAGGCGCATCAATCAAAGCGCCAAGGTTTGCGAACTCGTGTGCACCCAAGACTCATGTTTGCATTGTTCGAGTTCGAGACTCAATACTTGTATTGAAGGCAGCAGCAAGCCAATCCAAACAAGATGCCAACTTGCTGCGTATGAACCATACTGAATACCATGCGTTCCAAGAAGAGAGGGTGCCGTTCAGATATTCAACGGGAACAGGAGGGCTCTGCCCAGGACATGTGTGTTATAGGACGGAATGGCCGATAGGAACAGCAGTTTTGGTACCAGCAAACACCATCTTCGGGAGACCCAGAGGGGATGACTGCCGTCAGGGTTCTGATTCAATGACAAACTTTCCTATTACAGAGAGCGCCCGCGCTTCAAAACTTGTCAGAGAAGAAGTCGATATAGCCTCGAAAAACTCCAAAACTAAGAACTGGAGCACCATTTGTGAGCTCGGTTAAGACCCCCTACACTAAAACCTATACGGCGGCCATTCGTAGGATGACGTTCGGAACCAAGATCCCCAGCCTCGACCTAAAGGTTAAAGTCTACAAGTGCGGGCGCGTTCTGCATACGCAGTGACAACCACCCCCGCAGCACGGATACCAACAACTACAATTCCCTTGGGGTCAACCTCCTTTGAATACAGTATCAGGCAGGAGAGAACCCCCCCCCCCCTCCACCTCGCTCGCCCTTTCCCGAGCGCCCGATACCCCATGCCGTCCAGAGGACAAAAAAGGGGCGGCCTGTCAATGGTAGGTGTTTGGTCTAGCCCTAACTCTCAAGAAAGCTTCGCTCTACATGTCATGTGGACGTCGGTGCGTTGCTGTTGATCAGCTACTTGTGGGTACACGTACATCAGGGTGTTCCTTCATTTGTCACATGTTGAATACAAATATGGGTGCGCTGGCGAGCTCGGTAACATTAGTCTCACATGCAAGCATGAAGAGCGCTGCAAACCGCAGAACTGCTGTAGAATCGAACCCACACCAAACAGATGCGCCACGCAAGGTGCAAGTGACCGGCACTCTTGTCCAAGATTACAACAAGTCGCACAGAAACACTTACATCGTTACCGTGGCTTGCGTTGCACATACATACCGCGAAGCACACCGAGAGAAGCACCACTGCTGCGGTACGTACGTAAAACATGTAATGACGGCCACATTTTCTGAACAGACCATGCAGTATTTCGTCATCTCGAGACTAGCTGTGAGCTGAGTTGACGTACGTTGTTGTTGTTGTTGTTGTTGTCTTCACATTAAACTCGTGTCAGTTGCTAATCCCAAAATCTAGCAAAGACGCGGTCCGTGGTCACAAAAATGCTAGAGCCATCAGAAGATCTAAAGAACACGCAAACTAGCAAGAAAAGGGTACACAAGCCCGAAGAGGTACACCTACATCCCTGCAGCACGTTTGCCCAAAAACTGAACTTCCCATCCACACACTACATTCGACTACAGCAGCATCATCCCCCCTGTCCTACACTTTACCAAAACGAATGTCCACTACAGCGTACAGCTGTATGGAGTGCTGCCTGTACAATACACCATGGCAGGCATGGTACAAGTTCGGGGCGCGCAACTGCTGTCTGAATTGCTGTCAGGATGCGTCCGTGGACATGCAGCACAGTGAAAAAGAACAACCAACCAAAGCCATCATTGCAATTGACAATCACCGAATCTACTGATCATCTGTGTTGGACACAGCAGTGTAAATAATCGTTTGGTGAAACACAACAAAAAAGTCCACAACAATACAGTAGCTACAACAGCAGGCCGGTGGTATCGTTTGATACACAACAGTAGTCCCTGGCAGCTCGCGAAATTATATCATGCGTAAGTTTATTGCAGCAAAACGGGCGCGTGACTTGCCTTGACCTTCCCAATGGCTACTGAGTGCACCATCGTGCCCCGATAGACACACGCGGACATGGCTGGATAGGTAGGGTGGCGCTGTCTCTCCTCTCTCCTCTCTCCGCTCCAGCAACGGCAACACACCGCCCGCCTTCCGCCGCCGCCGGCCAACGCAGTTGACGATTGAGAAGTCCTCGCCGAAAAGGTTTCCTGCCTTCTTGGCTCCTACAACACCACCCAAAGCTCGGCGTCCAAACTGCTGTGTCTGGATGTATGTATGTAAGTCCAACCGACTGCCAGCCTACAAGAGAAGGATGTCGAATCGTCGCGCAAACCAAATAAATAGAGAGAGAACCAAAACTCGTGAAGGGGGCCCAACAGACCGTACATTGCGTACGTATCTACGGAGATGGCACTCCGGATCCATATAGTTTATTAATATATAGGCGTAGGCGGTCCCCGGATCCACGGATGGATGAACCCTACCTGCACCCGAACGAACGGACGGGTATAGTCTTTCTGAGTTTGTTTGGATTTATATTTCCTAACTCTAATACCCCGGTCATCTATGTCCCACAGATCACCTCGGGAGAAAACACACTCCGATCACAGGGGACATACCGCCTGCAATGATGTGCAACGCAATGAATCCCGCGTGCGTGCGTGCACCGCGCGACATATATATTTGTGGCGAGACCGACTGACACCTTTATTCACCTCATTTGATTGACAGCGGTATGTGTAGTCTTTCTGTGTGTGTGTTTTTTTTATTATTCCTTAATTAAGTATACAGCTAAAGAGCGGCCGAATCGGTTTTTTCACTACATGCATCATAAAGACACAGTGCATGCAATGCATGTATGTGTAGCATATATATATATGTATGTCTCGCCGCCACCGATTCCGTCGCTCGCTGCGGAGGAGGCGGCCTGCGGAGAGCCTCTTTCTCCTGCGCCGTTTTGGCATCCTCCACTGCCCCCGCTGGCGCCGCCACGCTGTCGGCCGATGACTCAGCAGTATTGTCGCACCGTACTGTCGTCGCCGTGCCAGCGAGGGTGATCCGAAACTTGAAAGATAGTGCAGCCAACACCGTTCTTTTTTCGCACCCCGGTACCCCGGTGCCATAGACTAATAATATCTTAACAACATACCACATGAATAGTACAATAACCCCGAGGGGTGGGTGAGAAACCACCGCCATCAACAACGTAGTATGCATACCGGTGCGTTGGCCCGCACAATTTAGTGGACTTGGTTTCCACGTGCGGAGATAGATAGATAGATAGATGTGGCTCAACGTGTTTTCATTTCATATATCATCGTTGGGTCCACACTAACCACCACCCTCTACTACATACATACCACCGTGGTGCCAGTATGCGCAAATTTGGCACCTCTCCCACGGCGGTGCATCGACCACGCACAAGTTAACCTGTGACCACGGGAATCGACCGCGTCGAGTGTTGGATCAGTACGGACATACGAAGGTACTGGGTAGAGAGAGATCGGAACGGTTTTTAATGTGAAGACAACAACAACAACAACAACAACAACAACAACAACAACAACAACAACAATGCATCTACTCGGGCGGGGTATTAGGGCTCGAACCAGGATGGATGCAAACGGAGCGTGCGTGCGCAAAATCCAAATTTCGTCTCTGAGGGACATATTCATATGCATGCATGCACACCACTTCATCTACCCGCCTCCTCCATGGTTATTCTAGACTAAAAATAGTCATTTTTCTGTCGATGTTTCTCGCTCCATTTATTTCTGAGAGCGGAGACCGGAACGGACGTGGTATATTTTTTAGTCGTGTGTGATGAAGAAGACAACATGTCATCAACGAGAAACAGATAGATAGATGGATGTTTGGATCAATCGTCGTCTCTCACGCGCTTTCTTTCGTCCCTCGCGCTTGGTTGGTTGCCGCGCCATCAATGATGAAGAGCAGACCGAACCTGAAACTAACTTCCTATCAACACATCATCATCTCTTGTTTTTGCATGATACAGCAGTCCGCTAGTGTTCGCTGAGATATCACATATGGTAAGGAGTAACAATCAGTTAGTTGTTGGGTGCCCAGACGTAGTCTTCTTGCATAATTTCCCCAGAAAAAAATCTTGCAGGCCAATCTCGGATTTTCAATCAAAATATGCCGATGACAGTATGTATGTAGCTGTAGTGAAGGTGATTAATTTAGACGTTCGCTCGTTGCCCAGGGGCCACCCTTCCTTCCTGGTAGCGCAGGGAACGCACAACTGTGAACAAGTTGTTTCCGCCAACCATTTCTTGCTGGAAACAAATGTCGACTACGTATACTATTGCTTGCTCCGAGTACAGCAGCAGTACTTCGAAGTAAGAAAAAAAGGATCTGTGACTGCGGACCAACTTGTAGACAGCTGGTGTAGACTCGGAACACCCGAACACCTCGCCGCGCAATCTGCCACACCCACACACATCACATTGGCCCACTCCTGTCTTTCACATTACATCGGCTCTTTGAACACTGCTGGATTTTCGGCTCATCTCAAAGGTAAGAGTCAGAGATTCTGCTTCAGGATCACGCCAACGCCATGCCATCGCCCGAAGCATATATTAGAAAATAGGCAGGTCTACGCTCCCTGCTCCCCATGATAGGCGAGTTGGTAGCGAACCCCACCTACATCAAACTACCCCGTGTATTTTGCGAACCTACAACGTTGTTCAGTTTGTGGCGATCGTGAACCTCGATGGCCGCGGTGAATGTGGGCAGGCTTTCGAATGAGTCTATCGGGTGATTCTTCAAGTCATTATGACAGTGTTGCAGAGTTGGGGTAAAACGCCACCTCTGGGGCGATCACACTACCAAGCGAACGACCAAGACCCTACTAGAATAGTATTACTCCTCCAACCTCGAGTTGATCAAGAACACCGACGATCCAACAACCAGAGTGCGCTATTCGCAAACCGTGCACAGAAGGATGGTCTAGAAAGACACAGACATCCCGAGATCCACTTTCACCCCTCTCTCTCTTCGCGCGTATGTTCCTATACTACATAGGGCACTTAGCGCCCCCGCCCGCCGTGAGGGCGGGTGGGCCCAAACAACATATGAAAATACGGGTGCAGAGTTGTACAGTGACGCACGTCATGTACTGAGCGATGGCTGCAGCCGTGAAGTACATGTACTACGCGTTTCGGATGTCACACCTCAGTGTTCGCGATAACATTCCCGTAGTGCCCGGCAGGTGTTCGAGCTTCAGATGATTCCGTTTATAGAGCGATAAAGCGGACATGAGGAACCTTTTGGTTCTGCGAAAGAGGATCGATCGTGCTCGAGTCCCCGCCTTGCCGGCCGCCGGAGAAATCAATCAAACTCTCCGTTCGTGGCCCCCCTGCGTGGTGCAAACGGCAAAGGCATTGAAATAAAAACAAAAATCCGGACATGCTAGGTAAACTCCCGCTCAAAATTAGAAAATGGGAAAGAACAGTGCTCAGGTTGAGGCAACTAGTAAGCAAGCGTCGAGCGTCACGTAAAATATGTCCCGTTTTTTACTGTGGGATTTGGACCCTTCGACCAAGACACCATCCTGGGTACCATCCTGGGTGGTATACCTGTAGTAATATCCCGACCACCTGCCCAGATTCCTGGTATCCCGACATTACAAATTCGCAGGCAAGGGTACAATGGTTATTTATGTAGAAGCCGCAGCAAGCGATGTGCAAGCATTAGCATTTCCTCTAGCTCAGTGTTGCCTGGTAGTTAGCGATAGCGAGTGATTGAGAAAGAAAGGAAGGATAACGGAGAGATCAGACTGAATAAGGGAAGCGGCACGAACGTTCACGCCGCAGTGGTTGGACTAGCTCCCTTGACTGCAATCTCGTAAATAGGGTCGTTCTTAACGAAGAAATCAGATCTCGAAATCACATTTCGATATAAGAATAAAAGAGTCGGATCTACCCAAATCCGGACAGAACTGGCCTGTGTGTCTAAACGGGAGATCTGCCAAATGGAAACGAATATCTGATGTCCACCACGAACAACCCGAGAGGTCCGCCGCTTGCCAACTGCCAGATTGCTGTTGTGACGTACTGTCATGACGTGGCCACACCACATGGGGAGCTATGGCTCCCGAGAAGCACACACCAAACGCGTAAATGGCCTCTGTGCGGTACTGGCACGATGTCTATGCATGCATGTGAGAGTTTGAATCGACCCTCGTCCGACGGAAAGCTGCCAATTTGTATGTGCATTTGAAGTTCGGTAACCCACGGGAGATTGCCCCACAGACCAACACATCCCGCACACGTTTTTTTCGGCATCAGTCACGTGCAACAACGATGCGCAGTCACCCTCCCTTTGGGTTGGCTTTTTGTGCTCTTTCTTTCCTCTGTGCTCGGCGGTGGATGGAGTTCGTGTGGATGGGGGTAGGTGGGCACGCGCCGTGTATGCGAGTAGACCGTGGTCCCGCAACTATGGACGCTGTTCACCCAAATCGGGATCCGACTAAATGATTTCACCTTTTTTCAAATCCCGATTTGGGTTTGGGTCGTCCTGTTTTAAGTCCTAAATATTCGACGGGTTCCATAACATTTCAGCCAATCAATGAAAGAGTTCTGTGGATCTTCCGGTCTTATAACCAAATCTGAATGTGATTTCGAGATCTGATTTCTTCGTTAAGACCGGCCCTAAGTGGTTGCGCAGTCTGTGTAATAACGACGGCATTCAACAGTGCTTCCGTTCCCGAGCAAAGCCCGCAAATCAAAATCTTCCACCGATCCTTCCGGACACTACACCTGTTCATTGTGTAGGGTTGTTCACAGAGAGCCTTTTTCTACGGAGGGGACGGCTTGAACAGCTCCGCTCCGCCCTTTGAATTTTTTCAAAGAAACAGAACCGCTCTGTTCCGCTCCGTAACATGAGACAAGAAAACGCGCTACTCCGGGATAATATTGTCCTCGGATTAACCGCTCTGCGTGAGATTCCCCAACAATTCGTGCAAGCGTATTTCTCACGGAGCGGTTTGAGTGTCTGCGTTACATAACCCGCGGTTAACACCGCAAAATCCACTGTTGAAACCGCAATAGAGCCTCGATTTTTCAACGAGTCACGGGTTTTGCACGACGCTTGTCTTGCACAAGACACGATGTGTGTGTACGGGCTTCTGCATACTCAATACACCCACATATACCATACACCACAGTTCCACGGAACGAGGAACAGTTAAGCGCGCCCGCGCGGCCTCAGGAACTCAAAAGCGAAATAAACCAACCATTAAATGCCACAAAAAGACGGGTGGGGGGTAGAAGAAGGATTGGTTAAGTAGGTTTCAAGGCAAACTGTTGACGAGCGCTCATGAACACGTCCTAGGTATCGGCTTGAACAGGTGGTGCTCGTCATGCGATCCACACGCTCAAGGGTGCTGGAAGACATATTTTTTGAATAGTGCTTATCAGCAGCTAGACGTTTCTCCGACACTTTCCGTTCCCCCGCAAGCGGCTACATGAGCATTCGCATCCGATTTTTTGCATGCGAGACACCGATGACGGGGTAATGACCACACGGCTTGAACTGGTAGCATGCAGGTGACCGGTCGCCCCGGTGGTCTAGTTGGTATCCTCGAAACCTTCTAGAGGTCAGGTCAGGGGTTCGAATCACGGCGTAAGCGAGCTTTTCTTGCAAAGCGAGTTTTTCTCTCGCTTCCGCTCATGGCCTAGTAGATAGCGTTAGTTCGTGTGTACACAGAGGGAAGAGAGTGCTGAACCCTTCTCTCATTAGGAATCGAAGGCAAAGCACCGCAGGAGGGGAGGAGAGAGGGGCTCTTCTGTGTGACCACGGGTTGAGTAAACGGCACTAGCGCTGTGAGCGCAGAAGTTTGAAGTGAATGCAGCACCTGTTGTAGCCACATGCCCGAGATTGATCACACACATCCCACCACCTCCAGAATTGCCACCGAAGAGACCGTGTTCCACGTTTCCCATGGTCTGTTTGCCGATTATAATACCCTCCCCGGGGTATTGAAATTATTGTGCGGCGTTTATCTGCCTCAAATGTGTCAACTCTTGTTTCCGGGAAGGTCATGTTGTGAAGCTTGCCGATCAGGGCTATTATTCATGCAATGGAAAATTCACGCATTTTTTCACGGAACAGTGAAAACAAGACCCGAATATTTTCCGCTCGTTCTACTCGTGATGTCATCGCAAAACGTACGTTTCCTTCCCTGAAAGCACGCTTTGCTCGGCACACAACAGGTTGACTTGGTTTTGCTCGCCATAGAGCAGCGGTAAAAGCGCAATGAGCCGCGCCCGACACAAACAACAGCCCACTTACAAAGGTCCCGTCCACCCGGCCCGCTGTTTTCAGTTTTCAGCAACAAAAGACGCAGGGCAGAGTGGCGCCACCTGGCTGTTGCTTCCGATTTCTTCAGTTTGCCGGCTCATTTTTCAGGGTTGCGACTCCTTTCTTTGACACCTGCCCAAAGGTACAGACGAGCTCAACAATCATAGGGCGGCAGCGGGGCTGACGGCCAGCATCATATAGATGGCCAATCCGAAAGAATTGGCGTGTCGGAGTCCCTGTTGCGCTACTGCTGCGTTGTGCCGTGGATTGAAGTTGATGTGCCCTACCAAAAACGCATCATCTCGCCGCACTTTTTCCAACGGCGTTTTGGTGAGGCGGGACACGTCTGTCACACACCTTCTAGACCAGCACCCAAGCCCCCAATACCCACGAAGCAGCACAGCGCCGGGCGTTAGTATCATATAGACAGCCGAACCGGAGGAATCAGCGCGTTGGAGGTCTTGGTGCTGCTGCTGTACTCGTTCTACTGTTTCCGTGTTGGCCATGTGTGGTTGAAAAACATTCTCCAGTACCGACAGCAGCAGTTGAAGGCGAGAGCACCACGCAATATCTCATATGAACCAAGAACAAGCTGGACGCGGCTTCTGCCGCCTGTCCGTCCCCTCGACAGACCTGGATGTGAGTCTAGCAGGTCTTACGAGCGTTCTCAGTGACGTTACAGCGCCCGCGGGGGGCCTGCCCGACCCTTGTGTCAAATTCCCCGGATCCGTGAAAGCAGCAAGCCCCGAAAAAAATACTCGCTGCTCTGTTTGTCGGATCGGGGGAAAAATGCCTTCATGTTTATTTGCAAGAAAGCACGCGTCCGTGCATTTTTTCGTTTTTTTGTGGTCGTTAATAAAAGGCCTCAGACAGCAATCCGAGGTCTTGTTCCCTATTCCCTGTCCAAAAGGGTGCAGTTAAGACACGCCCTCAACTGCTGCTGTTTAGAACGTGCCGCAGGAACGAGTAGGTCAAGGAGGTATCTTTACACGGGCAATGGCCCTTCACCCGACTGCAACCAACAATTTAACTGCTCGTTCGTGTGTCGTGTGGGGTGTTCGGCAGCGAGTGTGCGTTCTGTGTCACGGGCGACCTCCATACACAAGTCCCCGCCATGAAAAAATATCAATTTTGTATGTATCAAACCCACCGTGTTGCTCGAAATCGCAATTACTCCGTCAATAAAAACGCATACTTGAACCCAAATGATTTTGGTGTTTTTTTCTCACGCGTCAAAGTCGCCAAGGTCCCGGTTCCGCGCGGTTCACGCACGGAGGAAACCAAGCCGCTCTGCAAAAAAAACGTGCTAAGGGAACACCGTTCCGCTTCGTGGCATCAAAACCCAAAACCGCGCCACATCGTGAGACCTTCCCCCTCGAATGAACCCCTCCTATCGGCTCCGTGACCAATACAAAAGGCCAAATACCGGTCATCGAAAACTTCGACAAGAAAAAACTGCTCCTCGGAGCGGTTCTTCTCAGAGTTCAAACGGTGGTACTACGTGGTATCTTCACGGCTGTAACATTACCCAGTAAACCCTTGGGAAATCTCACCACAACACTAAACAAGAGCATTTCATTGTCGTGCGCTAATTAATTAATCATTCAATAGCTTACCGGAAGAAGATTGTTCTAACCCAAATCGTTTCGTCCCCGCGCTGATCTCGTCGAACACAGAATAATTTAAACGGACGACAGCAAGATGTTCGGCAAAGTCTGGGCCCTGCCGCTGTGCACACTGATGGTGGCAATTTTCAGCGCATCATCCGCCTTCGGCCAGGGGTCTTGCTCATGTGGTGGACCGACTTCTGGCTCGGTTAGCACTGCCACAATTTCCAACCTAATCGATCCCCTGGAGTGCGGCGACGATGGTACTGCCTCGTGCGACTCCGACTACGCGTGCGTTTGCGACTTCGGGATTGAGATTAATGTTGACACCAGCGGCCTTGTCGCCGGCACTGCTACGGAGCCCACCGTCACGTGGTACTGCAAACACGACGGCGGCGACGGCCAGTGCACACGTGAGGATTTGTATCTGGAACAATGTTGACACCCACATTTGCGAAAGTTCTTTGATGAATGCCCGAGCGGTTGTTGTAAGAATCGTTCGCTATTATTGTGAACATATTTTCCGTGTTCTATTTCTCTCTTTAGACTTGCCTTCTGTTTTGGGTTCTACTTTCGGTCTCTACGCGTACAGTGTGCATTATAGACTCTACAATGCCATGATACCGTTTATGAAATCCGTTGTCCGGAGGCTGGCCTCTGCACGTTTCCCGACCGTTTCAGCGACACTTGCGTTGAGAACATCTTTGATAACATCATAAGCTTGGACGTTGAAATTCACACGAAAGGCGATGAACGAGTTTGTTGTAACCTATCCCACGATGGCGCGCCATAAGAAAATCGACTGAAGGAATGGCAGTTTCGAAATCTTAGACCATGTGACGCCTCCCGGGAATTAACTTTTGAATGTGAACGTATCGACTTATCGCACGCAGTGATCGAAGACATCGCCTAAAGCCTCGTGGACACCGAGTCCGCCGCAGCCCACGTCCACGCCTAGGTCTTCCGTCGGCCGAATTCTTGGGGATTGGGTCACATCGAGCATCCCACATTTGATGACGTTGACCGATACTGCTAGGTTTTTTGACCAACCGTTCCAGGGAAGGAGGAGTTACGTGCACCGCTAGGCGTCGTGGCGCAGCTGGCGGTCGCTCCATTTGGATCGGTGCTTTGATATATTGCGGCTACATTTTCTGTGATTGCTCATATATAGTATTCCGCGGTCCGCTTGCGAATGTTGGAGTGGGGTGAGCTTCTTTTATTGTTGTAATAGTCACGCCGACGTTCGCGTTTTCTCTACGTCCAGACCCCGTTGTTACCCCGTTTGACTCTCGCTGGCTCCGTCGTCAGCGATGTGGTTCTCAGCAGTCATCACTGCTGTGTGGTGTGGGATCTCTCCGATACTAGTTGGTTTGTTTGTGCTTTGTACGGAAAGTCGCATTTTCGATATATTTGACGGTAAGCGTTGGGTTGAAGACTAAGTATCTGCATCCTAACTTTCCAGGGCGGGCTTACGTAATGTAGCAACTAGTGTTTGAGCGCTGTATTTGCGTTGTTTTTAGCGCTTACTTGTATTTTGAATTTTCGATGGAAATGGATGTTTGACATCTTTTGGGATTTGAAGTAAGTAGCTTGAAGAATCAGAATCTCAGCCTCGCTTCCGCACTATCCGATTGAATGCCGAGCGGACCTGGTCCAAGAACGCTAAAACAACAACCGAGTGCCCGAAGTGGGGAGCAACAAAACTTGCTCCCCTCCCTTTAATTCTGTGTTCCTCCTTAAGACATACATGTATTGGAGTAAGTCTACCCCCTTTGTACATACATGACTTCCGTGCTTTTTCTCTTTCTCACCTTCATGCAACAGCGCTATCAATGCTCGATCTACGTTTGTTTGCCCATGTCGTCATCAACTGCACGCAACAGCGTTGTGATAGCACTTCCCCCTCATTTTTTACGTAAAACGGGCGTAATGCGAGATCGGGACCCCTTCATTGCAAGGTTGGATTAAAGCATGCCTGCCTGCCTAGCTAGTTGCTTGCTGGAGGTAAAACTGTATTGATGCTTCTGCATCCGAAGGCTTTTGATGAAAAGGGGAAGGAGAACCAACAATAATAATAGTTATACAAGGGCCTTGCCAGCATAATAATTCGTTTTGGCTCTCGTGCAATAAATGCGGTCACGGTCTCACATCTACTATTTGGCCATCGCTCCTGTGTGACCCTGGATGGTTGTAGTTGTACAAAAAAAAAACTTGGGAGTGTACGGTACTCTTTCGTCACAAAACTCAAGAGAGCCATGGTCGAGGTATTGGGAAAGTCTGGTCCGTGGGACGAGAGGGAGAAGCGAGGTAATGCGGCCGATAGCGCGGCCGTTCGTCGGTACCTCTTGTACGCCCAGATCGAGCAGCGCCGGGCGGGAGTTACCGTGAAACAAGCTAGGCCCATGTTGGCCCCGCTACTTCTGCGGCTCGTACGGCACATGCGTAACACAGCAGACCAGCTACAAACCGTGGGGCAGCGAGTGGCTCGCAGTAGAGACGTTGCGGCGTTTGTAGTCGCCTTCCACACGATGCAGCGGGGATTTCGATTTGGCATGCGCATGAGCAGCACAGGTGTTGCGCCTCCCCGAAGGCCAAGGGATGATTTTCAACTTTCACTTTGGCAAGACGCTTCGCCGTTCCTCACACCCACTCGTTGCTACAAGGGATAAGAAGTGTAACGAACTGTGTCCAGTCCGGGCGGTACAAGAATTTTTCATCGTCGCGAAGTCCGTGGGTTGGAATATGCGTGAGGGGTACTTGTTTCCCGAGATCCAGGGAGATGGCTCGAGGGGGACATCGCAGTGGACCGCCGCTCGCATGACAGCGGCTCTGCAGTGTCATATGCGGGACGGCCGGTTGAACGACCACCACGGCCTGTATGCTATGCACTCCTTTAGGGTAGGAGGAGCCGTCAGCCAGTCAGTCTCTCGCGGGGACGGCAGTGGAAGCCCTTATGGAGTTAGTGGGGTGGAAAACGAGAAGGGTAGCCCAGCGATACGTAGGCTCCATGATACACGGGGGGGGCTCACCCGCTAAGCGTCCGCGAGATCCGGATCGGAGGGAGCAGGAGGAGCAACGGAACATCCAAGCAGTGGATTTGCCACTGCAAGAAGGCTTCGCGGAAACGTTTGCGTTCGGGATATATAGACTAGTTTGAAGTTTGGGATAAAATAACAGACATCAGGCACCGACACAGCATGAATAGCTGAAAGGCAAAGTATGGGTGGATCCCGTGCCGTAGCCGGAGGCCTCATTTCATCCCAAACTCTACATCGTTGACAACTACCTGGTATCCCGCAGTAAAATAATGTCGAAATCATGGAACCGCGAAAGGGGTTTTGCAGATGAGAACAGACTGACTGCAGAGAAGCTTGGACAGAGCACCTACTCGTGACAAGCCTTAGCCTTATTCCCAACCCTAACGGAGAGGGAGAGTACGGTAGGAAGAACAGCCGTCCCCGCCCACCCAACTGCGCTAAATAGTTATTTGATTTGACTGGGTTTAGTATTCTGAGCGACTGCCGCGTTGACGACACGGAGGGCGTCAACGCGGGGGTAGTAACCCTGGGTGGAGTCTCCGGGCTTTCGTAGCCGGAGGCCTCATTTCATCCCAAACTCTACATCGTTGACAACTATCCCGCAGTAAACTGGAACTACACTGGAACACGTGTAGCATACATGTCACCACGAAAAATGGGGGGACTGTTACCACAATAATATTCTGGACGAGAAACACACGCCATCCTGTGTCATCACTTTGCTTCACAAACCAAACGCGTTTCATTTTATAGTCTCTTTGATTTGCTTGCTGAAACTGGCCGCCAGGAGGTATGCGTTGATTCGGACCGGGGTGCTTCGGACGTACGTTCGAACGATCGGACCTGTATGTCTTGTCTTGATATCTTGGTCCGGTTTTCTGGGCGATCGAGTGAGCCCAGAACCAGCCGAAGGAAGGATGGCAGGGTCAACTTTCCAGGGCGCACTGATTGGTCGAGATCAACATTCCAGCCAGATGAATGAGAGAAGGCGTGTTCTCTTCCCTCTGTTGTTCTGCTCCCGTAGTTTAAGTCCACAGGCGACAGGGAAGTTTAACTTTACCAGAGCAACCAACCCGTAGAAAATAGCCTGAAGGGAACCTTTCCCCACACATTGTTATTGTTCGGTATTGGTGTGCCGTTGGTGGGTTCACAGCAGTCCGTCTCTCACACAATCTCGCTCGTCGCGAGGTACAAGAAAAATAGTTGTTGTGGCCTCTTTACGTTAGACTATACCGTCGCGAGGTACAAGAATAATATAGTCGTGGCCGCTTCACGTTATACATGATGTACATAGCCTTGGATAGATCCTCGCACTGCTACAATACTTCTCCTTCCGATCTCTCGGCGAGTCGGGTTGCGGTGGGGTTAGAGGTTGCTTCTCTAGAGCAGTACTCTGATACTCTGATGCGGAGATGCCGCACCCGCACGGTGCCGAACGGCAACACTTTTCATCGACAACCCGTCGCATTGTTCACTGCTATGCGCCGCCGCATCACACATGGATTGGCTACACCCGTAGTAGCAGCAGCCGCAGCGACAGCCGCAGCAGCGGTGGCACGGGGAGAGAGAAGGAGAGAGAAAACCGGGAGAAGAAACTACACCAGAATGAGCGGGTGAGCGTCTCTGTCTCAGCACTTAGGTATGCATCGGTGCGCTGGTGTGGAACGCGCATGTCTGTAGGAGGATGATATCACTCGACAGCTTGACAGGCATCCCTGCACCGCGCAGAAAGTGTAACAGACTGTTCGTACGAGGTGCCATGGGATGTTAGCTCACTTTGGGTTACAATATCGAGCCTTGTGTATGATCGGTGTCTCGTGCCACGTTTCGGGGGACCTGTGGGCAAGATAACACCCCCCTGTGATTTATTTCGTAATGCCCGCCTCCCCGGTCCCGATAAGTGCTAATTTGGGTATTCTACTGTAGGCTGCAATCGCTGCCCCGCCAGCCCATAACATATTTGGGAGCGTGTTCAGAAAATGTCAGCCTCTGTGAGTTTTTGCAAGTTTTACATGCGCAATTTCCATAGCGATTTGACCCTGATGCGGCCCAAAGTGTACCGTATGCATTACAGGCGTGTAAAGGGCATGTACTAACGTCCCTTTGCTGGACAGGGAACACGGTGCGTGTCGTTGTGTCCTAACATACACCGCATTTCCAGGAACGCGGAATATTTCAGAGCGCGTGTGCGGCCCGCGGGTACTCAAAGGCAACAAATACAACTGTTGGATGCAGCAGAAGCACGTGTGGGTGGTGTAGGTATTGAGGGAAGCTGTTGACGAGCGCACATCAAACACATGCGCTAGGTATCGGCTAGAACAGGCGGTGGTCGTCATGCAATCCGCACCCTCGACAGCGCTCTTGACGGCTTGCTGTTTGAGTTGTGGTGATCGGCAGCTTGCCATTTCTTCGACAATTTCTGTTCCCCCATACAACGGCTACACGAGCATCCGCCGCCGCTTTTTGGCATGCAAGAAACCTGATGATCGTGGCGATGCCTTGAACTGGTAGCATGCAGCACCCGTGGCAGCCACATGCCCGAGAGTGATCACACACACCACCACCACGCCCTCAACTGCCGCCGAACAGCCTGTGTTCCACGTTACCTTTTGTCTGTTGGTTAATTTTAGTACCCGCGAGTATTAACATTATGGTACGACATAACTACCTCAAAGAGGGAACGTGTGTGTCAATTCTTGTTTCCCGGAAAGTTTTTTCTTGTGGCTGACCAAAGATAGGATAGCTGTTGCTACAACGAGCGACAGCTGATAGTTTTAACTCTCGTCAGAAGTGTGCGTCCACGGGCGGAAGTACGTGTCACGGAGAGGCTTATTCCTACGTATCGACACCCCAAATACCCGAATCGGTGAATGAATTCCCCGATCGGTCAATTGGATCGGTCCACAAAAAATCGGCGCAAAAAAACGTTTCCTGCATCGCTGAATGCACGCCTTGCTTGACACACAACAGGCCAAACTGGCTTTGCTCACCAAAGAGCGGTGGTACAAGCACAAAAATGAGCACCGACACAGAGGACAGCACACTTGAAAAGACCCTGTCCACCCGTCCTGCTGTTTTCAGCACTGGGGGCAGGGAGCAGTGTCGCAAACTGGGTGTCACGGTGTCGCCTGCGATTTCCTCAAGTCCTTCCACTCTTTTTTCCCGTGGTGACCCAAGTGTGACCCGCTCCCTGTCGAAAGGTTGACGAACTCAACAATCATAGAGAGGCAGCGGCGCTGACGGTCAGTATCATATACATGACCAATCCGAAAGAATTAGCGTGTCGGAGGCCCTATTGCTCTACTGCTGCGTAGTGCCGTTGGTTTGTGGGGCTGTCTACGACCCAAAACAGGCCATCTCACGGCATTTTTTCAAACGGCAGTTTGGCGAGGTGGTACACATCTCTCACACACGTTCTAGAGCAGCACCCAAGCCCCCAACACCCATGAAGCAGCACAGCGCCGGGCGTTAGGATCACATAGACAACCGAACAGAAGGAACAGCGCGTTGGAGGTCTTGGGGCTGCTGCTGTCCTCATTCTACTGTTTCCGTGCTTATCATGTATATGTGGTACAATAAATCCCCGCGTGTCAACAGCAGCAGTCGAGGGCACCATGGGATGTCTCGGTTTGGACAAACAATGACTGACCTGAACGCGTCTTTTACCGCGATTCTATCCGCTGTGCCCGCTGGGCGTGTGTTGTCTGCTTTGTGTGTGTGCCTGTGCGTGTGTGCAGCTGCAATCTGCTGCGTGCTCCGAAAAAAAAGAAGAAATGCTGACCCATTCTATAATCAAGTGATGTAGTCGAAAACCTAGAAAAAGCGGGTACATACACGCAAGGTTTTTTGTTTTTCAGCGAGCCCTTGCAATTCGGGGGGCCGGCAGTCTAGATTAGAAATCTCGCTTCGCTCGAATCAGACAATAATGATGAGTTACCTATTCCGTGTTCCCTGTCCAGTAAAGGGACGTTAGTACACGCCCTATGTCATCCTCATCTCCCTGCATAACAACCAAACTTTGTAGAAGCGTGCGAATGATCCGGGTTTCCAAACGGGTCTGGAGGCCATCCCATCATTTCTCGACTTTTTGAGTTGTTATTTGCTTAGGGTGCTTCTTATCGACCAATAAAACACGAAAAGAAAAACGAAACCGTGTTTTCTTGTACACATATGGAGGCGTTTTTCCCCGAAAGCGTGAAAAGAAGGAGCCGGGTTTTTTTGGGGCTTGCTACTTAAACGAATTCGTGTTTTTGACGGAAACATCGGACAAGCGCACCGCGGGCGCTGTAACATCACTGAGAACGCCAGAAAGACCTGCCAGACTCACGTCCAGGTCTGTTGTGGAGATGGACAAGCGGCAGAAGCGGCGTTCCGTCCGTTCTTGGCCCAAAACTAGGCATTGCGTGGTGCTCTCGTCTTCAACTGCTGCTGTTGGTGCTTGGGGATTTTTTTCAATCACACATAGCAAACACGGAAACAGTAGAACGAGTACAGCAGCAGCAGCACCTCCAACGCGCTGATTCCTTCGGTTCGGCTGTCTATATGATACCATCTCCCGGCGCCGTGCTGCTTCGTGGGTATTGGGTGCTTGGGTGCTGCTCAATAAAGTGTGTTAGAGACGTGTGCCACCTCACCAAAATGCCGTTGGAAAAAATGCGGCGAGATGATGCGTTTTTGGTCGGACGCATCAACATCAATCCACGGCACCACGCAGCAGTAGAGCAACAGGGCCTCCGACACGCTAATTCTTTCGGATTGGCCATCTATATGATGCTGGCCGTCAGCGCGGCTGCCGCCCTATAATTGTTGAGCTCGTCTACCTTTGGGCAGGTGGTGGTCAAAGATGGGAGTCGCAACCGTGAAAAATGAGCTGGCAAACTGAAGAAATCGCAAGCAACACCCAGGTGGCGACACTCTGCCCTGAGCCTGTTGTTGCTGAAAACTGAAAACAGCAGGCCAGGTGGACGGGATCTTTCTAAGTGTGTTGTCCTCTGTGTCGGGTGCTGCTCATTGCGCTTTCACCGCTGCTCTATGGTGAGCAATACCATGTCAACCTGTTGTGTGTCGAGCAAAACGTGTATTCAGGGAAGGAAACGTGCGTTTCGCGATGACATCACGATTAGAACAAGCGAAAAATAATCGGATCTTCTTTTCACCGTTCCGTGGAAAAAAGCGTTTTTTTTTCGTTGCGTTAACAATAACCCTTAGTCTTGCGGCATGGTACACATGGGCGTATCCGTCGGAAGGACATTTTTTTAGGAACGTCGTGCAACTTGGCATAAGGGTGTGTCACGCGGATGTTAACCCTTATGTGACCACAATGCACGATAGCAGGACGCAACTTTGCGTGCCGAAAGGTCGCTGGCGTGCTTCGCCTAAGAGAAAAAACATGCGCCGTAAAGGCCAGCAGAGGGACCAAGAGGCAGCCCACCACACAAGCACGCACATGAGCAATTTACGCAGGGGTACACGCAGTACTACAATTTGTACAGCAGTAGTGTCTCTGATGTGGGGCAGATGTGCCATTTATTTCCAGATCCAATCTACTGTCTACTGCTGTAAGATCCAAACGGAAATACCCCGGGAGGGTACATACAGCACCCTCAACACGTGATCAACCCGGGGTCCCGCTTGCGCGATGTAGAGCAGAGATAACGCACACCTGAGCCGATGCTATCGTACTGCCTCGGTGCCTGATGTTGTCATGACTGTTGCGTGTGTGGTCCAGAATTTTGGGAGTGAAAGGAGGTTTGTGTGCTGCGTGCAATTTTCGCTCAAGGGAAAGGGTTTTCGGGACTACATGCATGATAGAATGCACGAATTGTAAATTTGCCGTGAGTTTTATCCATTTTTTGAGATACCGTGGGGTCAATTTGCTGAGTGAGCCGGAAAAAAAAGTCAAATCAACCCAGTCACGTAAAGAAAAAACGTGTTTCTACAAACAGAACGAATAATATTGAAGGACTTGGTGTGTACGGTGATGATAACTTTTTTTTTTTATGGCCCACCTAAAGGGGTGGCAGCTTTGCTTTAAGAGACACCCGGAAAATTCAGGAAGGCGTACGAACGAGCAATTGATAATCCCAGGTCGTGTTTTTGCGCGGGGCGTGTCTGTACGTACATGCGTCTAGGAGAGCCCAGGGGCTGGGGCCCATTGCACCAACTAGCCACCAAATCACAACAACCCAACATTTGTGCCCGACAAGTAGCTTATTTTCCCTGCGGTCACAGCTGCTTCCCGCTCAATCCGTGCTCGATGCCTCAATATACAAGGGCATCTGTGCGGCACTTGTGTCGGGAAGCAAGCGTCCCCGCCAAAACCGACGCAGGCGTGATTGTTTTGGTGATCGCTGCTGCTGCTGCTGCTTTTTTTTTTTTCTATAGGTAAGCTCACGGCGAGGGAAAGAGAGACACAAGAGAGACACAGCTAGACATGCCTAAGGATAGCGCGAATACTGCTGCTGTTAGCTACATATGAACACACGTTGGGTCGGCTGTTGTTGTTGTTGCCGCCTTTTCACGCTAGATGAGAGCAAGGGAACAAGTGGAGAGCAACGGCCAAAATGTGTCACTGAGAGACACAGAGATAGGCGTTTGCACTAGCTCGTCAGGCTGGCCAACAGGAGATACTGGTGTAGATGAGAGACACTGGCAATTCTTTGTCTTTTGTGTTTTTTTTATGCGTACGGAGACTGGCTGTGTTTGTACGTATGTTGCGAGGACGCCCAGCAGAGACAGGATAACAGCTTTGTCCTTTTGTGAGGCGAGAGGAGACAACAAGATTACGAGAGCGAGGCACAACATATACACAACGTACACACCCGGCGCTGCTACACACCACCGTTGGTGTACTGCTGTACACCTCTGTTGCGTGTACTGCCACACTACCACTGCCGTACACCTCTCTACAGTTGTGCGCGAGGGTACATAATGAGCGATATGTGCTTTCCGTGGTAGTCTCGCCCCCTATCACACGCTTTTCAGTTGCCTTGTGAACGACGAACGAACTGCTTGAGACCGGGCCAAGATTTTTTCTTTTAGCTTGCTGTTGTTGGCCAACACCCCCTCTGTAAATCACCTTGCCCCAGAGCTCAACCTTGTAGCCAACGGCACGTACATACCTTTTTCAGGCAAGAACGGAAAAGTTATACAGTATCAACCTCCCTCTAGTCTATGTCATTTTTCATCCACGGGCACCTTTTCCACTTGGTCCTGCTCACGTCTGTGCTAACGGCCCGATAAGCATGAATCGACCTTGTTTGGTTTTCCATTGGTTTCCCGTCGAAAAAAACTTTTAAAAAAGTGATTCGAGCGCAAAAAATTTTCCTCGCCACGCCCCACCTTGCCAATAAACATCGATTCGTCTTTTCCGAGCAGCAGAAGCCGCAGCCGGAGCCGCACCCGCGTCAGGAGCATCAGCATCAGCATCAGCGACAGCAACAACAGCGGTGGCAGTAGCACGGGGGGGAGAGAGCGAGAGAGAGAACGGGAAGCGGAATCCCCACCAGGGTAAGCGTTCTCGGTGATATGCGTCTGCAGACAGCAGACAGTGTGCAGGGTGCTCAGGTATCTCCATAGGCTGGTGTGCAGAATATAAGCAGCGGTAACACTAGAGTGCCGTAGCAGGTAGCAGCCCGGTTTGTCTCGGAACGAAGAGATTACAATAATGTCCGTGTACTCACTGGCTCCGGGCCCATTTTCGATTTGATGATGATCAAAGGGATGTAGCACACGGGGCAGGTGCGCGCTTGTGCTCAGCTCAGAACCAGACAACATTCCTAACAATAACCCTTGAACCTGACCCCATAGATATCCGTCTTGGCCGCCGACGAAATAATATCTCAACGGGCCATGCTGGAAGTCCCGCGTGCGTATCCTACATATATCCTTACGTTTGTATATTTAGGCTACTACGGCCAGCTTGCCGACTTTGTTGAGCTAATGCTTCGTAAATTGTACCATTGGGTGTCACCGTAGGCTGTAGGCGTTGTTGCTGCTACCCATATATTGCGTTGTTTTTGACAGAGAAAATACAGGGGTACATGCAAGCGTCACCTACTTCCTCCTATACTGCATACCACACCACGAGGCATGCGCATGTAAAAATGAACAAAGCTCTGTTCACCATACAGGCATAGCCGCAACGCGCAGAAAGATCTGTTCGTATGGACGCCATGCTTAACACGACCAGTAGTGTAAAAAAATGCACACAGAGCTGTGCAGCATCGTCAATGAAGTATTATTACGCTCAAAACAAAGTTCCACATCTGGGTTGATTGACATACAAACGACCGTGTTTGTGTATCGAATATAGGGTATCCACTATGGATTGACGCGGAATTTTGACCTTTGAGGATTGACGCCAACATCAAGTAACGGTTGAGGGTTTTGACGGGAAAAAATTCGCACCGCGTGTGCCCGTTGGCACGTGGGAGGAAAAAAAAATGGTGGAGTAGAGTCGCCGGTCATGTTCACGACCCCGGGTTGGTTCGGGCTGCCACCCAGGGTCGACATGCTGAAGCTAAGACTCACACTCCCAGGCTCCCAGGAGACTAGGTGTACCCCTCCGCCTCATCCCGCCGACCTTCTCTCTTTCGCCGCGGCGACTTCCCAGGCGTCAAACTGCCGTTGCTGATGAGTGAGGCAGCTGCTCGCTGTACTGCTGTGTACTGCTGTGTACCGATGTCACTGCGGCAGCAGAGCACCGAACCCCGTGAGGGGGCGGGCGAAATGCACCTACTGACTGGCCAAGTCCGTGTACCCTCCCTTAATCCTCTATATGTGCTCCCTCCGAGGGCGGGACTCCCCCGAGTACTGCCTATGCCCCTTTTTGCTGCTGAAAGCCCGTGCGCAATCGCGATGGCTCATCTACCGAACGCGCGCGCCGAACACGCGAGTCCGGCCACTGGGCCGCCGTGAGAACTGCCGAGACGTGTGTGTGCAGGACCGCTCAAGAGCAATCAGTAGGCATGGCCAATGTGTTCGCTGCTGACCGCGCTCCTTTCGTGATTTGGTGATGGTAACAGAGCACAGAGCAAGCGTGTGTGAGCCACAGCAGTCTGGCGATATTTGAAGTGTCAATCTTTTCGCGTCGGTTTAAGTTTTGACGCTTTTTCACAAAAATTTCGCCGTCAGAGTTTGCCTCCAAAAAAGCGGCGTAACCTCGTCACGTCAAAACTTCCTGAAATGTCAATATTTCACGTCATTTCAACAACACGTGGATTCCCTCTAATGTACGACACCGAATATTGATTAAATGCACGACACCACTCCTACGACGTTGATGTGCATCCCGGATGTTCTGGGTTTCAATCCACATGCCGCATGTTTTAAGCTGCATGCATGTGTACCAACGTACGAAGACTCCCACCTCGACCTCCACGGTCTGGGCGGTCTGCATTGCCAAACCTCAGGATAGAAGATGATGATGATGAGGAGGAGGACAATGGCGAAGAAGAACAACAACAAGATCCTTCTAATCCTGCCCCGGACCTGTCGCCGGTGAGTTAGTCAAGCATTAGCGGCCAAGAGAGTGAATGCTTAGGTAACTTAACAGTGCGAACTGGCGGGGTAATGAGCAACGGGCTAGCCCACCCAATACCTTGCAGTAGTCGATGTATCTGCGATTCTTTTTGCGGTGGCGAGTGCAAGTCGATCATTTTCAATTCTGAATCGAGTCAACAACAAAATATTCTGAAAAAGAATTCTCCCGCAAACGAATGGCCGTTGGGATTCGTGTGCATACGGTACCGTAGGTGACTCAAGATACCACACCCTGGACCAATTTTCAAAGCTTGGTTGCTCTACACCAAAAAGAGTGGCAGTGCCGAAACTGGTGGTGTGGGAACCGTTTCCTTCTCGTCCACGGCTTTCCAACAACGTCTCGCTGGGTTTGCGTATCCTCTCCGTCGTGGAGATTTTGGCTTTTAAAAATAGGTACAGGGTTTGTGGTATCTTATGTCACCTGCGGTAGACCTGTGTGCACAAGTTATATATTTTCATGCGTTCCCCTACCGATTCATGTTTTTGGTGGTTTCTTTGCACAGAGTGACGCAGCGGCATTTATAAAGCTATTCCCCGCGAGCTGTGTGTATGCAACGTCTTGTGTGGTGATTAAGACCGACCGGGTGGCTGTAGGACGCTCAGACGTTCCGAGGTCGAGAGTCTGGCACAGCCTGAAAAAAATACGCCGCGTCTGCTGGAATCAGTTTCTTTGGATTTTTGTTGCCCCAGGCGCAGGTTCGGTTCGCCGATGATCCCTCCCCACACACCGAAGCAACAGCAATGACAATGACAATGGCATCCTCCACGAGCTGTGTGTATGGTTCCCTTCCCTCGCCAGTCCCTCCCAGCGGTGTTGCGTGGTGAGCTGAGTCCTTCCCCTGTTTCTCCTGGTTTGAACCAAGCAACTACGTGTGTGTGTGTGGGAGATCTCCGATGTTTTGGTCCTGCACTACCTCTGCACAACTCCCCGGGGAAAGGGGTAAAAATTTCCTATGATTTTGGGGACAAATGTCTGTCAAGCACGGTATCTGTTGCAGGAGCACGACGAAACCGGTGTGACGAAGAGCGCCCTAATTTTCTTCCTCCTCACAAGCCAGCAGATCGTAAATCGGTGCTCTATAGACCTCGTTCTGGTCGAACAAAGGCGATGGTTTTCGGACGGTCCATTATTAGGCGGAAAATGCAGAACGGCCCCGACATCGCGTTGGTTGGAAGAACCCGATATATAGAGCTTTCTTTTCCCTCCTGGAATGAAGAGAAAACGTGTTTGGGAGAGACAAGAAAGCCTGAGCGCGCGTCGGCCTCCTCGACGAACTTAGCCGCGACGCCAAGCGGGGTAAGACTCCGCCAGTAGGGCGGTCTTCACAACATAACCTCTGGAGGAAACACAAGAGTGAGTGGCCGCTAACGACCCTTCTTCCAAGGCCCAGTCGCAAGAGGTCAACTATGGAGATGGCGAGGCCAACCAAGCGCGGGGCGGTGGCCTAGGGGCCCCATCTTCTAGGTCTAGCTTCGGCTCTATCGAAGAGGATACCGACGGAGACAGCGACGCAGCCAGAGGATCTCCGCCACGAGGGGATGCCCAGTGGCGCCCTTGGAGGAGGGTCAATACGGCTAGGAACAAATCTGAGGGGCTTCAAGCGACGGTGAAGTCGGTAGTAGAGTAGAGTGAGCGCAAGCAGAGGCACTGTAAGGCACCGACCCGGAGGTCATGACAGTAGTTGTTGTCGTGTACACGGCAGCGACTCTGGTGGACACGGCATGGAGACAGGCAGGACAGGCACCATGTCCCCTAGCGACCGGGGGGTGGAGGGTGGAGGTATTCAGAGGGGGTATAGATCGCGGGGGCGAGGTGAGGATGACTAGCGAGACACTGCTGGTCGGCGGTGGGGATGGCCTCAACCATAATGACACCATGGACCGAGGCAGCGAGACTGGAGGTAGACGTAGTACGAGGGGCGGAAGCAGTGCGAGTGAAGGTAGAACTAGTGGCCGGCGTCGATTTGGGCTCGCAAGGCCGGAGGAAACGGGTTCAGGGTCAGCCGCTGGAACCAGCTTTGTACGTGTTCCCAGGGTCAGTTTGGAATCCCAAAGTATGATGAGGCTGCATGGACGGGGCCTCCATGTCACCGCGGCGAACGTAAGGTCTCCGTTCAAAGCAGACATTATCCGCAAGATGGCTCGAACAGTGGCCCCACGGGGGAAGAACGATTTTGGCGTACGGGACTGACGTGGTCGGCTAAGCCTGATGGTGGCAAGGGGAGGACACGACCAGGCGGCAACGCCGTATATGGGAGTGCGTGGGAAAGGTCTGTTTTGCAAGAGTAGTGTAAGAGCGTTCAAATGTCCAAACTGTCACCTCTTTTGATTCGCTCTCTGTTCACGAACACTGGAAAGATTCATGGAGACTTGGGCTCTTATTCCATGGTCTTCTCTCACTCATCTTGATGTCTCTTGACCTGGCGTCGGGAAATCACGTCCGTCGCCTGGCGTGATTAGAGCCGGGCCAACATCCCCTGGCGGTTGAAGCCCATCAGCAGCTCTACGCCTTTGTTGATAACATATCTGGTTGTGTTGTGAGTGTCGGGGAGTTGGGTTCGGCACGGCGTGCGTGTGCCACCTATAGGCCGTGCTCGTGTTCTTGTTTGCGTGGAATTTAAAGTTGTAGCTAGTCGCACATAATCCTGATGGCCTTGTCGTCTAGGTGCAGGCGACCCGTGCCTTGTTTCACGGTCCCACCAGCGAGATTTCGTCCCCACCCAGAGCGTGCTTCGTCCCTCCGTACCCATGCTTCAGTCTGGGTAACACCCCCCGGAAGCTGGCAAGTAGCAGGTACAACCTCTGGTGACGTTGCAGTCCGTTTGGTTGTTGGGATTTAGGGTCGTGGGTAAGTGACAGTGTGAGCGTGCCTTGTCACCGCTGTTGCTGTTTTTGTTTGCGCTCATGCTGAAGTTTTGGTGATCGGCGGTGCTCTGGTGCGGTGGCGGACGAGACTTTGTTGGTCACCTGTCGATGATTGGCTGAGGGGAAATCGCCTCTGGAAGGCTGCACGGCATGCCTGAGCACCACGCGGTTGTGATATTTTTGCAAGTGGTACATATGCAACTTCCATAGCGGTTTGACCCTAACGCGGAAAAGGTATGCATTCAGGCGTGCAAGTCCTCCTTAACTCAACGCAGAGCAAGCGTGCGACTGATCCATACAACAGAATCCAAAAGGGTCTAGGCGCCATCCGATCATTTTACGACATTTTGGGTGGCTATGTAGTCTTGCAGCATTGGTATTTACACATGGGTGTATCCGTCCGTAGGACATTTTTGGAGGAATGTCCTGCAACTTGGCACACGGGTGTGTCACGCTCATGTTAACGTGTTCCCACAAAGAAACGAACAATATCGAAGCACTTGGTGCCTGTGTACGGTGATACTTCCATGAGATTTTGCTTCTTTAGACCCGCCGAAAGGGGTGGCAGCTTTGTTTTTTGCAACAAGAATCTACTGGTTAGAGACACCCCGAAAAATTCAGGTACGCGTGTGAACAAACAACTGATACTCCCGGGTCGTGCTGTTTTGCACGGGGTGTATCGTACGTACATGCGTCTATAAATCCCGGGGTGCAACACATTAGGTAACCTCGTAGTACGGGATCTATTACGCTGAGAGTGCAAGGGCGACCGGTGCGCGAGAGGCCCTCCGCTGGCTTTGCAGCAGCGGGACCTCAACACCTTCACCCCATGCACGAGGGGAACCTCTGCATTGGGGAACCTCACCCCCACCAACGCCGGGGAACGCTGCATAAGGGAACCTCAATGGGGCCCATTGCACCAACTAGCCAACAATTCACAAGCCAACACTTGTGCCTAACAAGTAGTCTATTCTCCCTGCTGTCACAACGGCTTCCTGTTCAAACCGTGATCGGTGCCTCGATATACCAGGGCATCTGTGCCGAACTTAGGTTGGGGAGCAAGCGTCCCCGCCAATAACCGACGCTAGCTCACGGCGAGACAAAGAGACTCAAGAGGGACACTCATTGATATGCTTACGGACAGTGCGAATACTTCTGTTGTTAGCTATACATGAACACACGTTGGGTCGATTGTTGTTGTGTCGCCTTTTCATGCCAGAAGAGAGAAAGGGAGCAAGTGGAGGGCAACGACCAAAACCCGTCACTGGGAGACACGCACAGGGTTAGGTTGTTGTTTCTTAAACTTTTGGGGCATCCGGCGATCAGGAAAAAGTAGGTAGAGCAGTAGGTGTGTGCGGAAAACACGACAGAAACAGCTACCGAAGGCGTTAGCGTCAGCTGGTGCTGGGCGTTCGTTTTCTGGCTGAACCCTGCGCAGTCGATACGAGGCCTTGTACTTCGGATTTGTGAACGTGTCGGCGGAACCACGTCGCCCGCCCTGTCCTGTCGGGTAGATTTAGACGGGAGACGCAGCAAAGTCTAATTTTTCTTGTTGTGCGCGATTTTTCGTTTTTATGTTCAGAGTTACTTGCGGGTGGTGTGTTTTGCTTTCGTTTGGTGGGCCTTGGCTGAAGCGGCATGCCTGTCTGTCTCGCGGATCTGTAATCGCTGCAGCAGCTGTGTGAAAGCCTCGGAATTATCGCTAAAGATGAAATCAGGGACTCTGACTGATGGTCGCGCGATGGATCATCGCTTTGTAACCCAGGCTCTCCTCCCGTTCCTTCCTTTGAACTAACTGTCAAGGATCTTGATGGCAACGCGATCGACGTGTCGGTGCAGCGGGACGCGCAGGAGTTACCGTATGTATATAAAAGTCGGAGAGTTGGTGCGATCGTTTTTTTAAATGTTTTTTCTTCGTTTTTTTTTTCGCACCCCGGTGCCATCTCTCCGACCGTTGCCATCTCTCCGGCCCCGGTGCGGAAATGCGATGAAATAATGTCGTTTAGAACTTTCAAGGCACCCCGGTGCGATCTCTCCGACCGGTGCGATCCTCGATGAAATACATACAGGTACAGGTGTTGTATGCACGCACCCCGCTGCCGTCGCCAGTGTAGGTACCCACGCACGCACACGGTCTTCTGCACACATACGCATATCTGCGCCGGAACAAGGCAGCGAAATACACATACGTACCAGATACGTACCCCGAAAAAAGCGGCGAAATAGCGCAAACAAAAAAAATCTAGACGGTGCCAGTCAGTGCGAGCGCACACACACAGCCATTGATTGTGCCATGTCAGAGGTTGTAGGTACTGCTTCCTCACAGACCAGTGGCAGTACTATTGGTGCTGGTGCTGGTGCTGCTGATGCTGCTTCAGCAGCTCCTTCAGCTTCGCAGCAGTACAATAGTTTCGGGTTGAGTAAGGTTGGGTAGGGTGCGGCATGTACGTTGTGTGTTTGGTTGAGTGTACGGTTGGCAACTTCCATATCAATTATAAAATGAAAACAACTGGCATCCCGCGTGAACCGCGACCATCCAATCGTACGTAAAGGAGTGGCGCTCCGCTGACACCGTCCCCACGTGTAAAAGGTACGCACATGTACCTCATTCCGGCAGCTGAAAAGGAGCTCAATCTTGGATTTGGGGGTCGGAGAGATCGCACCCGGAGCGATCTCACCGACCCCGGTGCGTAAATCGAATTACATGTTTTTTTATCGGGTTTTTTATTACACCGCGGTGCCATCCCTCCGGCCGGTGCCAACTCTCCGACTATTACGGTATTGCTACAGTAGATCTCACCGACAAGATGGAGGTGCGTATCGCATGTCGTATGGTCAGTCGTGTAAGTAGTAAGCGGCTTGCTTGCAGCGGTACGTAGGCTGGGCGTTCAAGCCGGCTTGTTGGCTCAAGACAGCAGCAGGAACGTTAATTGTGTGTGCTACCAGCCATCGACGCACGAGAAGGCGTCAAGGAATGTCTATACACGGTGCAGTGTTGATGTGACCGACAGAAACATTATGGCGCAACCCCTAACCCCCGCTTTAAGACTCTTCTCGCATCTCGTGCCCCCGTTTTTTTTCTTTTGCCGGTCTCGCCGCAGGGGGAGTCTAAGGAACACCCCGCCGTTCTCCTACGCGTCAACCTTTGAGGGGATGTAGGTCAAGCAGCTCATCTGCCCGAAGCCTGCGACCGCCGCCGCCACCTCCGTGCCTGGGACAACTGCTGCAGCAGCAACGGTAAAGCCGCCCTCCGAGGGGGGAGCATGGGGGAGGGGGGCGTCGAGGGTGGAGGAGACGTGGAGGATAGTTGCGTGTGAGGGAGAGGGAGACGCGTTGGTGTGTGTGAGCCTGGAGGTGAAGAGCGTGCTCAGGGTGGGGGGGGGCTGCCCTTGAGAAGTTCACGGAGAAGGAGATCATCGAGGGGTATGCTGCGGATGACGACGTGAGAGGGTGCGCGGGTGCAACAGGTTCGGAGTTTTGTGCTGCAACATCGAAAGGCGGGATTTTCTTGCTGCATCCCGGTGATGGCGTAGCGTGGGAAGGCCGAGGGTTGATTGTGTGAGATGTTGATTGGTATAGGTGTGTAAAAAAGAGAGGTAGAAGTTCGCCCGTTATGTTTCACCTGTCGATAGTAGGCTTAGTCTTATCGATGAATGCATTTTCTAGTGGGGGATTGAGCGTCTGCTTTTTTACAGTAGCGGGTCGTCTTATGGCTGTCTGTTGTTGTAGTTGTTGGTTTGATTACGTCTTTGCGTTAACGTCGACGTCCATCCGAAAAACCCTGGGCAGTCGTCGCTTCAGGTCCCCACGCCAGCTTACAGTACCTTCTCTTGTCCACATGCCCCCGACTTTCCGGTGCGATGCTTGTGCCATCGGGCTTGGCTTGGCGAGAGCACGCGTGGAGGCTGCGGGACGACGCGGGCCAGGGGACGCTAAGGTAAGAGTCGACTGATAGCCGATACAACACCAAAAAGCAAAATTAATTCCGCTCACAAAATTTGCCAGGGTGGAAGTGCCCGGTCGTGTCTATGTGAGCGGACACGGCAACCATTGCGCGATAACGGGGTGGTCACCGTCGCACGATGCAAGACAGAGAGAGACACGTCGCGTGTTTGCTTGTTTCGAAAATTATTGGTGGTAGATTCTGACCCGAAAATTGGTGACCACATCCGTCTGAACGCCCAGTGTATACGCGACAGCACTTGACACAGGGGCTTCGTTCATGGAGACGATACGAAGTCCACCATCGCTCGTCCTACACATCGCTCGTCCTACACCTACGGTGGTGGTTCACACGGCAGGCTTGGACGGCCAGCAGGAGAGGGGGTGGGTGGGGGGGAGGGGGGTCGAAGCGTAGCGGCGCGAGTTCAATGTTACCGTGGTGAAGAAGTGGGCCGTGGACGGAGGGGAGAGCGGACAGGCACGGGGAGAGGCTAGGGAGGGTATTAGGACAGCGGTGGGTCGGCGGATTGCTTCGGCAGGCAGCAGGCCATGCAGATGATAAGAAGCAGCTGAGTACACAAGCAACCAAGTGTGAGCTTGCTGGGGTGGCGATGTTCGGGTTAGAGTACGGCGATCGCCTCCGGCTGCAGCACCCACCGCGGGGCAGAAGGCGGGTCCGGGCGACAATGGTTGCGCTTTGTGTGCCCGTATGACGCATTCTCCAAAATATTGGTCGAGAGCACTGTTTCATTTCGCGAAGCTAGCGTTCTTTTTACCACCAACAGTTTGTCAGAGGCGAATTCTGGCAGCCCATCATTTTCGCCACGGCATCGAGCGAACTTGCCTGACTTGCTCGAGGGGTAATTGCCCACCCTACCGAACTCTGCGGCGGTGCACGCCGTTAGAAACGACGAAGTGACACCGTCGTTGAGTATGGAGTTGTG
>FN649737.1:0-12748 GCA_000310025.1 Ectocarpus siliculosus
GTATGCTGCAGGGATAAAGATCACGTACAGCAGTGTATGGATAACCACGACGTGTGTATGGTGTGCATACAGTACAACGAAATATGTATGCATACCGTAGGGTTCAACGGAGGGTCGGAACCAGCCAGGCGGGACGAGCCAATGCGGAGCTCTCCTTAATCGGCTTTCTATTAAACCACACCACGTACCTATTTTTCTCTCATGGCTGGGGCCATCCACTGTTTTCTATCTTAAACCCACCTCTCTCTAACAATCTCTCTCAAACCCACAACTTATCCGCTGCTTCTGTATTGAGCATGTGCGAAGAACCACGTACCTGTTGCGCGGCGTGGAAAGCAGCGTCGAACGCCGTCCCTTTTCGGTTCATGTTGTCCCTCGCGGCCTTGTGCACCTCCGACATGGCCACCGGCTCGGTCGTCCTGCACGATCGAAAACATTAACATTGATCGAAAACATTAACGTTGGTCAAGTCAGCAAGTGTTCTACACCGTTTATCGTGTTTCTTGTCAAGTCAACGTGTCAAGGTCTGCCGCAGGGACCGCTCCTGCAACACAGTGGTTCTGTACCCAACATTCTAACCATCTACAGTGTCATAGAATAGGGACACAACTTTAGGGTGGCAGTGGAAGGGACCTACGCAATAGCGGCGTTAATCTTCTTGCAATCTGTCGCAAACAAGCTACCCGTGTGCAGAGTTGACGGCTGGCCCTGCTACGGTCGACGGGGGAAAGAGAACAGCTGACTCGTGTTCACAAGCACACACAAACAAAAAAAGAGCACCGTGAGCACCGTGGTGTGAGGAATGGGGGGGGGGGGCTCTTGATCGGCCTTCCTCCCGTATGACCCCGGTCGATGCGTGAAAACGCCGGGGTAAACTCACCGAAAAAAGGGTGATGAATAAATCAACGTCCAAAATAACTTGGCGACACACAAGCCATGACAAGTGCAGCACACCCTTTCCTCGTTGGTACGAACGAGGTTCTAGTGCCGAAAATGGGGAGATTTGGTACACTACACCACGCTGCCAGTGACTCCACGGGGGTACAGTTTTACAGCAGTGTAGCGGGGTGTGTTTATGGTGCGTGTCATGAGTGTCATGACGGCGGTAAACTCACCGCGCCTTGATGGTGTTGGCCACCAACCGAGTCTTGACCACTTTGGTGTAGGCCGAGCCCACTTCCGGCTGCATGAGGTACTGCCTCTTGATGGTGGACACGATCGCTGTCGTACCTACAGCAGTACCGGGCGACAAGTGTCGAAGCAAGATGGAATAACTATATAATAAAAAAAAAATCATACGCCTACAATGTGAAGAACAGCAGAGTCGTGACGCAAGGTCATGTTTGAACCTCGTTGTGAAGAAATAAGGAAGAGCGTGGCCATGGCCATGATAGACAGGTCACGACAGCGGCAGCGCTCGTCCCTTGCTCATCACCACCACCACCACCACCACCACCACCAGGCCACAACAACAGCAACAACGAAGCAGGCCGACCGCACTAGCCACTTCACGATCCCCTTAGTGGAATTGCCAGTGAGAACGTTTACTCCAATACATAATACTTCCATCTAAGCGTCTTCCCATGTCAACGTCAACGTTCTCAATCCAACGGACGCTACAGCAAGATTCCACGATAACCAAACAGTAAACCAACAAGATAAACCACCTCAAACATTGCTACAACCTAGCTGACTAGTCTAACGCTTTGATTTCGGCTTCTATAAATCTATGAACCCCACCACCCAACCAAAAACCCTAAGATCAAGTCGGCTACTTCGGTCTCTTCGCGATGTTCCATTTTCCTTCACAGACAGCAGTGTCCATCCACCCGTATTCCGTATTTCGCACCCGACACTTTCTTCCCGTTATGACATTATGATATAATGATCTCCAAAACTCGACGAGGCAAAGTACGAGACGTTTTTCCACCAGCATTTCCGCGGTTCTCGTGCCTACGGGCATTCTTTTATACTCTAGTGAAAAGACAAACATTTTTCGACTATTAGGAACAAGAACGGCCGCCGTTTCTACCAACTTCTACAAATCTCCCCGTATTATCTTCATCTAAAGGGTTCGTGAATATTTTTTGGTTCCCTGCAAGTTCCCGCAAGTGTCAACTAGTCACCAACCTGTTGCCCCGCTTTTTGGTCTGGTGAAGGCTAGCGAGTCCTCTATGTTCCGCTCCGTCGACAACCAATAGTCCCCCAGCTTGGCCTTGGCCCCCCCCTTGAAGTGTGTCACCATCCCCTGGTTCGGCATTTACAGCAAAAAGAACCCGGAAGGACTCAAGTAAACACGGCATCACAAATACCAACAAACACACAGCAGTAGTACACACACTGAACTACAAGGGGTTGAACATGGCATCACAATTTATCAAAAAGCACGCAGCAGTAGTACACACACTGAATTACAAGGGGTTGAACTGGCATCACAATCAAAAAGCACGCAGCAGTAGTACACACACTGAATTACGGGGGGGTGAGCATGGCATCATAAACGCCGGTATCAACTAAGACGAAGTTTCCATATGAAAATGTGTTACAACCCGCTCGCGAGCCGGAAAGCGAAGTGAATCGTCAGTTGGGATGAAGGAAAGAGAAAGCGCGGCGGGGTCGTGAGTACTGCAATAACAGCAAAGCGGGAAGGGGCCTTCTCGCGATGCGCATTGAAGGCAAGCGCACAGCAGGAGGAAAGGTGGATTTTTCTTCCTGTGTGACCCCGGCTGGTGCATCAATCAAAAGTAACACCGACAGGTGCAGATGCACCATACACGAGTCGGAACAAAAGACACACATACATAAGAGAGCATAGAGAGCAATCCAGTAAAGGGCAATGGTGCTATTATTACACGTGGCATGGGAGAAACAGATGGTGCAGCAGCAACGCTGGTCGGTGACATGGAGTCCTCTCCTTGTACTTCAGAAGCAGGACATTGTGGCACAACCCCTGCGCTCCCCCTATCGATAGCATACTGTTGTACTTTTGATTAACGTCCGCTACAAGTCTGACGAGTTCTCATTTTCATTAGACAGCCGGCTCGCGCGGTGGGTACTCATTCCAGAAACACGCACACCTTATTTGTTCCAGAAAGTTTTGGTGTTTTTTATCCCGCTACGACTGCCTGGCGTATTTTCATTTTCAGTGGTCAGCTGGTTAGCAATCGATGCTAACTAAGAGAGTACGCACGCACAGCAGTAGAAGTAGCAGCAGCAGCAGCAGCAGCAGCAGCAGCCGTGTATCCTGCTAGTTCAGGAAAACCTGGAACCTTTCAGCAACGCCGCAGCCGGCGTCTTCCGAGGCGAACACGTCAGTTGTTCCCCTTATCATCTCTTCCGTCTCATCTCACTCACCCCGGGCTTGACCTGCATGGTCTGCTCCTCCACAATAGAGCCGTCCGGTTTTTTTCTCTTGACTGTCTTCACCACCAGCTCGCCCAGCTTCGCTCCTTCTTCCAGGCCTTCCCAAGCTTTCCACACGCTCGGCTGTAGAGTGGTAGTGTTAGTGAGTGATGTTAGTGTTGAGTTTGTCGTGTTTGCTGTTTGTAGCTGCGGCGGTAGCTTCTTGCTACGTGATGTTGCTATGTGGTTGGTGTCGTCGTCCTTGGTTGATTGTTGTCTCGACAATAAAAAACGTTCCGATCTCCGCTCAGTCTCTTCCAACGCCCATACTGGTCTGGTACAACTCACGCCGACGCCATTCGCATTTCCTCCGCAGCAGCAGCAGCGGCGGCGGCGGCGGCGGCGGCGGCGGCGGCATACTTTGAAACAAAATAGGGGACTGTACTGTCTGTACAGCGAGAGCAGGGTACAGCAGTAGTCGCAGAGGTCTGTGAGGTCCGAAAGACAAAAGCAACACCGCAACCGCTCACCGTGCACTTGACCAGCCAGCAGGCATCATTGGCCCTGTCCAGCGACACCTCGTTCTTGGGTACTTTTCGAGGTGCCTGCCAGACACAGACACCACCAGAGCACAACGACAAAACAAGGGGGGGGGGGCGTACTCTTATGTTTTGCATACCTTAACGGTTAGACCATTGACCACGCGTCCTCGAGAGGACGGAGCATTGTTCCCACAGGACCGATCACCGATGGCCAATCGTCCCTTCCTACTTGCCAAAGGGGGCTCAAAAATGTCTTCCCTAGTCTGTCTATCCTAACGATATCCCTTCCCGCCTTTTCAAACCACTTCCTACTCCCCAGTACAGCTACCGTCCTCTCCTCTCTATTCCATGCCTCAAATATCTCCCTGTACGTCCCTTGTATTTTTCCCAGCTCAGTCATGTACACTTCCCTCTCCTCTTCGTACCACGGACATTCCGCGACTACATGGGGGGGGGGCGTACTCATTTGTTGCTTGCCTTAGTAATTTGACCATTGACCACGCGTGCTCCAGAGGACGGGGAATGGTTCCCACAACGGGGGGCTGGGGAGGGGGCGGGCACAAGATTAAAAGCGAACGAGAGCCCCCCTCTCAAAGTAAGACACGACAGTGTCCAAACGAAACCACGACCGGCGACAAAAAAAAAACACTTACACGCAAGTGGAAAAACCCTACAGCCATATTCGCGATTTCAGCGAACGCCTACACCCCGACTTTCTTTTCTGTGTTCGGGTGAGGCCCTCCGCGGCGGCACCGGGCAGGAAGAAGGCGACCACGTTACCCTAGCCATGCACGCCTCCGTGGAGGGTCCCGTAAACAAAGCCCGATCGATTCCGCGCCTATCTTAGCGTTCTTTGACTCTGCGCGGGGCCACTTCGCCTTCACGACCAATGGGAGAAAGAAAAGAAGAGACTCTAAAAGAAGAGCCAAAGAAGTTGTTTTTTCAGTGAAACAGAACATCCCTTACCTTGCGCCTTTTCGATGGAGGCACTTTGCCCTTGGCTCCTACGCGCTACACTCTCATGCAATCTCATCGTACGGCAAGTCTTGAAAGCAACCTCATCGTAACGCCGGCATCATTCGGATGGAAATGTACCGGACCGTCAGTCTTGATTGAGATGGAACGCAATTTTTTCGCCGGTTTTCGGGCGGAAGACAATAAATATTGTGCCTTGAGTCTTACAAATGGAATTGGTTTTCCGTGAAACTTGATTTTCCTTCGGTCTCCGGATGGAAGTATTGCATCGCCACTCTTGTAAATTATGGAACCTCACGTATTCCGCCCGTCTCCAGATGGAATCACCCTCAGTCTTCATTCAAGAGGACAGAATACCGCGCGGCATGTCTTCCAAATGGAAGTATCCGTAAACCGTGAATTCTCACCTCGGGCTCATCGATTCCAACGCGCTCCAGCTCTTGCTCCCGTCTCCAAGACATCGTTCGTTCGGCAGCACGATACTACAAACGCAGCCCTCAATGAAGAGCCGCTTACTGTCGGGCACCCCTCGCTCCTTGAATCTGTGGGGATTCCAACAGAGAACACGGGCGGGGTTCAAGCTTTTTTGTGAAAATTGAACATTTTGAACTGCCTACCTCTTAGGCGCGCTTCTGCGGTACATGTAGATCATCTTGAGGTGGTGGCGGTGGCTCTGTCGAGCTTGTCCGTGGCCGAACAAGCGGGGAGAAATCATAAGAGCCTGCAGAGGGGGGCGCCCTGCAAGCTGAAAGTGGCATGCACACACAGTTAGGAAGGAGGTAAGTGGCCACGCCGCCGACCCCGGTGTGGAAGGATAAGGATGTTCGTTTTCCAGGAGCAAGGAAGGGGGGGTCATTCTTGTCAATGATTTGTTTTGGTCATTGGTCATTGGTTGGGCTGGCAGCTCTTTGGACACCAATATTCTCAGCGCGCTTTGAACAGCCCAGTCCTGTTTTCTGCCAAGGGGCAGTTTCCTGCCGAGCGGTATGCTACAGCTACGAAAAGGTAGATAGGGTGACCTACATAAGGCATAGAGAAATAGAGAGGGCATTTTTATGTTGTGCAGGGGGGTTACTGCTGCCTGCCGCAGTTTGAACGGCAGGCACGACAAACATGTGAATCGAAGGTCTACAGTACCCTGCTCTGGTTGAGGGGTCCACCGTAGGTGACACAGGACACGAATCACGGCAATCGCAGAGCCCCGGATCGATTTCAGAGCTCTACTACAGCAGTACACTCCTCACAGCAGAAAACAGAAAACAGTGGTCATATGCGGAAAATGGCGGCATTGCAACCGGTTCGTCGAGAAAAACAACAGACCGTTTCATGAATACGTCCTCTTCGTCGTGCAGCAACTGGGCTTGAACAATCGGTCCAGGGGGGTTGATATCTATCTGACCTACAACATGTACAGCAGGCCGGTAATCGCAGCAAAAGAAGCAGGTGCGTTTGTTGGTCTGGAGCCGGGAGGTGCTTTGCCCGAGGCGTGCTTCGAGAAAAACGTAAATTGGTTCAATACTACATTTACCTGACCTTGGACACCACTGGAACACGTTCCTAGTCGACGCTACCAGGGCGACGTGTGGGTGTATATCCACATGTCCACTAGACGACATGCAGGTCACTGGTAGACTGCTGTATGCATTACTCGAAGTACATCGTTCGTAGTGTACATTACAGCACCAGATTGTATGCATACCAGCTGCCAGATACCGCTTGTAGTCAGTACAGTCGAGGGCCCGATATAAGGCGGCCGAAATCTGCGCGCACAACTCAGACCCGGTGTAAGGCGGCCACCGCCTTATACCGGGTCTGGCCCTATATAAGGCGGTTACTACCACTCTCAAACCCGATTAAGGCGGTTACCTATGTACTCATGGAGAAACCTATTAGCTACTACTCATGGACGGCTGCTCGTCGCACGAAGACCTGCAAGAAGAAGAAGATGACAAGGGAGAGGTGACGGTGATGGTGTGCCCGCCGAACTGCATTAGCGTACACCAGCCCATGGACCAGGGGATCATTGCGGCCACGAAGGTGCTCTACAGGAGGGAGCTGCTCGACGTCAAGTTGTCGATCATGCTAGTGGCTGCGCAACTGCGCGCCGAGGCCAAGGGGCGCAAGATGGCGAGAGGTACGCAAGGATTGGCTAATGGAAGCCACCCACACATGTCCGACGCCGCGGACCTCCTGAAGCTATCGTGGAGCAAGGTCACCACGCAGACCATTGCCAGGTACGGTGAAAGGACCAACTGTGTGACTCTTGCCCGACGTACTGCTTGCGACAAGCCCTACTGTTTACTCCTTTTTTTGTTCGCCAAACCCTCTCGTCTTTCCGGAGCGTTTCCTTATGAGCCTAGTCTTCGTTCCTGGAGAAACCTATTGCCTCAACTTTACTTCCAAGTGTCTCGTTAAACTGCCTTTCACGTATTTTAAACAGTCGTTCCACAATTCTTCTTCACACTTAGGTGCTGGGTCAAGGCTGCGACCCTCCCGAAGAAGATGGAGGAGGAGCTCATGGCAAAGCACGGAAAGGTGGGACAAGCGGGATCCAAGCGCCCGGCGAAAGACCCGGTGGAAGAGCTCGCAGACACCATCAACAAAGTGAGCTCTCGTGTTGCCGAAGCAAACGAACCTGGATCGCCCCCCGACGAAGAGATCGTTGACCTCTTGGCGAACCTGGACATGAACCCGGGCGAGGCTGCGGGCGAGGCTGCCATCAAAGCGTTCAATGAGTGGGCAACATTCGAGGACCAGGAAGAAGTCGTAGAGGCCTTTCGTCAGGACGCGATGGACGAGATGACGGGAGCATTTGAATGGCACCTTCAATGCGGATGCGGATGCCTTTGATGACGAGGAGGGGGAAAGCCAAGGGGAGGGCGGGGGTGGGGCAGGCATTGAGCCACCGCCTTACTCCGAACTCTCCCAACGTTTCGGCTCTCTGGAAAGGGCAGTCAGGCTGTCCGGCAATCGGGATGCCGCGTTTCACCTTCAGAAAGCCAAAATGGCGATGATCAAAGCTCACGCGTCTAAACCCGTGCGGCAGTCGGACATGAGAGAGTTCCTGTAGACGGAGATGGATTCTATGAGCTGTTGTTGTCTTACGTAGAGCAAGGTGTGCCGCAAAGAAGTGGTTGCAGATTTAGAGGTACAAGCGCCGGGGCAAGTAGTGTGTGTGTCGGTATCACATTTCCTTTTGCACCTATGCGTGGGTCCATATTGGCTATTATACCAGCGTATTTTTTAAGTTCTTCACGAAGAAACATCAACTCAATGTCCGTTCGCACTAGCATCGGAGAGTGAAGGCTGGTGTGGACAGGTGGTTTGACCGTCATGTACGATGTACGTGCATACGTGTACTCTACACAAAAACTGCTGGAACACTACACAATATAGGCAAAAAATAATGGCAAATTTCACGCTCATCTGTAAACGCGTGAGTGCATAGCGCGTGGACATTTTCTTCCACTCACGCAAAGCCCCGTGAGGTGATACCCACAATGCCGAAACCTCCTATCTTCATTTGTCCTGAATACGGCGGTATTGGGGTATTCTCGGACAGTGTATAAGGCGGTCAACGCCTTATTCAGGAATAAGGCGGGTGCCCGATATAAGGCGGTTGCCTTCACCACACACACCACCGCCTTATATCGGGCCTCCTACTGTAGTTGAATGGCTCTTGCTGGTAGCAGATACCGTAGGTAGAGGTATTAGTATAATAGAGGTCGAGCACACTCAGCAACGAAATAACAAAACAAATGTCCAACGGCTCGTGCACCGCAGTCTTCAATCGTGCACCGCGATAGGTGCAGATACTATTATAGTCTTGATGCCATCGCTGCACCAACTTATTTTGCAGTGCATCCGTGGAGACGCTCCGACCTGCTGCTGCTTGTGCTGCGTTTGTAAAACAACCCATTTGCAACATATTTACCCAGTTGACTCGCTTACCCGGCTCGACCCTTCCGCCACACTCCCGTGCTGTAGAAAGCACCAAGTTGCCCACAAGCTTCACCTCTCTTTCCCTCTCTCTCCCGTCCTCTCTTGCCCCACTCTCTCCGATCCTTGTCTCCGTAGCTGATGTGTTACAATAGGTCTGGAGTCTGGTGGAGGTGGGTGCGGCCTAACCAGCTGAAGGGGCGACGGGAAATGAATACCCCCCCCATTCTGGTGCTCTGATCCGTTGATTGTTGATTGAAGTGCCCGCCGCCTCATCACATTGAAGGGCCATGTACGGCCGATTGCTTGTGGCTGCGGGTACCAAAACATGTGGTTCCTACCGCTCTGGGTGCCGGCGTTTGGGTGGGGTTGCCGCAAGCGCCAGCATGCTTGGCTTTGATCGGCTCGACGGCGATTTGAAAGGTGAGACTGACTTACCAGATTTGCCAAAGATCTACAGTACACACTACACTACAGACTACCCGCAGCAGTTTTTGACAGCGGTACACGATGATGCAGTCGTTGGGTCCTACTGCTGTTGTGATGTTGCCCTGCTCTGTATCGACAGGTAATCACTGGGCAGTCGTCCTTGCGTGTTCGTCGCCAAAAGCTTGGTACGCTTGCGTACATGAGATGGATGTATATTTGAGCACTTGGTTCCAGCGCGCAACCGCGGCGCCCCTCGGCAGGAAGCCGCGTATGCATGTGGTGTATCCATTAAGGAATAATAAAAACACACACAGCAGTGGTGTATCCATGCACCGATGCTGTACTCACACGTGTTGCCCCCTATGGAAAAAATACCATTTTTTTTATTATGCAGACATTCCAAATCCTGGAATCACATCCCCTGGCGGTCGCTCCGCATGGAGTTTTGAGTTATTCTGCTCTACCTCTCGCTGTAAGTGCTGATCCCTAGACTACCGTGGACGACACAAGATAACACACCCCGGTGATAATATTTTTATTAATATTTTGGGCTTTAAAAATATTATCACCGGATGTGGTATCCTGTGGGGGGTGTGGTATCTTATGTAGCCCGGGTGATAAAGTGCAGCTCGCCTGGGCCCTTAACGGGGTGTGATAAACCAAGGGGCGTGATAGCACGTCCGAACACGCACAGGGTGTGTTTGGGGTGTGATAAATGAGGGGGTAAGGGTGTGTGCTAGCACGTCCGAATACCCACAGGGTGTGTTTTGGGTGTGATAATGAGGGTGTGTGATAAACAGGTGTTACAACACTTCTTGTCGAGTTGAACCTCTGCTGCCGCACACTTGGTTGGTTTTGCCGGGATGTGATAGCAACGCCTGTACGAACACTTCATGGCTTGTGGTTCTGCAGAATGTAGTAAAACAAAGGATCTCAACGGAGGTGACGACTCCGGAGTACATGACTCAGTGGCCACAGAGTGCGCCATCCGTCCTGCCCCCTCACACAAAAAGTATGCTCCTGCATACCTTGCTATTGGGTACGACCAAAAGAGAGTTACGCAGATGTTGTGTGTGTGAGATACTCACGTGCCCACGCGGCAGATGTTGCATCACCCCGGTGATAGACGGAGGAGCCTGCGGCGTAACCTCAAGGGGTGTGTTATCTTATGTAGCCCCGGTGATAAATCGATGGTTTGTCAGAAACGCCGAAAATTATCACCGGGGTGTCGTATTCTGCGGGGGGTGTGGTTTCTTATGTGGGTGTGTTATCTTGTGTCGTCTACGGTAATCGTGCACATCCGATATGCCTTGCCCACACATATAAATAGACGCCCACACCCCCATTTCTGTCAGGTCTGGTTAAGGTTATGTGTTTAGCAAACCATGTTGAAAGCTCGGTGCGTGCTTCCAGGTTTAGATTTCTAGTTCGAAGTATGATGTTTTCGGAGGTAGACGCATGATCGCTGTTGAGGCCTATCTGCTGACCACGCTGCTGACTACTTGAGCATAGACTTGAATTTGGGCCGACTTTCGCAGGCCAACTGCGCTCCCTGCAGTGCTGATCCCCAATCGTGCACATCATAACATCGTTCTATTGTCTTTGATCTCCACTATGGCCAAGTATCGGCCGAATCAGGGGACTGTAGTGTTTCAGCAATCCTAGGTGAAAGTTAGCTCACACAGGCTGAAAAGGTTGCGCGCAGCAGCAGAAAGCTGGTTCAACTCAGATGTGATCGTGAGGCATTTCTCACGTCCAAAGCAAAATTAAATGGTGAAAACTGCTTTCCGATGGAGGGTATGACCTGCGGGAGGTGCCTGTGTACTTTGGTGGCACGCCGAGGTCTGTGTGAGGAGCACGTGGTGGTGAAAGGACTGGGGTCAGCCATGTCCAATCTGGGGAGGGGATGAAACAAAATTGACCCCGCTGAAACCGGCGGCGTGATGTTTTGTCTGTACATTTTTTCAATTTTGTGTAGGGGGCAACACGTGTGTACTGCTGTAGATCAGATGCACAAACAAAGGCGATATCTGACGCCAATGACGGTAGCTCTGCCTTTTTCAAAGTCGATCTGAGTATATCTGGAGGGAGTCTGACCCCCGGCTTTGGGTACGAACGTGTTGTATCAGCCAAGTCACCAAAGTGATTTCGTTGCGAGCGACGCCGTCTGTGCAGGCTGCGGGACAATCCTGCGTTTGCCGTCAAACGCGAATGACAAACACCTGTGTGCAAAGGCTTTGCTGAAGTTTTTTCTCGAGCTCTGCAGCAATGCGCGCAGTTTTCCCAGATTCCTCCTCTGCTTGCAACTTGCAGCCAATGTTTGCCCCCGCGGTTAGCTGGTACGGTCTCACGGACACATGAATCAAGCATATACCGTGGCGGCTGAATGATTACGTCAACGTCTGCTATCTATTGCTCAAGAGTAGCACGAGGCATCAATCAATCCCTGAGGTTGATTGGAGAAAGCGCCTAGTTTTTTGCTCGGAACTTTGAACCTTGTTCTGGTTGTTTGGGGCTCATCCGAATGCAAGCAGCAGCAACAACAACGACAACACCGGGGGCTGTCTGCGTATACGTAGCTCTCAGCAGCATCCCTTGCGCGGTTGCGTTCATCAAACTCCTCCCCTTAAACCGGACACCCGTTCGCGGACGCGCTTTCCGTCAACAGGAGTCGTGAGACTAGAGATGAAGAACCCCAAGGCCAACGCGCTGGGCTTGAAGCTGATCTCGGAGGTACGTTGGGGAAACAAACTTTTCGACTGAGTACGTTGTTGCAGCATAGTTTTCTTTGACTGGGAGCAGCTTCGCTGCGAGAACACGAAGTTGGGGATTCCCGGTGCATGTTTTGGTCAGCGTGGGCATCTTGCCAGTTGTGCTTGGCAGTAGCACATGCAGATCCGCGTGGACCTGTAGTGTTTCAGCCTCACAGTTCGTTAGATGGTGTGTCGATGCTGTGCTGCTGCTGCTGCTGCTGCTCTATCTACACGGCAGCACAAGCACCATGATTGGCAGACTGCTGACAGTACGCCTGTAACGGCTTTAAGCATGCCACGAAACCACACAGCCGCTCACCGTCCCCCGCCCCCGTTCGTGCTCCTCGCCTTGTCTTCTTAAAAAAAAAAACGACGGCGAATAACGGCACAACCAACTGGTGAAAAACCACCAAACACTCATATATCTCGCCGCACCACGGCTCCACGACAATACAACGAACGAAGCTAGAGGATGCCGTCGAAGCCGTTTCTCGAGACGGGTCGGTCCGATCGGTGGTTCTGAGCAGCGGAGTACCGGGGGTGTTCTGCGCCGGCGCCGACCTCAAGGAGCGTGCGGTGATGACCAAGCCGGAAGCCGAGCTGTTCGTCGTGAGACTGCGATCGCTCATGTCGAAGGTGGCCAGCATCCCGGCGCCTACGATAGCCGTTGCGGAAGGTACGCAGCGAGGGGGGGGGCGTGTTGCTCCAGGTGAAATGGTGGGGGGGGGGGGGGGGGGGCCCCCAAAGCCCGGGGTGCCAAAAGAGTGA
>FN649737.1:44772-63764 GCA_000310025.1 Ectocarpus siliculosus
GTGGCGGAGGGGGGGGAGGGGGGATAAGAAAAAACGAAAGGGTTACTTCAAGTACAAGGTTAAGGTTTACCCGGCGCATCCTCAGGTTTGGCTTCGCCAGCGCGGTACTTGAGGTAGGGGGGACGTGCTAGGGTTCTCGTTGAGGAGGGTGGCAGCAATACTACTCCCTTATGACGTGCAGCACAAACGAACGAGGAATAGTTGTAAGCATATAGTCTAGTGTCCTTGTCTGCTTCGGCTACCGTATTAATTAGTCTAGTGGTGCCCAATTGCACATGCCTGCACCTAGTCTATATACCGGTTGAATTGTGGGAAACGAGCTGAAAGATCTACTTCCTGCGGCAGCAGCGCGTGCCGCTTGATCGATGTACATTAAGCACCTACACATCAGAGCCCCCAGTTTTTTCTGAGGCTGAGGTTCGAAGTTCCTAGCGTTATGCCACAAACAGACATAGACTATACAGTATAGGTTTTGGTGCAGGGGTTCTTTCCTGGGCTCACAAATGATGCTCAAGGTCTCTGTATTTCCAGGGTTTCGAGACGTAGTTTTTCTAACTTCCAAGGTCGAGTGTAGTGTATGTTATGGGAGCAAGTGCGGGCGCACGCTTTCGTCGCAAACCATTCATTCGTCTTGTCCGCGCTTAGTTTCTCTTGTCACCCCACTCGATTAACTGCCCTTGGTGACTGGGCCCACCGCGTGAAATCGAAAGGTGCTAACGACAGAATATCCGTGTGTAGAGCTAGAGCGAAACTCACACAGGCCACAAGATGACCAACGTTTCCTCCTACGACAGGCCGAGAAGTCTTACCATCATATCACGCCGCCGGTGCCGAACGTACAAATAGATCGCCCCCCGACAACACAACGGAAAGACGCAAGGAAGCTGACATGGCAGTATCGCATGTATGTGCGGGATGGGAGAAGAGAGGTTGCTGAGAATAGTACGGGAGGCGAAGTGGGCAAACAAAAAAGAGGGGTAGACAACCCACGGAATGGGTCAAGGTTGTAGAGGACGTGTGGAAGGGGTTAGACATCGACGAAGATGAAACGCTGGAAATGGAGGGTCTACAGGGGTTCAAGGAGAAGATATCTGTTGCTTGTGCCGAGAGAGAAGAACAGAATCTAAGGAAAGAAGCCAAGGATAAGGAGGGTCTAGAAGTGTACGGAATGTTGAAAGAAGGAATAGGGTTCAAGGACTACCTACATGGACCAATGGATGCAGGGACAAAGCTTGAGGTCAAATTCAGGACCGGGGACATAGGCCTTCGAGAACGTCGACGAAGACATAGGACGGTAGACGACGAAGACGACAAGTTCAAATGTGATTGCGGCTTCGAATGCGAAGGCCGTGTTCATGTAGTCTCGGAATGTCCGTGGTACCAAGAGGAGAGGGAAGTGTACATGACTGAGCTGGGAATAATACAAGGGACGTACAGGGAGATGTTTGAGGCATGGAATAGAGAGGAGAGGACGGTAGCGGTACTGGGACTAGGAAGTGGTTTGAAAAGGCGGGAAGGGATATCGTTAGGATAGACAGACTAGGGAAGACATTTTTGAGCCACCTTTGGCAAAGTAGAAAGGAACGATTGGCCATCGGTGATCGGTCCTGTGGGCACAATGCTCCATCCTCTCGAGGACGCGTGGTCAATGGTTTAACCGCTAAGGCACGCAAAACATAAGAGTACGCCCCCCCCCCCCCCGACAACACAACGAATGCCGGGCTGACGGGGGAGGTCAATTTGGGCGACATAACCTTACGCTTGCCGGAGAAATAGAGAGAAACACAACTCTCTGGTCTAGTCCTGTTCATTCGGCTTCCTCCATACCAAGGGACCACGCAGAGGCGTCACCGACAGATTTATTGTACTTCACTTAACGCTCATTCATTGTTCTTTTTGTACACCACACCAGGGCCGAGTAAAACACCGAAAGGGAATGAAGCTCTCTCAGTACATCCACGCCAATCAACCGCCTGTACCCTTTGCCAACGAGGTTTTGTGTTGTGAAAATCTAGCCCATCAACATCATAATTTACAACCAACTAGCTCGCGAATGGCATAGCGTTGCTGCATGGAGACAGCAGCCCCCAAATCGATCTAATATAGAACTGCATCTTTTCCACCCACAGACTCGCACCAGAGACATACAACAAACAACGTTCTGACTAAGAAACAACCAAGAGTCGATCCTAAAACAGACAAGTCAACGGTTGTGGCAGCGCATAGGAGATAGAAAAGTCTCCTAAGACTTGCAGCCACAATACGCCAACGAACCTGACTTGAAAAACGATTGCAAAGGAAACCCAACACATAAAACACGATATCAGTCCTCGGCCATAGGCTCACACCATCAACTAAGCAAGCTAACATCAGGAATAAACCGATAATCGATCCCCAAAGAGACAAGTCAACTACTATTGCTGCGCAAAGGAGATGGAAAAGTCGTCCTGAGACTTGCAGCCACAGCACGCCGACGAATCAGATTTGAAAACGATTGTTGAGGCACATAATCAACGATCGACCTCAGCCCTGGTCTACATATCGTTCCCACCAATAGACTCGCACCAGCAACAATACAGAGCCATCTCAGGAAGAAACCAATAATCAATCCTAGACAAGTCATCGATTTTGGCTGCGCAAAGGAGATGGAAAAGTCTTCCTTAGACTTGCAGCTACAACATGCCGACGAATCTGACTCGAAAAACGATTGTGAAGGTAAACCAACAAAAAACACGGTATCAGTCCTCGGCCGTAGGCTCACACCAGAAACTGAACAAGCCCATCTCAGGAAGAAACCAAACATCGATCCCAAAACAGACAAGTCAACGGTTGTGGCTACGCAAAGGAGATGGAAAAGTCTTCCTGAGACTTGCAGCTACAACATGCCGACAAATCAGATTTGACAACGATTGCTGAGGTAAACAAAAAAAAACACGGTATCAGTCCTCAAAACTAGAGCCATTCCAGGAAGAAACCGATAATCGATCCCAAAACAGACAAGTCAACGGTTGTGGCTGCGCAAAGGAGACGGAAAAGTCTTCCTAAGACTTGCAGCCACAACATGCCGACGGATATGACTTGAAAAACGATTGTTAAGGCACAAAATTAACAATCGACCCCAGCCCTGGTCTACATATCGTTCCCACCCATAGACTCGGACAAAAAGGCCAGAGTCATCTCTGGAAGAAACCGAAAATCAATCCCAAAAGAGATATGTTGACGGCAGTGTCTGCGCAAAGGAGATGGAAAAGTCTTCCCAAGACTTGCAGCCACAGCACGCCGACGAATCAGATTTAAAAACGATTGTTGAGGCACAAAATCAACGATCGACCTCAGCCCTGGTCTACACATTGTCCCACCCATAGGCTCACCCCAGAAACTAAACAAGCTCGTCTCAGGACCAAGCCGAAAATCGATCCCCAAAGAGACAAGTCATCGATTGTGGCTGCGCAAAGGAGATGGAAAAGTCTTCCTAAGACTTGCCGCCGCAACACGACGACGAATCAGATTTGAAAACGATTGTTAAAGAAAAATATCAACGATCGACCTCAGCCCTGGTCTACATATCGTCCCACTCATAGACTCGCACCAGCAACAATACAGAGCCATTACAGGAAGAAACCAATCATCGGTCCTAAAACAGACAAGTCAACGGTTGTGGCTGCGCAAAGGAGATGGAAAAGTCTTCCTAAGACTTGCAGCCACAACACGCCGACGAATCTGACTTGAAAAACGATTGTTAAGGCACAAAATGAGCAATCACGATCGACCTCAGCCCTGGTCTACATATCGATCCCACCCATTGATCCGCACCAGAAAAACGCCAGAGCCATCTCAGGAAGAAACCGAAAATCAATCCCAAAAGAGATATGTCGACGGCTGTGTCTGCTGCGCAAAGGAGATGGAAAAGTCTTCCCAAGACTTGCAGCCACAGCATGCCGACGAATCAGGTTTGAAAACGATTGTTGACTACGTCGAGATTGTCGTCTCTAATTCAAACAAACGCGGCTGACTATCACTATCGCAACATTGGCTGGCGTCCTTTCGCAAATAAAAACAGCACATCAACACACGGGTTGGACACATACGCTTTGAGTCGCATCACTTCACAATAGGCCCGTAGGAATCTCTCCGCCCCCCCTCCCATACCTCCTTGGGCAATGCAAGGGCTCTGGCGCCGTTCCACCATTACGAATGACCCTGACAACCCAAACAGCACATAATTTTCACACCTCAAACGACAACAGCTCGAATGCAACTAGTAACATCATCACATACATCCAGTATTGAGTGTACCAGCAGGCACGAGTTTTCACACTCCAAAATAAACAACCACGCACACGTTCTGTTCTCATCTCTCTCCTGACTGTTGCATATTGAGCGAGGGGCGGCTTGTGTTCGCCTGCAACTGTCGATTACATCGAGCCCAAATCAACACACGTTTCGACACGACCGTATAGCTAGTATCGTTTTATCTAACATCGACCACTCTACGTAGACAGTGCTCTCTGCTTATTGCCAGATCTAGGCGGCACACCAAGGGTAGGTACAGCTCGTCACCCTAACTCCGCCCACTTCCGCTTTCATACAAACTTTATTTCCTTCGCGTGGAGCCGTCAGACACGCAAGGGGCAGTCAACACCCATCACGCCTCGTCCGTCCTTATTCCGGTAAAGTGGTTCCACGATGTGTACGGCAGACAGCGAGTGACTGGAAATGATGGCGTTGAGTAGCACGCTACCTTCTTCGTCCTGGTGCGACTGCAACACCCCCCAAGTGTCAGTGCCCCGTAGTTTCCCCACTCCAGTCTTACCTCTCCACCCACTGGCAAACATATCCAAGCTGGTGAATGCATAGGACGCCTGAACGACAAGACATGTACATCACGACAGACGACGGCAAGCGACGCAACTTCCAGACAAATGAAAAAAAACAAACAGTTAAAAAACTCGAGTACTACGCTGCACTGCCCCACGCTCACAAATAAATCAATCCCAATATCATCGCATGCCTAGCGTGCCGCACCAAACTCGAGAGGGTACCACGGGATTCGCCACACGCCCACGATTCGCTCTTCACACTCATTCAGCAAAAGCACCCTCCGAGTACGTCTCATCATCACCGTGAGCCTTGTCGCCTAACCCCCCAAGTGCTAGACGTTCTTGGTCGAATTCTGAGCTCTTGTCCACTCTACCCACTCCCCCCAGGCTCTCCACAGGGTGGAATACACCACACCATATAGGTCACGCCTTTCGTTGGAACACCTTCCACCAAGCGACGGGTGCACACCGTCGAAGCACGCCACCACAAACCACACTAACCTCGGCAACTCATGAATCTGTCCGTCGAACTCACACGCCGACAACTATTCCAGCGACAAGCACACCAATCGTAGACCTCTTCCCCATTCTCAACGAAATGTTTCTCCTTCCGACAAAGGGTACCCACCCTCACAGGGTCACGATTTCACCCGCTTTCCACATCTCCCTCAAGGAGAAGTGGTCCCACACCGGCCTGGCGTCTCGCTTCCTCCTGACGTCGGAGAGGGCCGCCGAGCGGATCCTTTTCGACCGCCGCTTCCGTACATCGCCGAGGATTGCCCGGATCTCCGCCTCCCTCTTCTTCTTCTTCTCGTCGTTGAGCGCCATCATGGCCCGTCCCAGGTCCGCCCGCACCGCCACGTCGTCGCTGAACGCGGTCTCTTCTTCAACGAACGTCCGCTCCTCCAGGAACAAGAGCTGTTCCATGCAGGCAGCCAACGCAGCGTCCATCATCTCCGTCGCAGACGTACGAGGGGCAGCCATCGACATGTTCTCCGTAAACTCGGCCAACGCGGTGGTGAGCCTGCCTTTGTCGTTGTCGCTGGTCGTTTCCGGAGAACGCGCCAGGCGGCTGTCGTCCACTGCTCTGTCGGCGATCTTGAGGGCCTGCATGGCCATCGCCAGGGCGTGATCGATGCCGTCGCTGGTGCTGGTGGATGGCGTACCCAGCACCGGGCTGACAGCGAAAGCCGAGGTCGAAAGCTTGGAGGGCGCTGATGTTGCCACCGCCACCGCCACCGCCGCCGCCGCCGCCGCTGTTGTCGACGCCACCGAATCTGTTCTCGGTGTGGTGGGCCCCGATGTGGTGGATCCGGTCGTTATCGCCGCTGCCACCGTTGCCTTCGCCGCCACTGCCGTCGACGCCACCGAATCTGTGCTCGGGGCGAACGTAGGTGCCGTCAATGTCAACGGTGATGCCAGCGTCGAAGAAATGGCCAGTGGGTGGGGGAAGTTAGTGTCTGACGACGTGTCGGTAGCGATCGGTGGGGTGAGCCCGAAGGCGGGCATCGGCCCCGGGGCCGGCGGCGTCGTGGGCGCCCTAGGGAGTACCACTCCCACATCGCTGGCACCAGTAGCGACATCACCAGCATCGCCAGCGGCGCCAACAGATGTCGACGGCATCGCCACACCAGGCGCGCCCGAGATTACTCCAGAAACAGCTAGGAGGTCTAGCGTGTGGTCGTCGAACTCCGCCATGGGACACGAGGGAACAGAGCCCGGCTGGTCGGACACGGCTCTTGCGGCGGTCGGAGATGAGGTGGTGTCCAGACCGAATTGCCTCTGAGTGCTTCCTGCGGTAGTAGCGGGGCCGGGCCCCTCGCTGGTGGATGGCGTACCCGACACCGGGCTGACAGCGAAAGACGAGCTCGAAAGCTTCGAAGGCGCTGATGTTGCCATCGCTACCGCCGCCGCCCCTGCCTTCGCCGCTGCCACCGTTGCCTTCGCCGCCACTGCCGTCGGCGCCACCGAATCCGTGCTCAGGGTGAACGAAGGTGTCGCTGTCGTCACAGTAAACGGTGCTGCCGGCGTCGAAAAAATAGTCGGTGGGGTGGTGAGGTTGTTGCTGTTGTAGGCAGTGTCGGAAGAGTTCACTTGGTCGTCCATCGCCGTCAGAGATGGTGGTGACTGGTCGGTGAGCACGACCGACGACGCCCTTCCCAAGAAGGCGCCAGGGTTGTTGAGGGCGGAGGTCGGGGCCGGCGGCGGTGTCGGTGTGGTGAGCCCCGATGTTGTGGATCCGGTCGTTACCGCCGACAAGGTGCGGGAGTTGTTGAGGGCGGAGGTCGGGGCCGGCGGCGGTGTCGGTGTGGTGGGCCCCGATGTGGTGGATTCGGTCGTTACCGCCGACAAGGTGCGGGAGTTGTTGAGGGCGGAGGTCGGGGCCGGCGGCGGTGTCGGTGTGGTGAGCTCCGATGTGGTGGATTCGGCCACAACCGCCGCTGCCACCATCGCCGCCGCCGCCGCCGCCGCGTTCGCCGCCACTGCCGTCGACGCCACCGAGTCTGTGATTGGCCTTGGGACGAACGAGGGTGTCGCTGTCGTCGATGTAAACGGTGCTGCCAGCGTCGAAGAGATGGACGGTGGGTGGGGGACGTTGGTGTCTGACGTCGTGTCGGCAGCGATCGGTGGGGTGAGCCCGAAGGCGGGCATCGTCCCCGGGGCCGGAGGCGTCGCGGGCGTCCTAGGGAGTGCCGCTCCCACATCGCTGGCACCAGTAGCGACATCAGAGGCGTCAGCGCCGGCGCCAACAGATGTCGACGGCATCGCCACACCAGACGCGCCCGAGATTACTCCAGAAGAAGCTAGGAGTTCTAGCGTGTGGTCGTCGAAATCCGCCATGGGACACGAGGGCACAGAGCTCGGCTGGTCGGACACGGCGCTTGCGGCGGTCGTAGATGAGGTGGTGTCCAGACCGAACAAGATTTCGCCGGAGAAGTCGTCTGCGGCGGCGAGAAGAAGGAATCATTCAATCAGGGTGGTGGTATACGACCGCCCGTCACGTGTGCGCTTGTACAAACATAGTGGAAGAGGGAGAAAATGCAGGACGAGACACCCTCCGTGACCAAGGAAAAGCGCTACACGTACCAGTTGGTACGAAACTAAAATGAGACACGTATTGATTTTTAGCGATCATCATTCCTGCAACATACTGGCGTTGTGAGAGACCTTTTACTCACGCCAGGCGTAAATTGCGAAGGACGAACGGAGCAGAGCACTAACACCAGCACCAGCACCACCAACACCACCAACACGTAGAGTTGCAGATGAATCTCAACCAGTAAACAACAACCTCTCGTGAGAATCTCGCCTGGGAATGATGTTGATTAAGCGCGTTTGGTGGCGGGCATCTACGTGTTCTCTCTAGAATATAAATCCCCGATTCCAAGCTCCTGCCTCCACTGTCAAAGCGACGCCTTGTTGACAGAGTGCTTTCCATTCTGGTGCGCAAGAACGTCACCTTAATGGTATGTATAGCTATCATTACCTTCAAGGAAGGCAGCCATCAGGTCTGCGTCTTCCGGGCTCCAGCCCTCGTCGTCAAGGTCGTGGAGCCCGCCACCCAGGAGTTCCCCCAACTCCGCATCATCTCCTCCCGGGTCATTTCTTGCGGGCGCGGCCATCGATCTCGCGGAGGGCGGCGAGGGTGGCGCCGTGACTGTACCCGACGGGGAAGAGAACGGTCCTACCGCGTAGGGGCCCTGCAGTCGGTATAGAGAGGTATATAGTTTCGAGGCAAAGTAGATCGGCGGGATGGCGTCAGATACAGGCGAAGTTTGACCCGGTGCTGCTGTGGTTTGATCGGGGGAGGTAGAGGTGGTGACGTACAGTGTCTCTGCCCGGACACAGCTCAATTCAATCAGGATTCGGCCATGCAAATGTTTCTTGCCGAGTACATGGCTAATCTCTTGGTTCTGTCAGTACCCAAGAGGCCTCTCTCTCTGAGTTTCTCCGTCTCCCTTGAGTTGGTCGGATCGGTGGGGAAGGAGTCGTCGAAACAGCGTCGTGCGATTCCGCCCCCGGTAGGAGGAGGGGGTCTTCACAGCTTCACAGTGCAATTGGAGAGACATAGCCCACGACGAGAGACGACGAGAACCCGAAAACCGGAACGTCACGCCTATCGTATCATACCTCCAGAACACGCAGATTTCTTCTCAACGTGTGCTGCCTGTCGGTCCCTTGGAAATTATTGTGGTCATGCAAGTGCTGCTGATTCTCGCGTCTTATCCCCCCCCGATAAAGTGGACTCTGTGTTCGCATTGAATTTAGAGCGGCCCAAGGGTTGATCGAACTACAAAGGAGCGGGAGCAAACAAAATTCCGCCATCTACCATTCCTATCCACCGCTTCAATCGGGCGGGCAGCGTTTCCTTGCTTTCTAAACCCGCCTTTCGGAGAACATGTTATGACAGCACTGGACCATGCTACAGTGCTGTGGTTCTGTTCTCGTCTCACCTTCGCCATGGGCGAGCCGTAAGATTCATGCGTGTTGTCGTTGTTGTCGTTCCCGTTGTTGCCTTTGATAGCGGTATTGTTGGTGTTGGTGTTGGTGTTGGTGTTGCTGCTGGTGGAGGGGCTGGTGGTGGTGACGTTGTTGTTGTTGTAGTCGGTGGTCTTCTTAGTTTTCTTGTTCTTGCTGTTTTTGTTTTTGTTGCTGTTGTTGTTGTTGTTGTTGCCGAGGTCCGTCGACAGATCTTGGTGGGTGGAAGGCCCGATCATCGCGACGTGTCCGCCGAGAGAGGCAGACCTGAAACAGCCAAGGATGAATCAGCCGAGCAACAGGGAAGGAACGGGGGTGGTACTGGTGAGCAGCAGTGCCTTGGTTGTTGCCGCAGATCGTCGTCAGAAATCACTCAACTTAATGCACAGATAGGGCAAAAAATAAAAGGAAGGAGCACCGTCATGGTTTCCCTTGCATCTCCCTTTGAAATGACTCTACATGTATCGTGCTCAAACTCTGCAGAATGCCGGGTGGGTCAAATAGGAAGTATTCATTAATTGCTGTTCAGCCTGTCTTTGTTACACTCTTGTCCCGGCCCCGCGCACAGGATAGATACTACACCCAATAGAAGGAGATACAAAATACGTCAAGATACTACGCACAAATATACTGCCGCTGTGGTCATCAAGGGCCACGTACCTACAGACACAAGGCATCAACGAGGCGACATAGTACAGTCGATTCTTGCAACAATATCCTGGAACAGCAATCAGTTTCCATGTAAAACGATTTGTAACGGAGGAGGTAGTTCCTGCAACCTAAAAGCTATCGAGCTCTCCATGGACTCTCGTACAAATCGAAATGCCCACTCACGCGTTTGTCAAGTTTGACCTTCAGAGTTTGCATGCCGGCAGATGAACCCTTACCTCTATTGTATGAATTACAGTAATTCAGAAGAGTATTGTTTTTTTTTTTCGCTTTCGTTGGCTAGATGGTCAGGGGGGTCCCAGTGGCCTTGAGACCCGAGATTTCTGGCGATAATAATCAAACTCCTTCCGCAGGCGTCGTGACGGGAGGATCCAAAACGCCGAGTTAGATGTAGTCCGCTACCGAGGGCACGCGGGCTTTCTCCGTTGAGAACTGGGCAAGACAGATAGGGTCTAGAATGGTATTGGGCAGACGGTGCCAACACAACACATATCCGTCGGCTCAACATGCCAAAAAACTGGCCTGTGGAAGATTGCAATTCACCGCCGGTGGTGCTGTCTGGTACTCGTTCATATATTATACTCCGAGTAACTACTTCGTGGTTTGTTTGAACTTGAGTCTCCCCTCTTCTGGGCAAGAAGATCTCGACCAGACACCGTGAGCGTGATGGTAACCCCCGCTTTTCTCCCAAACACGAGAATTGATTGATAAACGTTGCCAACACAAATTGCACCGCACTTTTGGTCGGAACCACGGAACACGGGGAGACATCCATGGAAAATCGAAGGCCCTTCCGGGGCATTCTTACACAGCAAGCGGATGTGTGATGGCTATGTACCACCTACCACCTCTACCATATCAGCGTGCGTGTGGATTTCGAGTGCGGCGATCATTTCACGCCGGGTGGCGTTGGGTGACGCGCCAATTCGCATTGTGAACCCTCTTGGACATGAAACGTGTTCTGTGGGTGACACTGAATGAACTGACTAATAACTGGTACACTGTGTGACAACAACTTTCTAGTGTCAACATGGATGGATGGATGGGTAAATCTCACATTGAAAGTCCGCACAGACGCACAGCCGGGCGCGAGGCCGGTACTCCGCTGTTACTACTACCGCTGCTGCTGCTACCGCTGCTGTACACACGCACACGGTTTTGTAACTTCCAAGCGTTACGGCTTTGGGGCGGACAACGGTCCGCCCTGGCCAGCTTCCTTTTTTTCTACGCTTGGTTGGATGCCATGCAGCACGTTCTAGTTTGTACATGTCTCCCGATTCTTCCTCCGCCATGCATGGTTGTCACTCCCCGCGAGGGTCTCAACCAGTGGACACTAGGATACCACCTTCCACTGGTGGATTGAGCCAACTGTACACAAAGAAAGCTGCGGCAGATAGGGGATTGAACCACAGCACGGCCGCTATCAACTCGAGATGTCCCGAGCCCCACAGCGCCTGCCTGCAGGAAGATCTGGATTGATAGATTAAGACAGCACCCACACTCACATCGCGGGCGAAGCAGAGATAGAAGCTGTCCAATCACTGGCTGAAGCCGGCGAGGTGCTCCGTTGTCTCTTCTTCGTCCTGTACGATCAGGTATTGCCGGTTGCTGGGTAGAATTTACTGCTTAGGTCGTGGGGGAGCAGAGGCTGGAGAGCACGAAAAAAGGGGGCGACGCGAGTGAATATTATACAGATGCAGTGTTACCGAAAAATAGCGGTTTACAGGGGGTGGGGGGGGGGCATTCAATTGTACACTCACACATACATGTAGAGGGTAGTCCTGGACAGAACATCTGTGTCGCTGGCTGTACATAAACGTACATAGCGTACTGTGCGCGTTGGCAGATACGTAATCATAATTTATTTGTGGCTTCTCTTCTTACTTCATTCATATCCGAGACGACGCTAAATCAACGAACATTAGCATGGATCGTGTGCGGCGGCACTCTACTGGATGGAGCCCAGGATGATGATTAAGGGTACAGGGTTACGCTGTCATTACAACAGTGTAGAAAAGCGTGCAACAGTAACTGCTGTGTGAGGTCGACCGGAACTACAGACTGTGCCTATCTTCAGGCGACACTACACACTACTAACAACTGTCTTCACGGGTGTGTAACTTGGAACATTTTTTTGCTATTATCGTTGCAAGGTTCCCCTTCGGAACGTGGGTGTCAAGTCTCCCGAGGGTGACGAAAGATGTCATGCTTTTTGTGTGTGTGGTTGGTTGGCTAGTGCGCATTTCCATATAACAACGCATGTAGTATGTGTGCTATGGGAGTAAGGCCGTGCGGACAACATAACTCGCCCGCGAGATGAAAAAAATACGAGGAAACATACATACATGTAGTCTTCGCATCAGATTCCCGTTGTAGTTAAAAATCCGAAACACCAGCAGCAGAGGCGAGAGCCCGCGCTTCAAGAAGTAAGATGGATTTCAACAACCACTGCTGCTGTGGGTGCATGCGTCCAGACTTGTCTTCAACGTATATGTTCATTTGCTGTGCCCACTGCGAACTGGACAGAAGAGTACAGCACTAGGCGAGAAATTATGCTGTTGGACGTTGCCTTGACACTGTGAGTTTCTATGGTGACCCTCAGTGACAGCATCATCAGAAATGACGAGATTAGGTTACAATAGAGGCAGATTGTAATTTGTATTCGCTCGAAAACGAATTTCCCAAGACAAACTGCAAGCAGAGGTGCAGAAGTCACTCCGCGAGGGTTGACCATGCAAGATGGGTGGGAATCGAATCGATTGAAATTCCTTCGTCAGGGCCCGTCGAGGCGTAGGTCGGGCGAAGGCACCGCCCCGATCTCGTGCGCGCAGCTTCCGCGAGCTGAGCGAAGTTGAACACGGTAAGAAAGTGTGGACAAGATTTCTTAGAAGTGTTCCTTTCTTTGGGGCAGAAACCAAACTCACTCGCATCGGTGCGGTTCTCATCTCTCTGCAGAACTCCAACCTTCCGCACTAGACTAAGCCGAACGTACGAGTGGAAGGGATACAGTTCATCGTCGGAAACAAGCTAAACGAACTTGTGACTACACGACGAGACGTGAAAGGCCTATTATGAAGGCCAACATCATCACTGCCTGTGGTACGAGTTATAGTCTAGCCCATGTCTACAAATAGCAGCTCAGACGGCCACGCGGTAAGGTGGGGCTGGAAAAGAACGTTCTCGGGGAAGACAACAATGCGCTCTGGTAAATAATAAGAGGTGGGCTAAAAGAAAAACGTGAACAACCTGTGTATCGTCGAACTCGTGTTCATGCTACGCACAACATCCGTGCTTTGCGTGCACTGGTAAAAAATAGCACGTGAGGTTGTCACCGCAGGTCAAGTTTTTTCTGAACAAAGACTACAACATCGATGACCCGAAGAAGTCAGCCAGGAACCGATCAACTTTGCGGTCCGATTCGTCCCGCAAGATCTGCAGAGGGTTTGGCCAGATACAGTCCTATTTACTCCCTCTTGGCTTCTCATTGCTCCTCTTGTGTGCGTGTCCAAATCGTTACCCCACTCGGTCGGCGCCGAAAGGCCAGCATTGACGATTTGCCGAGGATGAGGCCGTACGGTCGGCCGTTGGAGTCTTGCCGCTCGTCAAAGGGGAGATGCCGGTACTTCTGGGCCACCACCCGCAGAAACCTTTGTTGTGGAAAGGAATCCGAGCTTTGTCAGCATGAAATTCCCGATGACCTGATAGTGGGTCTCAGCATGCATTCAACACCTGACCGCGATTTAACACGGGGGAGTCCCGCCCGTCAATCAGGACTCGAGGCATTCCCATTCCACCCCGCCTCCCTTGATGAGCCTGGAGGCACGTGGACATGACACGGAAAGCAGTTAAATCACATGGTGGGAGTGGTTGTCGAACGCGACATCGTCAACGTCCACTTCACAGGATGTGCAAATGTTTGCTCACGCAAGAAGATGTTCTCAGCCCACGCCCGCCGGTGCTGGATGCACCAGCATAGCACACACGAAAATCGGGTTTGACACGATATCTTGAACCGAAGTGTAGGCCTACGTGTCCTACTCGCAACTGCTTCTACTTCGGGACGATTTTGGTCGGTTGGGCAAACGGAGGTTTGGTATAGGCTGGGAACAATTGTGATCGGAGGGGTAGGTGACAATCCCGTTTCATGTTTAGCCTCTGTGCTGCTTCCAGCCTCAGGTATCGTATCGTGTCCGGCTTCGCGCGTACGACAGAAATGGGAGTAGAGGGTAGTAGGTGGTTTTTTTTTTTTGCTCGCGTCATTCGTCAACTGACAGGCGCGCGTGTACATGCCGTTTGGTGTACACAGACTCCGAGAGGGACAATCGAAGTGCTCGTCGCACGTTTCCCGTTGAGATCAACGTCTTTCGTATCTTGTCCCTTGATTGCACCATCCCAACGCCTTGTCTTGACATGGTATCTTGACATGATGTCTTGGCATGATATGTTGAACCGATGAGTTGTAGGCCGAAGTGTCCTACTCGCACTGCTTGCACATGGGGTTGATTTTGGTTCGTGGACCCAACATAACATAGTCTATGCCATTGTGCGAACGACAAAACTGAAACACACTTATCGCGCAGGTTTCAATCGAGTAGGCGTGGTTGCCAAACACAGACCTGCGGTTTCGCGCATACCAAACTACTCTCTCCTTTCGATCGACCGCGATTGATTCACAACACTGTGTCATGCTGATCGTCGTCTGGCTACAGTAGTAATGTCCCTCCCCGTGTGTAAAGCAGGCTCAACAAGAAAATTCGGTGGACCCAACGGCTCTGGACGAACTGCACTGCACGAAAACAATACCCTTACATCGTGTGGGTGGGTGTGTCATTTCTGCTCACGGGATAGTTCCGACCGCACCGCACCGCACCGGTATTGTACCAATGCCGGGCAAGAGAGGCAGACTTCCGTACGATACCAAGTAGTACGTGGGGCCAGGTAGGCCTATACATACCAAACAAGAACCGACACCACCACAGAACACCACTCCAGTGCATGGATGCCCGGGGGGTAGTGGTAGTGGCGACAAAACCTGACCATTGTCGGACTAAAAAGAAAAACGCGACTGACTCTCTTTACCAAGCGGTTCGGCAATGTCAATTTCCTCTTCGTCCACCCAACCACGACGTGAACTCCCTAGGCAGATAGTCAATACTCATACGCCACGCTTGCGGACGAGCAAAGCAGAGAGAACAGCAGTAGACCATAGCATACTCCTCGACTTTGTACCCCGAAGCCGAAACCAGTAGGCGGTGGCTCACTCCGATCGGAAACAACGTTGCTCCGTACAGCATCATAGCCCCTTCTTTCATGAGTCAACAAAACCGACCTGAAAATCCAACCCACGACACCACCTCAACCTACTAGAAGCCATCGCGTAACGACACAACTACCATGCCATACCATACTATTGACAGAACATTCCGTATGGCGCACGGGATCGACTCAGTCAATCAGGCAAAGTGGACGCCCTTTTCGTTGAAGGCAGAAAGCAGCGCCAGTAGGTCGTCGATGTCCATGCTAGCGGCCCTCCTCCCCTCCAGCGACTCCCTCTCCAGCACGCTTTCCACCATCTCCTTTACCTCCGCTTCCGTAGCACGACCGTCCCCCACGTCTCCCTCTCCCTCCTTCTCCTCGTCCATAGCGTCTACGGCAACAGCAGCACCCCTTGCCGGCTTTGCCTTCGACTTTGCATGGCCCCCGCCTACGGGTCCGTTTCCCCCTGCCGCCGCCCTGCTGATCGCTCGGTACGTGTTGACGTTGCTCGTCAGCAGCTGTGTCGGATGGGCAGGGCAAAAGTGTTGCATGCGGGGGGTCAGCCATTTGTCAAGAGCAACAGGCTTCAGAGTCCACATTTCGTGGAGTAAGTCGAAGCAGCAGATCATCGTTTTCTGAAGACGGAGACCTTGATCATGCACGTTGGGGGATCAGCCAAGAAAAAATAAACGCCAAGTGTCCCCTGGCGTTTTTTACATTATGTCATGAACACTTGTGCCTCAAAACCATCGGTAACGGTACCACACTACACCACAAACACACCTTGAGAGTGGCCTTGGTCGTCAGCGTCGCCCGCAGCGTCTTGTGCTTGCGGTTGAAGATCACGCGGATCATGCCGTCCCACTCCGTGAAGTTCACTGGCGGCGGCGGGTTGCGCAGTTCTATTCGGACCACGCGCGAGTCCACCTTGGGAGGCGGACGGAAATTGTTCCGATTTACCTGTGCTCGAGGGCGCGCGAGTTTCGATTCCCAAGGCGGGTTTGGCGAACGAATGGATCAGTGAAAATGAGGCGGGGCGACGGGAGGGGGGGGGAGGGGGTGCCGCGGGCGAGGCGGTGGACGCGGGCGTGCGATGGAAGAGACAAAGGTGACCAGACTGGAATCGTAACGATTTCTCGTCAAGAGTGGTGCAACAATGGAAGTGTAGAGGGCCTTCATGACGTTGTAGCAGCCATATCCAGCTTGCTGTCGTTCGAAAAACGCGCAGTACAACTAGGACCACGCTGGCCCTGTGCTACTGATTTCATGTTTTAACATATGCCACTCCCGGCCGTCCATGGCGGCCTACCCTCACAGACACTTGGCATGCAGCCACGGCAGTTGTATGTAGCTGTGAAAACGCGATTGGCCATGTCTCTACACCAGAGGTACCGTATGACACCTTAGACTACAGTAGGTTCAGGGGGGTACCTTAAAGAGCTGATCGACCTTCGCCAAGAGCTGCGTGTTCACGGATAAGCGGCACCACATGTCCGTGTTTGGCCTTCCCGCAAAAATACCAGAACGTAGACGGCAGGGGCGGGGTAGGGGTATGCAGAGTCAATCAACACAACCTAACGACAAAGACACGAGAAGAACGTTTGAAAATAGGCAACCACCGTTACCATACGCAGAAGAACAAGAAAAACAACACCACTACCAACAACAACAACAACAAGCAAATGAAACACGCCTACATCAGTATCATCAACACCAACTACGGCAGTAACAGCAGCAACAACATCAAGAACACAACAACAGCAACAATAACAATACAACAACACCAACTACGGCAGTAACAACACCACCACCACCAACAACAACAACAATCAGAACAATGCAACAACACCAACTACGGCAGTAACAGCAGCAACAACATCAAGAACACAACAACAGCAACAATAACAATACAACAAAATAACAGCATCACAACAACAAGCAATGGCAATGGCAGCACGAGCCAAGAACGACAACAATAACAACAACACCGACGCACCTGGCGGTAAGTCGTTGTGCAAACTCCTCCTGGAACATGATCACCGCACACCGGAACATCGGGCGGTGCGCCAAGAGCTTGAACAGCAAAGGCGACGATATCTGACAAAACAAAAAAAAGATGCGACAGAAAAGAAACAACGCGAGTTAGCAGTGACAACCTGGGGGGAGGGCGTCACCCTGTTACGGGGGGCAGGTACTCGGGGAAGAGGGCAGGAAAGTGCATGCATTCATCGATCCTTCATTCATCGATCCTTCACGTGCCATTGTCCCACTCCCTCGCCCAATAACAGCAACATCGCGAGCAGCACCAATGACACCAGCAACGATCACCCATTGCCGTTGCCTCTTCTCACGTTGTACGGAACGTTTGCCACGAGCACGTCGAAGAAGGGGAGGGGCACCTTCAGCACGTCCCCCTGGATTATCTGGAGCGACTTTTCCCACTCTCTGCAACAGAGGCGAGGCGAGGTGTAAGGGCAGCATGAGGGATGGGTGGAGGGGGGGGGTAGCTGATTACAGTCGTGGTTCCGGTGTAGCGGTCCATAGTGTCATGAAAAATTCTAACCGCTATAGAGGGTCCGGTGTAGCGGTCGATAGAGTCAAAAAAATTCTAACCGCTATTGACGGCATCACCGCTAAACGGATTGGCAGCTAGATATTAATAGTAGTTTACCGAGGTATAGCCGTGCCACGAGATTTTGGAACCGCTATTCAGGGCATCCCGCTACACACAGGGAACCGCTAAACCGGGACCACGACTGTGCTCACGTTCATCACATGTACTCACGTTCATCGCAAGACCTCAAACCACTTATACAGGCCGAGCAAAAGTTGCCAAGGATGGCAAGGAACGGCAAAGGAAGGCTACAGCTATTTTATTTTTGGTTCTGCGATAAATTAAACAGTCACCTTGACGAGTACACTGCACTTGAACCGAGACAAACAAGAGACCCAGGTCCCGCCCTGGAAAACCCTCTGTCAACTATTGTCGTGAACATTTTAAGTGGGGATTGCCCGGAGGGGTGGGGGAGGGTTCTCCAACTCAACGACAGCGGCTGGGGCATTGGCTGCTGGGTGCTGCTGCTGCATTCAGCAGAGTGTGCGCTGTACGAATGGAATGTATCTCTCTTTTTCTCCTCTATTTTGATCTGGGTTGGCATTAACATCCGCCATCGCCGACAACTGTGACGTCAACGACAGCAACAGCAGCAACAACAACAACCACAAAAACAGCAGCAACAGTATCAGCACCAAAACCACCACCATAAACAATAACAGTAACAAAAACAACAACAAACCACTACTCCATGCGGGGTACGAGCATGGAGCCAAGCAAGTGGCGAAAGAACCCAACGCACTGACCGAGCCACTCACGTTCCCTCCACGCGCTTCATCACCTCCCTGACCATTCTCGTGTCCAGCTCTACGGCAATCACCCGCTTCGCCCTCTCTAGGAGGCGGACCGTCAGGTTACCGGTTCCCGGACCGATCTCGAGAACGACGTCCGTTCGCTTCACCGCCGCACGGTCAACGATTCCCTGCCGCGGTCGCAAGAAAAAAAACAGGCATGAGTCTCAGTTGGGCCAGTGGGAAGGCTGGTCTAAACTTAGACCCGGGAGGGGCACGAAGACTGGCCTAAGGCGGAGGGAGGGTAGTGTCGTGGAAGACGCGTATGGGAAATAAGTTCACGGTCACCATTGCCGGTGTCCGCCGTGGACTGGAACAACCCAAAAAAAAAAAACTCGTGCATGGCGTGCTAGTTGTGCTACA
>FN649737.1:76024-89543 GCA_000310025.1 Ectocarpus siliculosus
TGTCCCTTCAGTCAGTCTCCCGAGCGTGTGGGGAACTGGGATACAGTAAAGAGGGTGTACCGCGAATATTACGCCGCCGCCGCCGCCGCGAGACACACGACTCACTTGCGCATGCCCGTTTCTTCCAGCACGGTCCTCAGCAGCTCTGGCACGGTCTGGGTTGCCGAGGCCACCCTCAGCCTGCACAGCAGCCTCGCGAACACCCGGAGCTTGTTCGCCTGGGCCTTCGTCGGCCCCTCGATCTCGTCCCCCCTCTCCGAGAACGCCTCCCTCAGGGCCCTCACCGGGAGGGGGGGGGGGGTCCTACGCGTCGGAGAGGAGCGGCGATGCCCGTGTGTTCATGGAACAGCGAAAGAGGGTGGAAAGCGCGAAGTATCCCGTGCCGGCCTTGACGGACGGAGGGCGGCGATTGGCCAGAGAGTCGGGGGAAGGGGTGGACACGTCGTGGGCGGCGAAGCTGGCGAAGGCCGCGCCTAAAACGCCGGGGCCCCCGCGGGGAGTTGTGGTCGGAGCACAGGTGAGAGGGCAGTGCCGGTGGTGGTGCCAGGAGGAGGGGGGGGGGTGGAAAGGTGAAGGTCCCGTTTGTTACTGATGACGGAGATTTGTTGTGGCCTGTGGGCAGGTGGAGAGAAGGCTGTCGACGCCTTCAAGCGGGGGGGGGTCAGGAGGCGTGCTGAAGCTTAGCGCTCGGTGGAGAAAGGAGATACCCTGTGTTTTGGGACATGTCCCCATTTCTTTGCAAACAACCTTCGTGCTTGGTTTGGGGACGCATTGAACCTTTCTTCAAAATTGATCGGAACATACTGTTTCAAATATTCATCATGATCGGTGTTGCTGTATGGCCCGGCAACGAGTGAAAGTTATGCTTGTGCACAAGCATAGTTATGATTTTGCACAAGCATGTTTTTCAAGCCATGCTCCGTCTCGAAGAGGCTCTAGGCGTAGGCGTTGTCATGAAGAACTGCTGACAATAAATAGCGTACCCGAGGAAGGGAGGTAGCAAGCCGATTTTCATCACCCTACTCCTGAAAAGTCCCTCACCTTTCAACGAGACGGGAATTATTTTCGAAGTCAGCAAATCCAAAAGGTTAAGTTGACTTGTTTTTTCGCCGGCCATCAGTCTGCGGTTTGCTTGTTTTTTGGGTTTGCGTGATTCGAGTACCGTTATTTCGCGCCCTCACGCACAGCATGCTTTTTCATTGGGCTTGTTCGGCACAAATGCTGTGAGGGCTGATTTGACGTGAAAAACAAGAAAAAAAATATTTTTTTTGTCGACGACGTGCTGGATTGGGAAGACCATGCGGGCACAAACGGACGTGCTTCTATTTCCCGTGCAGAGTCGTTCAGATATATTGTCTGATTGGTGGGCCAGGGCAATAGCTGACGCCCCCCCTTGGCAGTTTGCTCTAGTCACACCTATCCTGCATTGTCTTTTTGCTTTTTTTCCGATCAAGGAGCGAAAACCTCGTCCTGACGCCCGTTCACTCACGACTTCGGCGGACGAGCGCTGGACTTGAAGATACGAAATGACTGCAATGATACCTTCGACGCAACTGGAACTGACCTCTCTCCTTTCTGTTTTGTCGAGGGGATGATGGTCATATCGATATGGTATAGTATGTCTTAGGGTGTGTACCAGCATGTACCAGCATGTCGAATACATGTAATTCTTAACGAATGTGTTTTGTCTCTTGGCAGGTGACTCATCCGATCCATGGTCCCGGGGAAGTGGTTGCCTTGGTCGAAGGCTCCGAGGGAGTGAACGTTCGCTTCATCAGCCAGGGGCAGCCGTTCCTGACCAGAGTGCTTGGCTCGAAGCTCAAGCTAGTGAGGTAGACAGATCGCGCTAACGACAACGAGCGAGTCTCTTCCAGAGCGGGCGGTGTTCGTGACGCGGTTCGTCGGACCCATCCCCGCTGGGTGTGTAGAACCAACCTACTCCGTTGTAGCTGAGAACTTGGCCGATTTGGTGGCAGCGTTTCTGGTAGGATGTGTGTATTGAGTTGCGCCACTGCTGTGGCGAAAGAATTAGGCCACTGTTTTTAGTGCTTGTGATGGGAGGTTTATGTTGGGCTGCTGTTGCTGCCGTGAAATTCACATCATGTTTGCTCTGTTTGGTGGCGTAAAGTGAAGTGTTGGTGTCGTGTTTAGCTGGAACACCCCTTTTGAACGCGGGGAAGTTGCCGAAAATTTTCACAACATCGACTAGCATGTTTTTGCATGTGTAGACGCTGTGGTTGCTGTTTGCACTGAACGGCCCGCAGCGCGTTATCAAGGAGCACTCCAGTGAGGCTGGCGTGTGTTTGTCCGCGAATGGTGATTGGGTGAGGGTCACCCTCCGCGGTAGACGTGTATGACATAAGGCGCATCTTTCCATCGGGTCATATGATGTGTGTGACATGATGAGCCAGTGCACCGGTCGGCTTTTGGAGAGAGGGAGAGGGAGAGAGAGAGAGAGAGCTTGAGGAAGGCAGCACAGATGGGCGATAAACCAAAGAAACAAAGCTACAAGAAAGCAAGATAGAACAGGGAGTGCGAGCGACCCGAGAGAGAAATCAAGCTTTCGGAACGTACGATAGAAGAAGAGAGAGAGGGGAGGGAGAGAGGGAGAGAGAGAGAGACTCTGGTAGACTTGCCGCGAAACATGTGGCAACAGAAACAGCTCTGCAGTGTTGACGACGTTGGTTCACAGGCGCGAATGCTTACAAGTGTCAGTCTGAGGGAGACAAAGTTTACACTACCGCTGAAAGAACCTCAAATTTCACAAAAACAAACGACCAAAAAAAGTCCTCGTATGCGATTCATACGCTTTGCCTTTAAATTCCGTCCAAGAAAAAAAACACGCAGCAAGGTGAACGCCATCATATTACACTGGACGCTATCATACCCCTTCCCAAGGACACTATTGGAGCGCGAAATCACGTCGACGTGGAGAACGCCGTTCACTTCTGAAGCCTTAACCTTGAACGCTGTACGCGGGCCTGGTGAAAACCCGAGGAGGCGTGTTCCTGCATTACAGTGCGGAAGAAAGCCGGTGAAGGAAAGGGGACAGGGGTTGGGGAGTACTCGGCAATCAGTGAGGGTCGCGGTGTCCGGCACAGTCAAGAGACAAACCAAGTTAACGCCTCCCTTCCCTATTTGATTCACTTTATGGCTCAAGAAGAGGGCCACGAAGCTCTCTGAGCTCGTGGGAGTCATTTGATACATAGTTGGAACCCAGCAGATTGAATCTGCGGTTGAATCACCATCTATTTCATCGAGGGAGACCAGAAGCAGCACCTAAACCACGCGATTTCTCGAAAGACAGACAGGTAGAAGCTCTTTTCACAAGGGTTAGGGTTACGGCGTCGTGTCTTGAGCACGGTCGGCTATGAACGAGCGTGTTCCGTAACACTCCAAAGCTCGGTTTTACATATTTGGTTGCCTCACCTCACAAAAGGCTATCGACGCGCGTTTAGAACGCCACCCTTCATAAACGCCGGACCAACAGAATAAACGAAATACAGGTTTCCACCCAACGATACAAACCAACCAAGGAAAAATAAAGACTGAGGTCGAGCGTGTGCGGGCGAAGTCTACGAGACGCCTATTTAGCGTATCGGGCGCACATAGTTGCTATCCTCCTGAGCTCTCCTGCAGTGGGAGAAGCAAAATGGAAAATGGCCATTGGTGTAGTCACGACAGTGCAAGTGACCCAAGTTATTGTTGTTTTCTTCACATTAAAAAAAAAAAAGTTAGGAACCGAACGTATACAAACGGGACTACCACCTGCAAAAACAAATCGCACCACAAACCCAGAAGTGTCAGCCAAATCCTCGTCACACAGGGGCTACTACCAACCTCGCACCCAACACTCTTTGTTCGTTCCGGCATATGAGTGAGAGCAGAAATAGCGCAGCGGCTCGTCTGCACCCGCAAAGACGAACACTCGGGGTTGCTGCTCACCTCCCTGTCTGAGCGTAGCACGTGCGCCCCGCAAGGACCACACCACTCCAGGCCCCCCCGTCCCACCACCGTGCGTCCCCCTTCCCCGACGACCAGCACCTCCGCTCCGTACCATTCGTCGTGTTCACTGGCACCGCCGTCAGCATCGGCTCGGCTTACAGAAGTCGCTGGTCCTGATGTTGTTGCTGCCGCCGCTGCTGCTGCTGCTGCTGTTTCCTGCGGGCGGAAACAAAACGACCAACGACAAACCGCCAACCAAAGAGCAACGAGTTTGGGGATTTCATGAGCGTTCTTTTGGCACAACAAGAGTCGTTTTCGAATGGATGTTTAATTCAACACCCAAATGCGACATCAGTACCAAAAAATGGGCTTGTTGGCACCCGGCGGGGGAATGCAGTCGTCTCTCTCTCTTCCACACTCAAAAGTCACAAAGCCGCCGTGGTGACATCCACACGTTGAACTCAGACTCAGAAAGCCAGTAGATTAGTTCACACTTAGAACTACGCCATCTCCTTGTTCTACATGGTCATGCTCAGACACGACGAATACTGACGACAGAGTACCTACGCCGGCAACACGATTTCACTCTGTCTCAGCCTGTCTGTCTGTCTGTCGTTTGTTCACTCACCCACTCACTCACGCTCACTCACACGCAACACGCATACGACATCGACGAGCTTCGACTCTCCCTCCTCGCAGCTCTATTCCTCTCCGAAACTCTCCCAACCGCTGACCCTCTCTCTCTCAGTCGCTGACTCTTGCAACATCTCACATTCACAAGTCGATCGCCTAGCCCGTCCCGCTCCAATCGCGGCGTCTGCGTGCCCCCCCCTCCTTCACGATGTCGGTGCCGCTCTTGCCGCCGCTGCGGCTGTGCTACGCGGTACGGGTTTTCCACAGGCCGGAGGCGGCGTTTCTTCCCCGACGCCGCCGCCGCTCGTGACGATTCACCATCTCCGCCAGATGTTACGGCTGCTGCGGCGGTAGCTGAATCTACCGTAGAACCGTTGATAGCCGCGCCGGAAGCAGCCACTGCCGCTACAGATCGAGGTTCGGAGGTGCATAACCGAGGAGCCGGAGCCGACAGACCGGCGGGGGAGTTGTTGCCGTCTAGCCGGGGACGGTCCATGGAATTTGAGCTCGCGGGGGCGGGCGAGGAGCTTCGTTTGTCACGAAGAGGTAGTTGGGGGGAAGGCAAAGCACTGCCTGTGCTGTGGGCGGCGGCAGTACTGTCGAAAGCAGCGGCTCCTTCATTGTTGCCACGTGTCTTTGTTTGGCTGGTGCTGCTTCGGGCGGGGCCGCTGCTGCCGCCCGTTGGACGTGAGGGCTGAGGCGCCTCGAGATATCTGAAGCAAAGGAGGGTCCCAAGACGGGATTTGCACGGGGAGGGAAGGTAACGTTGCTCGCCCTCTTGTACCATTTCACCTGAATCTCAGTTGCGAGAAAAAATCGATTTCATTTCACGAAAACATATTCACTCCCGGGCGTGGGCGAGCTCTAAAGGCACGACTGCCAAGCACGGTAGGGTAGAGAGAAGGCCACCTAAATGCATTTCATTGTCGGTTGTTTTTTCTCACAGCCTATCAGTGGAGACAGGGAAGAATATAACCCGGTGCTGCGGGAAAAATTCACTGTCCCACACATAAGATAATTCCGTACAATTGTTGATGGCACGTAGCACGACCCTCCCAAACCACCAACGCGGCATCATTGAATTGAAAAGTCACCCCCACACCCGCTATCGATCTTAAAACGTTACCGTGCGCTGATTCCAGCCAGGGGTGCAAAAACGCCTCTGCGAGAAAATCGGTCACATCGGTCTCACTACGCATATTCAGGTAGGGAAAAGAGGGACTGTGCGCGAGGGATTGTGCAAACGCCCGCGGCTTAAGGCCGACATGGGCGGTGAAGCGCAAGCGTAAGGACACCTGACACCCTCTTTCATAGCTCCAACACGTGGAAAAGGTATGCAAACATATACATAGCTGTGTCACGTACCTTGCCATCCCCGACTGCGCCCCGCCTCCAAGGCCTCGAAACCCGGCGAGGCCTACGGAGAGCAGCGTCAGATCCAGTGTCCCCTTCTCCTCCTCCTCCGGGTGGACCATCTTGTCGAACAGCGCCATCACCAGCCTCACCGCCTCGGACAAGGCTGCCTCTGTCGCCGCAGTCTCGGGCTGCTGCTTCTGCTGCAGCAGCGGGAGGAGGGGTGTCGCCGTCGTGGTTGGCGATCCCATCGGTACCGCTACCGCCGCCGCCGCCGCCGCCGCCGCCGTTGCCGTCCCTTCCGCCGCCCCCGTCATCACCATGGCTGATCTCGCCTCCGCTGCCGTCGTCCCCGCTGCCGCCGCCCCCGTCGTCATCATCATCGGCGATTCCACGGGGCCCCTATCCCCCGCTCGGGTCCCGGCGGCGGACGCTCCCGTCACCACCGCTGCTGCCGCTGCCGGCGGCAGAACTGCGAACGCCGCCGCGACGCCGGAAGACACCGGGCACTGGCGGGACACGCGGACGCCGTACCCCTTGCTAGCGCGGCGGAACCCGAACCGCAGGGTTTCCGGGGCCTCCTTGTGGAGGCGTGCGCGTTCCCCGGCGCGCTTCAGGAGCGGGATGGCGAGGCGGCGGACGTGGTGCTCCACCTGCCAGACGTGGGCAGGTAGGTCGTTGTGACAGCGGTGCGGTTGGTGTATGTGCCTTGTGGATGCCGATGGTGTAAGAGGGTGAGCGTGGGGTACAGGTAAGGCCACAAGAGCGTCCCCACATGCGATGGCGGTGTTGGGTCGTGAGCGGGGAAGGGCAAGGGCGGTTCGAAACGAGGGGTGACCGGGCGCAATTTTTTCCAAGAGAGAACTACGGTGCGGTGGGGGCACCGCACGGGAAATCGTTTCTCTCTCGCCCGAATAGAAGGTATCGCCTCGCGGTTGAAGGGAGAGAGCCTTGTCAGCACGTGTACACTGCTCTGGTTCTAGACAGGTCCGGTGGTGCTGCTGTACAAGTGAGAGCTCTCTCGGTGAAATAGAAGAAACAGGCCTGTCGATTGCGACCGCCCGGAGGTGCTGACAGATAATAGCTTGCTGGAGGCCACATCAGCGGCAGTCAAGAAAACGACGGCGGCCACGGCAACGACAACGACAACGGCAACGACAACGACAACGGCAACGACAACGGCAACGACAACGGCAACGACAACGACCACCGCCATCACCACCATCCCCACGATCACTAACACCAGCAGCAGCAGCAGCAGCAGCAGCAACAGCAGCCACAGCAGCAAAAGGAACGGCGGCGGCAGCAGCAGCAACAGCAGCAACAGCAGCAAAAGGAACGGCGGCGGCAGCAGCAGTGGCACCGCAGCTAACCACTAACCTGACGTCGCGATCGGACGGTACCACGCTTGAAGGAGTCCTCGTCGCTCATGGTCTTGGGCCGAACCGACGGCAACACAGGGGTGGAGTCTTCTCCCCTGACCAGCAACGCACGTTCGCACCCGTGTCCCTTGTCAAAAACAGCAACAACACAACTTTTCACTCTACAGCATGGAATGTTCTTTGTTTTGCTTGAATAATTACGGAAGCCGCAGCCATGACCTTGGGCGGAAAAATGCAGCCATGATCTTGGACGGACGCTTGGCACCAAGATTCGTTTAGGGCGTCAACAGGGAAAGGAAACGATAACAACACAAAGGATGCTAAAGGTTTGTCGAGAGATCTACGCAGATCCCAGATTCTTCTCGCCGGCGGAGGGTCGACTGAACGGAACGTTTTACGGACCGACGTCACAAACGCCATTTTCACACTCATCACTGACATCGTCCAAGGGCTTCACACCAAGGCCCACACGCCCCCCCCCTTCCTATCCAAACGTTTTCCTCGCCATACGCATCCCTTCTTCAGCGTTACAACGCGTCTCCCGTCCCCGTCTTGTACCGGAAACTGAGTGAATGTCACCCCTGCCATTATCCTAAGACCGTGGTGTACCGCGAGGCAATGAAACTGCCGGCCGTCCTACGTGCTTCCAGCCTGTCCAAGTGAAACCAATACATCCTCCTACGACCCGGCGCGACTCGTAAGACAACCGGGCGTCCCATGCATAAATGTCGAGGCTGGCAAACACAACAGCCCCAACCAACCGCGCTCCGTAGCGCGTGAGAGTGGATCAACCGCGCGTCCAACGCACAAACACATCCTTCGCCGTACCACGCTGCGGGACTATTATAGTGGAAGCGAAACAACCGGACCGTGCCCCAAGGGTGCCCACCCCCTCACATTAGCACCAAGGCCAGAAATCAGACCCGTAACGTGCCATCACCTGCACAGCAGGAACAGGACCCTCGCGAGCTTGGTACCCACTGCCTTGACGAGAAGAGGCCACGGGGCCCCCTGTAGTTGGCGGCTCTCCGTGATACTGCAGCAGGGAGAAGGGCGGTCGAAACGTCGACCGCGAAAACACGAATGTGATAAGAGGCGCCAGGCAATGAACGGCGTCAATACATATATACATGGGTTCACACCTGTTATGCGTTCGCCCGCGCTTTTTCGGTAGTCCAGACTCACTACCAAAGCAACCAAAGGCACAAACTGTCGAGATCTTCCTGGAATATGAACACCCGAAAGTAATCAACACGGGTTTCCAAACGGTTCTAGTCCAGAGGTATTTCAGACTGCCGGACAAGAACGAACGTGCTTGAGGCGTGCTTCAAACCACCCAGTTTCAAGAGACATCGGGGGCTGCAAAAGCAACCCAACACGAGCACACTGGCGGGCCAATTTTGAGCCACTTCTTCACCCTGGAGAAAACTCACATATTCTTCTGCGGAAATGGAGTGCTTGAAACCGTCTAGTGTAATTACTGATCAGCGATGTCGGGTGCTGCACACCTTAGACTTACACCGATACACTGTGTGCGGTCGTACTCACCCGAATTCGGTCTTAATCTTGGCGCACGTCGAGTACCCGCAACCCGGCAGCTTGCGGAGCGGGAGCTGCGTGATCATGGACATGGCGTGCCTGAGCCGCCGACAGCAATAAATACATGAGGAGAAGATATGAAAACGAAACAAGAACGAGTGGCAACATGGTCATCAGCTGAATGGCCCAAGAAGGCAATCGGAGGAACCAGTCGTGAGCGGGCCCGCACATAGGAAACGCCAAATTTGGGTTGGTGGAGGACCGGTTTCGAGAATGCAGAGAATTGACAAAAAAAAAAAAAACGAGACAGGGTGGCAACTAGTCATCATGCGATTAATTGGCCAACGGAAGAGGAACGACTCCGTAGGAGCGAATAGTGAGCGGACCCGCACAAAGAAATTCTAAACTCAGGTCGGGGCTCAATTTTCACGTTCCTGTTCCGTCGGCCACTGCTGAACACAGCGCCTAGTGCAGGATCCACCGCCTAGCTATGTAGCTCGAAACGATTTCGACTCCACACCAATGTGGGTACGGGATTTTTCGACAATGGGTACGGAATATCTCGGCTTTATTACAATAATGTGGTACGGGATATCTCATTGTTGCGGGCCCGTTCTGTAGCGATCTATCGGGAAAAAGTGAATGAGAACGACAGTGGGGTATGGGGTGGACCCATGAGGAGATGGCGTTTTTTTATGAGGTCTCGGTGACCCTCTCACTCATTGGTTAGTCAGCAGAAGCATCTTTCATGCATTTTTTTTTCACACAAGAAAGCACACAAGGAGGCCTGTCCACCGGACGACTTTCATTCTTTGGCTCACAGGATTGTTTAGGGTTCTGAAGCACGAACTGTTGTGAGGGCACACAGGAGAAGGACCAACACAAAATATCGCACTGCTCCCCTCGAACACCAAAGCATCTCCCGGGGAAAAAACCCTTGAACTTAGTGACTGAAAAACAAACACACGAGAACCAGGGAGTGAAAACTGTCACCTTACAAGAGCAAGCGAAGTCAGTTTGCGAGGCGCCAACAGAACAACACTTGAATCTTGAAAAGTACGTAATTACCGTAGCAAATTAATGAAAGTGCAACAAACGCCCGATACCCCCGTCTGTCTCATGCAACCTCACGCTACGAAAAGTCACCAAACGAAAGCTAGGCAGCTCTAGTCACACCTATTTAGCGGCTACAACGAAACCCAACATGGCACTCACAGTCATCACTTGCAACGAGACCCAAAGGCGGTGGGGTGGGGGGCATCACTACCGAAAGGGGCTCCGCAGGTATCGTGTTTACGGCGGGGAGGGCACGCGTCACTCGCTTACTCTGGAAGAATGGTCGTTTGCTGGTCGGGCTTGTGCAGCTCCCCGGCGAGCTTTGCCGTCATCTTCGAACACCCTATCCCCGCGCTGCACGTGTATCCGACCTGGTGCATCGATGCCGAGCAGCACAAAGGTTAGGGTTGGCTTGGGTGGTTGTGAGGGCGTTGAAGACTAGTGGAAGGACGGGAAACGGATGCAAAAATACTTCAACACGCCGAACGTTGATGATCATTCCGCTAAATGAAACTGAACAAGCCGCCCCTTGGTTGTCATACCGCCGCAGAGTCAAATGCCGAGACCCCATCTGCACCAAGAAAATCGATCGCACATATATTCCGAAAGGCGTGGGGGCGTAGAACGACAGCGGTCAGCCGTTCCCCTCACGACCACCAATCAATCGATGTTGGTTCCAAAAGGCTCACCGCTATGAAGAGCCCTTTCCTCACGCGCTCAGCGAACGCGCTCGCTGCTGACAACCTCTCGTGACATCCGCACCGACACCCCCCTCCCGCCCCCTCAACAACGCCGGCGGTGCCCCCACTGCCGGAGCCGCCGCCGCCGCCGCCGCCGCCTCGTGAGTCCCCGTCCTCCGGCCCGCTCAACGCGTGCTTGCTGCCGCCGACGCTGCTGCTGCCAATTTCCGACGACACGGGAGCGTTCCTCAAGCCCCTACCACTTTCCACAGACCCGGTGCTGTCCTGACTCGTGCCTTGATACTCCCCTGTTGGAACCAATCGCCCCGCCTGGGCTAGCTGCGATGATTCGGTGACTCTCGGCGGTGTCGATCGGCCCGGGTGCTGTGCCGATGGCATACCCCCGCGAGGATTGGCGGTATTGTGGCTGTGGTTGACCATGTTGCCGTTGCTGTCTGTTCCTTGCTCGCCGTTTCCGACACCGCTGCCGCCACTGCCGCTGGTAGTGTTGCCGTCGACGTTGAGAGAGATCTCGAGTCCTGTTTGTGCCTCAAGCAGGGTTCCTCCGCTGCCCGGGGAGTACAGATGCCCCGTGATGCCGTGGGGCGCTGCGGTTCCGCCGCCGCTGCTGGTGCTGCTGCTGCTGCTGCTGCTTCCGCTGAAGCCGCCACCGCCGCGGATGAGTGACGTCACGTCGGCAAAGATCTCGTCCATTCCCAGGCGCTGCACCAGGTCGCCACACACGCTCGCGATGTAACTGCCAAGACACACGCCGGACAGCAGTAGTGAAAACCCAGGGACGAACGGAGACCAAAAATAAGCGCCGGTAGCGAGATTGAGGAATCAAGGCTCTGCATATATTGTGTGCGTAGTATGTCGCCCCATTCGGTTGGACGACAGCCTTTGGAAAGCACCAGCCGGGATCACACAACAGGAAAATAACCAAACGGAAACCAAGGAAGCTTCGAAAACGAAGGCCAAGCCTCAGGCGTGAGGAAGAGCGAGCTACGCCCCACGCCAAGCACAGCGTCTTGTAAACCCTTCCTGGATCCACGAATGGTGACAACATGCGGGTACAAGGGCGCACCCATGCAGAGGAGGCCGCCCAGTCGAGTGCGTGCCGCAGGGTGAAAAAAAAACGAAGCCCGCGGAAGGGGGGGGGCACACAGACGATACCGGATGACTACGTTACCTACCTGAATATGGCACCCATGCAGAGGAGGCCGCCCAGTCGAGTGCGTGCCGCAGGGTGAAAAAAAAACGAAGCCCGCGGAAGGGGGGGGGGCACACAGACGATACCGGATGACTACGTTACCTACCTGAATATGGCCTCCGAGGCCTCTCTGTACCGGGTTAGGTCTTCGCCGTCCATGACCACCAGGCTAGGGCAGCGCCGCTTCGCCTGTGAATTATCATCGATAGTGGAACGGAAACAGCAGTTGGTCTTCTGCAGTGAGCAGTGCAAGAGGTGGTGCAACCCTTGCTAGTTTCCTCAAACCACGCAGATGTAGCTGCCGGTTGAGGTCACGCCCCAAACGGTCATCCCCAACTACCATCAGCAGTGACACTCCCTCATCCAGCTCGTGCCCACCCCACCCCCTTCATTGTGAATCGCCACGATTCTGATCAAACATTGCAATGCGCATCCCAAAGGTGGTAAAAAGAGTCAACATCCCCTGGACCGATTGATTGTCACTCGCTAGGCTACTCCACGATGAAACGGGGTGCCGCAATCAGCCGATACGTGTTCGGAAAGCTCTCGACGAGACGGTTCCAACTCAGCCGCATTCGGCATCGTTGCTGCACAGAAACGGCATCGCAAAAAATCGATCCAGCGGGCATGGCATCTTGCGTAAACAACAGCAAGCACATCCCCTCCCGTTCTTCCGCCACAGCCATAGCGGAATGGGACAGCAGCGGGGTTGGGACAGCTCACCAAAGACACGTCCCCTCCCAGTCTCTATTTGCTGAGCTGCGGACATTTCGCCGAAAACATGTCGTTCTCCGTCCAAGCGGAAAAAAAAATAGCATGCTACGGGGGAGAGCTGCTATCTATCTAGCGGCTTTCAGGTTGGGTTTCTCCCCCTCCCTTCCCCTCCTAACGAAATAGATGCATGAAACAAATAACGGTGACACCACGTACCCTACCGCTCACGCCACACACACCCTTGAGCTGTATTCTTGTAGACCAAGCGATCAAGTTCGATACCCCGCAAAGGCTCCTAGCGGCGTGGCGTCACACGCATAACATGCGGCGCCAACGAGACTATTCATAGCATCCTCCGACGCACCATTTGCTCAATACAATACCAGCTGTCAATCTACATGCACCCCCCCTCCTCATTTCTCACCAGCGATGCCTCGGCCAAGCTTCCAACCAGCTCTAAACCTACATGCCCCCCCCCCCCCCCCCCCCTTTTTTTATTTTTTTTCAAATCTTAAAAAAAAGAAACCCGGGGAAAGTCTTCATTTTGGGAAACCCGGGGGGGGTGGGGGGGGAAATGGAGGGAAAAAAAAGGGAATTTTGGCGGAAGGCGAACGGGTTGGCCCGGGACGAAAGAAAAAAGAACTTTTTCACCTGTGGGCAAAGGAGGGGGGGGGGGGGGAGAAAAGGAAAAAGGTAAATTAATATGGCGGGGTCCCAATTTTCCAAAAAATTTTTAATGGGAAGTTGAAAGGGGTTTGGCGCTCAATCTCCCGCAAAAAAAAATAACGGAAAGGCGGGGGGGGGGGGGGGGGGGGGGGGGAAAAACAAACCCCTTTTTGAAAAGGAAAAATTTTAAGGGGAAAAAAAGGCAAAACCACTCCCGGGGGGAAAAGGGGGAGAACCCCCCCAAAAAATTCTCGGTGGGGTGGGGGGGTCCTTCCCCCCCTTTTCTTTGGGGTTGGGGGAAAAGGGTTTTTTTTTTATTTAAAATTTGGGGGGGGGGG
>FN649737.1:97112-109610 GCA_000310025.1 Ectocarpus siliculosus
CCTCCCAAAACCTGCACGATACACGACGGAACCACCCCGTAGCTTATGACCCAGGTCCTCACACCCGTCGCGGACCGATACGGCACCTACAAGCTCATCATGGGGGCGGCCTTATTCAAGCTGGTCGCCGGGGTGCTGATGTTCGCCTGCGGTAGGCCGGCGTGGCCGTTGTGGACGCTCCTGTTTCTAGGAAACCGCCTGGCGGCGACCGCTTGGGGCTTCTACAACCTGTCGTTCTCCGATGTGAGCGAGGAGAGGGTGCTCATAGCCGTGCATGCTGTAGTGCTTAGACCGTTGGCCACGGGTCCCTACGAAGCCGCGACGGAGCACACCTGGTTCTCACCAAACCAGCCTCGCACAAATACCAAACGCAATGGGGGGGGGGGGAGGCACCTCGTGAAATAGTGCTTGTACGCGCGGAGGCGTACTCTTACGTTTTGCATGCCTTAGCAGTTACACCATTGACCACGCGTCTTCGAGAGGACGGAGCGTTGTTCCCACAGGACCGATCACCGATGGCCAATCGTTCCTTGAGTGAGCTGGGGGGGGGGGGGGGGGTCACAGCTCTTCGTTGCAGAGCGCGGTGACCCCGCTGCCTAGGCTATCGAGCGTTCGATGCAGCCGGTCACCACCAAAGTGTCGTGGGGGGTGCGAAAAAACCATGGGGGCTCCGGGAGCGGGGGAACGGGATCGTTGGCTGAGGTTTTAGCAACGCCAACTCGTAGTGTTATGGGTCCGGTAGGGCTTTGATGAAGGGGTTCATTTGTATTTTTTTTTTCCCACTTTGCACCGTCGTTTGAGCAGATCGTTACGAGAATGATGTGCTTCGTGTTTTCATCCATCAAGCGGTATTGTTGGCGGGTAGTGCCTTGACGCGAACGCACGTGAGATAATACCTGAAGCACCCCAACCCGAGTTTGCGAATTTCGACGTTGGTCGAATTGTGCGATATGCATCGCGTTAGTTGTCGAGTGCTGTCAATCAATTCAATTCAACACGAGGTTACGTCGAATGTATCGCATGGTATCAAAAATCACAACTTTCCGTCTTCTTGTCAAACGAGAAAAGGAGGCTCTGCCACTAGAGGTGTACGTTAGTGCACTGTTATCATGCCAAGCATCTCGTCCATGGTCTTCCATTTTCAATGCCACCTTATTTTTTTTCCTCCAATACACACAACGAACCCATATCTACCCACAGATGAGCCAAGGATAACCTAGTAGCAATGAATCAATAACTGTAGCGTTCGCGGAAGCACTATTATTCCCTAAGCAGCACACTTTGTTTTTTTTTGTTCCGGAAGGTGATCGACGAAGACACCCTCCGCAACAAGAGGCCGGAGAGCATGTCGGTGTCGGTACACGGGCTACAGGCGCTCTTCGTCAAGCCGGCGCAGAGCCTGGCGCCTATGGTCGGGATGGCTTTTCTGCCCGCGGGGGCGCTGAAGACAGACCTCGTGGACATGACCATGCGGCAGGTGTGTGCCTACAAGTACATGCTATGAATACATATTTATCTGTTCTGAGTGCTGTTGGCTCGCGCAGCAGCGTGTGTGGGCGCGCTAATGTGCACGGCGTGCGTACGACCTACATAGTAGTGCGTTCGTGGTGTGTCTTTGCTTGGCAAGCAGTCCGTTTCGTGATAGCTGTGCGATGAGCAGCTGCAAGGACTGGTCGATGTTAGCCAGCGGTGCTTGGCGCCCCAGGCAGGAATCGAGAACGAGACCCTTGACCCAGGAGTGCTTCGGTGGGACCCTAGATGGGACTTGTGGGAGAAAAACTCCAAACATTTTGCCTCGACGATGATGCAACGGGGGTGAAAAGTCAATGTGTGACGTGTGAGTTTCAAGCTTGCGGTGCTGTGGGGTATGGTGAGGTACGTGAAGCACTACCGCTTGCCTCACTGAAAAATCTAGCGCCTCTTCGGTTTCGAAGACGTCGAGTTTGATGGGTTTCGTATCAGAGTGCACAAGTCGTCCGGTGTAGGGTCCACGAGTCGTCCAGCGTGTTCTGGATTCCCTTTTGTTCAGAGAAACGGACACAGCTGGCCGGTCGTCTACGTGTGTCCGCTTGCCGACACATGTTTGACATGGATACTGAAGACACAAAAGATCATGCGCCTGGGTGTTGTTTTCATCGTGCCTCTATCCGTGTGCCGCCTACCTTGCACGCAACGTGGCTTTCGTGGTGAAAAAGGCGGAAAGAGTCCAGGCGGCGGCGTTCACGCTCATGTGGGCAGTGCCAGCCGGGTGTGGACTGGTGCAGGTGGGTGGTGCCAATGGGCGAGTCGGGTTCAGTTGACGTCACGGTTGTGGCTTTCTTGGTGTCGTCGCCAACGCCGTTGAATTTTGTGTGTTTGAAAGTCTCATTGACCTTGGCTCTATCGATACACGTGACGCTTGGCACACACACACACAGAGAGAGGGACGGAACAACACAACTCCGTACGCGCCTGACATGTCCTTGTGCTTTTGTACGCTGTAGACGTCGTGCTCTTGACAAAATAATGGCGAAATCGGCCAGGTAGCATTTGTTCGTGGCAAGGCGAACCACGGGCTGTATCTGAGGAGAGGGTATTTCCAAGTGAAAACGCCCCTTTTTACCGCAGTGCTGCTGTACGTGTGGGCTCTCCCAGGTCTCACCGTTCTATTCTGGGAAGGGTGTTCAAGGGGGTGGAGGTGGATCACTCGCCGCCGCGTGGCGTGATGTCTTGTCAGAACTTATGTTTACCTTCTCTGTTTGCCATCTCCCCTCCCCTGTCTGTGAGGCATTCGGCAATCGACGGCCCGACGTGAACTATGTGATGATTACGAGGCTCTCTAGGAGTAGTCATGGGTATGGACAGGTGCCCCTCTGTTTTTCAAGGTTTGTATGCATGTGTGCTTCCCTTTCTAACTACGAGCCGTCGCTGCTGATTTCGAATCCTCATTCTTCAATTCTTCATTTCATACACTTTCCGATGCTGCCGCCCTGCTACCTCTGCCACCGCTGCCTGAACAATTTAAGGTGCTGATCTGGCGAGCCTATCGGCTGCACGGAGCGGCACTCAAGGACATGAAAATGAAATTGAAGGAGTGGGAGAGATTTTTGAGCTACAAACGTGACGATGCGACGGGCGTGGGGATGGCGTAGTAGCCGCTGCTGGCGTGCAGGACGCTCCTTGTTGATAGTCACGAGTTTTATGGTTGCTGTGTGGTCCCTGTTGTATATTGATTGGGCGTGTGTTGTGCTTTCGTTCCATCTGTTGTGGGCACCAGTCTACGCCATGCGGTGTATGCTTGAGCGGGATGCCTGGTTGCTTGGTAGCCCCGCCCACAATTCTGCATTGTCAGCACCGTGTTCATCGTAAAAGGGCGTTTTTTTGTTTTGTTTTTTTTGCTGGGTTGCACCATCTGAGGGGTTTGTTTACAGGGTGTCACGCCACCACCATGTAGACTGACCAGATACTTTTTTTATTTACCGCAGTCGCAGTTCGGATATGTAGGAGACCAGGAACTCTATTCCTCTTTTTTGGTATTTTTCTTCGTTTCGTGACACTCCTTTTCCTTCGGCCATGTGCTTACTTTCTTTCAGCGGCACAACGCCCTGCTAACTTAGCGTTTACTCGCGGTTTATCCACACGGTCGGGCGGAGGGCGAGCCTAGACGTCGCGCAGCCCACATTTCGGCGTGGCAAACGAGGGAAAGACCAAGAAACCGCCAAGTGTACCGTAGCATGCGGGCGGGTCATCAACAGCGAGGCTCTTTGATACGCTTCATGACGAGTCCGTGTCAGGCTTGTGCACATGGCATGTGGTGTTTCTGGTGGAAACGTGTTGGCACGGTTCGCTTCGTATCAACACGTGATGCATGGGATACAAAAAAAATACTTAGAATATCAGAATATCACATAATAATGAGCCGCGGAGCGAGCGAAGCGAGCGACATTTTTTCCCTTCGTCCCCAAGAGGGCAAAAAAAGGCTCTACATATCGGCCAAAGTTGCGCCGCGCGATACAGGGCCCCCAAAACTTGGTTTCCGGGAAGCCTATTTAGCACATCTTTGGGACCAGAACGAGATCTATAGGGCACCGATTGAAGATCTGCTCGCTTCTGAGGAAGAAGAAAAATAGCGCGCTCTTCTCCACACCGGTTTCGTCGTGCTCCGAGAGCAGATGGCCGTGCTTCACCGGCATATGTAGCCTATATTCGTACGAGATTTTGCTCCCCAACCCCGAGGTTTCTACGCGAAAAGGCGTGCACAAAAGCGGAGATCGCGCGCGCGCGCGATTCAGACCAGGACAAGAAGCACCAACAGAGACGCAAGAACACCACCACCATCAAACGCATCACCGCTGAGACGCTGGTCTGAGACCAGCAATGAAAACCAGGAGGGGCCGGGCCCATACGACCTGTGCACCGTGGGTATACTGTAGGCATGCGCCATGTGTAACCTGACGGGTATTTATTGATGTTGAGTGCGTCCAACCAACTCCTTCAAAAAGAGCAGACCGATGATCACACAAATAACATTGGTGACGTTATCGGTCGACCAGGGATGATTGGCCAATCAGAACTCTAAATCTCCATAAAGAAAAATGGGCATCTTTATCTCTATATCTCTCTGCATGGCAATGAACGAAGTTTTCGACACCTTGGGGCGATTAACAACTTTTGGACCAGTCTAGCGCTTCCTCTCCCAGAGGTTACCATGATCGGTCGTTGTCTGGCGGCCATCTAGTGTGAAACGTGGTTACCAATGACTGACTCCAGCACGGACAGGTGAGGTTATCATATTTTATCTTCTGTGGTTGTCCCAGCGGCCGCATATTCTTAGAGTCGTCAGTGACAGCAGAAGATCTGGCGGCAGCTTCCAAAGACGAAGGGCGTCGTCCAGTCAAACCTGAGCGGCTGGCTACTGAAGTTGCCAAGAACACTGCGGATTCCTCGTCGATGCCGCCCAACACAGGTGTGGGGTGTGGGTGTTCGTTATTCTTCATCTGGTGCAGTATCGATCGCCAGCTGGCTGACCAATGAAGAGGCGTCGCCCGTCTTTTATGTGCGCGTTTCGTCCCATTGACACCCGTCTGTTTTTGTTTTCCGGGTGCATCAGCTGGGATCACACAGCAGGAGGAGGGACACATGTTGGTTGTTTATTTTCTGTATTTTTTCTGCGGTCCTTGCCTTGACGGCCATCGCGAGAAGAATTCCGTCGTCCCTTCCCTCGTTGAGACTTTTTATTGCTTACAACGATATATTCGTTTTCCACGTTGTTTGGGGGCATAATATACGCCTCGCTTCAACCAAAAACTAGAAAGAGCAAAACTGAAGTACGTCGTACTCGCTGATCATGCTATGTGGCTGACTCGGAGCGGAGAGTTGATCGATAAAGACTAAATATACCACAATTCGGACTACTACTCAGCTCTGACTAAGATAGTATGTGGACTACAGCCCCCTGCTCTATCAGGGGAACATCGTCCGGATTCGTCGTCAGTGTTCGAATGCGTTTGTCTGCTCGAAATGTTCTTGTTGTACATGAACAAGAGTCGTGATAATGATACGAAAAAAAACGAGACAATTTCCGAAAAAGCACTTCTTCTGGCGACGCCATACCGAAACGGTTGCACGCAAGAACACTAAATACAGACCTAACTCGTCTACAAATGTACTGGAGTCACCACCTTGTACCTTCAAGGTGGCACAGAGTTAGCACCTTGTGCCTTCAAGTTTGCACAAAGTACATTCCTTGTGCTGGTAAGGTTGCACGATGTACTGTAGGTGCGTTGTACGGTCGGGATAAAATGTACTGTAGGGAGATTACCTTGCACAATGCACAGCAGTCGTTGTACAGCAGTACACACACGCTTACATATATACAGTTGCGCGGTCGAGCTATTAGTCTACATAATAAAAATGACTGGATGATCCAGTGTGTCCCATTGGTCCACCTGTGGCTTCCCAGTTTATTGCAGTAACAATCTGGGATCGAGCGCACCATTAATACCTTTTGCCGACAACTTTCGGAGTTGACCGCACACAAAAGCGGGAGCCTCCTACGGATCAATAAGCTGTCATGCATAGTTCGTTCACTGCTGTGTGAGTCCTTGTGTGTGCTATCGGAAATCCGAAGCTACGCATGTCACCGTGCGAAGTGGCAGTTTCTTTCGTTACATATCGTACAATCATTTGGATGTTGCTGATGATGATCCGCTGCCTCGCAGTCCGCTGGTTCTCGGCAGCGCTCGATTCGGGTCTGAAGGCGCAGAGAGTTGGAGGTGTGATGACGCTGTCTGCAGCGACGACACCGTCCACGCGGTCCCGCCGTCACTGCTGTGCGAACCAAAATTCCTGGTACTGTATATGTTAAAACCCGGGGATGATCCCCTACTATCCCCGGATGTCAAACACAACAATTCACGACCACATGCGGTAAGTTACCGTCTCCCCCCAACACACACTTGCACGATAGACACAGCTCCCAACACGCTGGCCTTCCGTAGCTATGGGTTTCTTCGGAATGGTGCTTAAGCCTGGGCAGAAGGAGACCGTCGAGGTCCCCCCCGGCTGGTGTCTCCAGCTTTGCACGGCAGCTCTTGAGCCAGCGAAAGCAGGCGTGAAGGTACACGTGATGGCTACTGCTGTACCACTGCTGTTGTGCGGCGGAGCTGTAGACGACACCCACACCACACCCTTACATGTTGTTTGAATACTTAGCTGCCTGTGTTTGAGGTGAATGGCTGTCGAGCCTGATTTCGACTCCTGTGTATGTGGGCGGTGCTGAAGAGACGCAGAACTAAAAAAAAAAACACTCGCGCTGACTCTTTTTTGCTCGGTGGTCGACGCTCCGCTTGACGCCACACCTCACAAGCAGGTCGACGACACCGTATTCCCCCCATGCACATTCGTGACGAGAGCGCTTGTGTGGTTGAACCACAACATAGTTTAGCCATCATGTAGTACACTATAAAGCGCCGAGACTAACATTGACTATGCGTGTGTTGTCGTCCCATGGTAAGTGGTTCGTACAGCAGTAGACTGCACGTAGTATAGGTTGCATGAAATATCACACACCCTGGGCCGATTGTCAGGGCGTGATTGCTCGGCAAGGAAAGCAGTGACGGTGTCGAAAATGGCGGAGTTTGAACCGTCCCGTCGAGGGCTTTCCGAACACGTATCGTTTGCCTCCGGCACCCTCTTGGTCGTGGAGTATTCGAGCTTTGAAAAATCGGTCCTGGGGGTGTGGTATCTTACGCAACCTACGGTATGCTGTTGATGTGTTGGGACTCGTTTGAATTGTTGCCTAAGGACTCCAACCAATGATCATTAGTCGCCTGTAGGCTTAAACCTAAGAATCGCCCTGTACGTGTTTATTTGTTATCTTCTTGTTTCTCCCACCGTGACATCTTTTACCGACGATGCTTCAGCCCCGAGATGTGTCGGCGACTTTGTGGGTCCAGGCCGAGGACAGCGAGATCGGTGACAACTCGTACCTGCTTGGCAGCCTCCAGGTGAGGCGGACGGTCCATCGATGTGGGTTGGCCACCCAGTTTTTCCTTTTGGTCGAGTCGTGGGTGGGTTGGAGAAGGGAAGATCCATCTACATCAGCAGGAGTCTGCCTGTGTGGCACACATATTTTCTTGGCCGGCGGTCTTAAGTCTGACCGCTCGGGTGATTTCTGACCGGTGGCCTGGTTCTTGTTGACTGCTCCGACACGGGTTGCGCCAAAGGTGCGATGAGATGTCGCGCCTCTCTCTCTCTCTCTCTCTCTCTCTCTCTCTCTCTCTCTCTCTCTCTCTCTCTCTCGCTGGCTCTCTCTCTCTCTCTGTGCGGAACCGCGTCGACACAATGCTCCGTCCTGTCGAGGACGAGTGGTCTAACTGCTCAAGGCATCACAAACACGAGTACGCCCCGCCCCCACATCTAAGCTTGCGACGACACTGCAAGTATGTAGATGTGGTGGTGAAATATTGAGCAACCGGCCCCCGATTTTCCCGCCCCCCCTTCCTCTGACCGACCGTCCGTTCGACCTCCGTCTGTGTGTCATGCTAAGGGTGGCGGACCCTGCGCTCAAATCCCAGTGGGGCACTGCCTGACAAGCGTAGACGGGGAAATCATCATGGAGGTAAGGCGTACTGTAGCGCGATGAGTACGATTGTACGGTGCGCACCGAGGTTTTGGGCACCGTTGGTGACACAAGATATCACACCCCCTGGACCGATTTTCAAAAGCTCGAAAACTTGACGACGAAAATAATAGGTACATATCAAACGACACGTTGTGGGATTGCCCTGGACGAGACGGTTCTAATGACGCCGCCAGTCTTTCTGCCGTGGAGCAAACGAGCTTTTAAAAATCACTTCCAAGGGGTTTTGATTTCTTGTGTCACCTAGGGTAGAACCCTGGGATACCTGACGGTCAAGTTCCACCGTAGGCAAGGAGGCCGCGCTTTTACGCAGTCGGGTGGCTCGGTGGATGCCTATTTAGGACACCGTTGGCGGTGGTGGATCCTTGATATTCATTGGATTCTCTCTCGATGGTGGGATCCGGCTGCTACCTTTTTCGTGCTGCTCGCGGCAACCCTCTCCCGTTTGGCGACAGCGTGATGTTTTCGCGACAACTGTACATGTGCACAGCACAGGTCGTAGGTGTACGGGACGAAGGTTTGACCTGTTGTTTCTTTTGTCTCCCCTGAAAAAGTTAAGCTTACCCCATGGCCTTGTCCGTTCCGGCAATGACCTTGCGGCCACCTTTTGTTGTTTTCGCAGCAGCGATAGCATGTGCTTGACGAGGCATTCCACGGAGCCCCCACCCTCGTCTCTGCCCTTCCTCCGCCGCCGCAGGCACCCCTTGATACCTGATGGGGCGAACGCGCCTCAAGAGTGTTCGCGAGTCTGAAGCAGCCATCCACAAACACTGACGTTATTTTGAATGGTCAGCCGTTTCGAGTGGCCAATGCCAACGAAAGAACCACACACACACACACACAACCTACGCTCTCTTATCAGGAAACCTTGCCGCGCTAGGTACCATGCCCTCTGCGGCCGGTACAGCGCCCGCTTTCTTCACCCGGTAGGCTGTTACCCGACACGCTCGTCCGCCTTCGTTTCCGATGTGATTGTGTGATTAGAGGATTTGCACAGCAGTTGCTGCTGCTCGTGTCCCTCAAGAAACAAGGAGGTTGCTGCTGGGGTAGGGAACGAGATTCGGTCGTGTTTTTTTCTTTTTCTTTTTCCTCAGCGAGAGAGCACAACCCCCCGACAGATATCGTCCATGCGAAGGAAGGCTGGCGAGATGATTTTTTTTTGCCGTGACGCGGGCATTTTTGTTCGTCTCTTCTCCTGTTGGTGTATCTTTATCTGTTGGCGAGGCATGCTTCGGCGGTGACTGGGAAGCCCAAGGCGTACGCCCGTACGCTGGCGCCCTCCTCCCTCAACGCTCGTTAGACCGTCCCACGCACGGAGAATAGCTTCTACTGCAACAGATGAATATCCCGAGATCTAGTAGTGTCAAGTTCGACTAAGGAATGGGACCCGTTGTATGTGTCCATGTTTTTTTATCAGGCGAAGGGCGGGGGTACTATCCACCTCACGGGCTTCTTCAACAGGGAATACGACCCAGATGCTGAGAACGGTAAGAACGTCAACAACACGAGCAACGATAAACCTCAGCTTCGAAGCGGGCTCCGACTCTGAGTGACCACGTCTGGCAATACCTCGCCTCGCTCTCCTTTCATTGCCCTTGAGCGAGTCGCGGTAGCAGCTTCTCAAGGACAGGTTACCTGAGAGGGTGGATACACCAGTACAGAAACACAACGGTCTTGTCATTTTTCCAGTAGAGCTTTTTCATGGCAGAGATACGCCAGTACAAGGCAACAGGAATTGTCTTGGCCCTGTCGTTTTGCGCCCGTACCCCAAAGCGCTGCTTGTCATAGACCGAAGTTGGGTCGTCGGATGACTCGCGTCAGCTGCGACGACGACAATTTTCAGGCTACATCTCGTGAAGAAACGTATGCGGATTTCACGGGAGGTCCCCTGGCTCGACTGGGCGGTGAACGGGTTCGTGCCACTGCTTTGTTGTTGTTGCTGCTGCTGCTGCTGCTGCTGCTGTCGTCGTCTTTGCTGCTGATGCCGCCGTGGTGGTGGCGGTGACGTTCTAGTTGTGATCGGGTTGGATGCCGAACTTGTGCTACAGCGTTATCGAACTTGTGCGACCCGTAACTTGGTGTTGGGTGCGCAGACGACGACTCTAGCGAGGAGGAATCGTCCGAGGAAGGTTCCGAGGAAGGTTCCAATGCCGAGCTGCGCTCAAAGCTGGCCTTGCTCCTGGCAGACGCGGAGGCGGAGGATGGTGACGATGACGATGACGAGGATGACGAAGAAGAAGATAATGACAGCGGTAGACAATCCTCGAAGTGGGCAGGGCGCCGCGTACGGCCAGCGGTGAGTTATTGTTGTTGTTGTTATCGTCGTTGTCGTTGTCTTCACATTAGAAACAGTTCCGGTCTCTGCTCAGTACCTTCTAATGTCCGTACAATACAATAGTGGTCCGACTGACGCGGACGCTGGTCGTGAGTCCAAACACGATAAACCGCGCGTATGGAGATTTTGTGGGCCAAGGGGGGGAAGGGGCGGAACCCACAAACTGTGCTACCACAGCCCACACTTACGACCAATGCCGCGACGTTGTCGTGAAATCGCTGGTGGTGGCCATGTTGATGACATCGGCGCTGTTGGTTCTAGGTGGTACGGCATCGGTGTCGGCGCTAGCGGGTAACGTAGTTCCGGGAATACACCGGGCAGAAGGCGTCCGCTCAGCCGCACCAGGGCCTAAGAGCCTGCAGCAATCTCTAGCCGAACTCTAACATCAGCCACAGGCGGAAACGAAGCTGGAAACGTCAGCGTGCTCTTCGATTCCCAGAAGAAAGACGTAGTCTTGTCTTATCAGCCGCGCAAGTGGCCGCGGTGGCTGCGTTGGCTCTCGATGCCGCGGTTGACTGAAAGCGTTGATACAGCTTTTCGTGCACCCGGAGGCTCTGGCCTTGTGCTCGGGCTGCTGTGACCTGGCTGTCGCGACCAAGCCGGTGGGTGTGCAGCAGTGCTGAAGCCCGACCGTCCGTGATCTCACAGGCGGCTGCAGCAGCCTTGGTGTGCGGCACGGGGGACGGAGATGACTCTGAGGATGACTCGGAAGTTGATGGCGAGTATGTTCCTGGAGACGAGGATGATGATGACATGGATGCCGATGGTGATGATGGTGACAGTGATGATGACGATGAGGAGGAAGAGGAAGAGGTAAAGGGAGAGAAGGAGGAGGAAGAGGGGTAGGGAGAGGAAGGGTAAATGGGGAGGAGAAGCAGAAAGAGGTAGGGAGAGAAGAGGAAGAGGTAAAGGGAGAGCAGGAGAAAGAAGCGGGAGTAGGAGGTGTTGGGCGAGAAGAGGTAAAGGGAGAGGAGAGAAAGCAGAGGGCAGAAAAAAAGGATAGGTAGAGGAGGAGAAGCAGGAACAGGAAGAAGAGGAGAAAGCAGGGGCTGGAAAAGGGGTAGGGAGAGAAGTAGAGCAGCAGGTTGCGGGAAAGGTACTGTGGAGCTGTACGAATGAGCGAGGCGTTTCTTCCATTGGCCGGGTGGTTGGTGATGCCAAGCGGCGTTGCTTGGCTCTCCTCCATCCCCATCGAGCATCCCGTTCATTCGATTCCCCGCTCCCGCCGTACTGCGTGTCCTACAGGAAGACGACGACAAGAAGAAGAACGGCAAGAAGAGGCCCGCGAGCGCCAGTGGGAAAGCTCCTGCCTCTTCCCCGCCTGCAGCCTCTGCGTCGCCGTCGAGCCAACAGAGGCCGCCCAAAAAGTCCAAGAAATCGACGGAGGCGGCGGCGGCGGTGGGCGAGGGCGGAGCTGTGGCATCTACGGAGGGAGGAGATGAAGACAAGACTCCGGAGATGACCAAGCAGGAGAGAAAGCGGCAGCGCAAGAGGGAGAACAAAAGGTTGGTTGTGTGCTTCTTATCCTTAACCTTGTGGTTTTGGCCTCTTATTTGGTTTTGGTTTTGCGATGGCTCCGGTTGTTTGTCTGCCTGGGTTGCTGGTGTTAGTGTATTTTTTTCAGGTGTTTTGTGTTGGGAAGACTTGTTTCGCTTATGACGCGTTTGTTTGGGATTTGATAAAGTTTTCCGGTTCCTCTAGGCACCTTCCACGAATCCACTCGATCCGTTGTGGAAGGCTGCCCCCCCCCCTGTCCTATTTGCGGAACCCCCAGTTGCTTCCGTCCCTGGCCTGCTTTGATGGGTCCCGAGTTGCGAAGAGGACCCACGACATTTCGCAACACCCATGCGCTGACATTAATTTCGTGCGCCCACCTCCGCGGTGCCCCCACCCCTTGTCCTTTGTTTATTTGATTTCTTGGGGGGGGGGGGGATCTGCAAACAGGAAAGCGATGGAGGCGAAGAAGGGCCTGGAGGAGGCGTTTCGTGCGATGGACCCCGAGGACGGGGGCGAGCCGCCCAGTTGGGGTCCCTCTCAAGAA
>FN649737.1:121408-140984 GCA_000310025.1 Ectocarpus siliculosus
TGGGAAGGGGGGAAAAAAAGGATTTCCCACTGGCCCTTTTTGGGTAATTTCCCCCGGTGAAGGTTTTTAGCCCCCCCGGCCACCCCTAAAAAAAATTGGGGTAACCCCCTTCGGGGGCCAGATTTTCCCCCCCCTTCAAAAGGGGCCCTGGGGGGATTGGGGAAAATTTTGGGGGGGCCCCTAAAGGGAAAAGGGGGGGTGGGGGGTTTTTTTTTTGGAAAAAAAAATTTTTTTTTGCAAATTCTTTTGGGCAAATTAAAAGGGGGGGGGCCCTCCGGGGGTTTTTTTAATTTTTCCCCGTTTTTTAACCCTTTTAAATTCCTTCCCCCTTTTTGATTTTTTTCCCCCCCTTTTTTCCCCGGTTTCCAAAACCAGGTCCCCCCCCGCCGCAACCCCCCCCTTTTCCCCAAGATAGGAGTTCCTTTTAAAGGCCCCCCCCCCCCCCCCCGCGCCTCCTGGACACACGAGCAGGAACTCCTTGCTCTGGAGATGGGAGGTCTCGACATGGCCGCCCGCGACGAGGAAGACTTCGGCCCGGAGGACGACGAGTCCATGTCTCAGGGGCTCCGCATGGCGGCAGAATCCGCCCTGGCACACACCTCCGGAGGGGGCGCGGGCCGCAGGATTCGAACCGCGTCCCCTGTCGGCGCGACCTCCTTGCGCTCCGGCGGCTCGGCGGCGGCGGCGGTTGCCGAGAGCCGGGGGGGCGCCCCGCAGGCCACGGCCGTCCGTGAGGGCGAGGGGGTGGGCTTTTCGTCTGTGCCTGGCACGATCGAGGAGGAGGACGAGCTGGCGGCGTTCAGAAGACTGGAGGCGGAGGCGGTGGCGGACTTCGGTACCGGTGCTGCCGGTTGGGGTGGGCAGCAGTCCGTGGGCGTTGGTCGCCAACCCGCCCCGGCAGCAGCCGGCGGCGGCGGCGGGGGGGGGAGAGGGGGGGCTCCGCAGGATGATGGTGACTGGGGGGCGTTGTCGGCGAAGGCCGTCGGGCGGAAGACGGTGGCGGCGCTGAAGGAGTTCCTGGACGAGGAGGGTATGGACTACCCCAGCAAGATCAAGAAGGCGGAGCTGGTGGACATGGTCCTCAACATGCTCGCCAAGGGGTGATGATGATGATTGCTCCATACAGTATACAAGTAGTATCTATCTCACTCCCTTGATTTTTTTTTTTTTACAGAAATCGGCGGTTTTCGAACAGCGCTCGCTGTCCACGGGCAGGGGGTCCCACAGAATCGAGACGGTTGGTTTCGGCGGGCTCTCTTTGGATCCGTCGGCTGGGCGATTCGATTTGTTGTTGGTGGAGTGGGAAAACTACTTAACTCTAACTTAACTTTTGGTGTGGGTTGTTGGTTACTCGAAGGCAAAGGGGGAAGCGGGTAGCAGCCTCTCGTAGTGTTTTCTTGCGTCCGGAGGAGCATGATTTTGTGGATGAGGGGTACTCTGACCGTGTGCTCCTGTCAGGCTCCGTCTCCGAATGAACTTCAGTTGAGCGCCGTGAGCCAGGCTTTTGAGGAGGTTAAGCGGCAAGAAGTGGCTCCGAGGCACGCGGGGTTTGGGCGATTGTTTCACGAGAACGAGAGATGGTGGTTGCCATATTTTTGCTTTTTCGCCATGACGTGGGTAAAGAAAAACTCACCGAGACCCTCTTGTTTCGTGTGGTTCACACGGATGTGGGTAGTTCCCGGGGTTGAACTATCGGCGTGGAATGGATCGATGCTTTTCGAGGCAGGACGTCTGTCAAGACCCTTTGCGTTTTCATTCCCTTCGTTTCGTCTCTCGCACGTGGGCATCTTCTCTTCTCTTGTCTTGTCTGGGTGGGTTGACGTGTACCGTTTGTTGCTGTTGCAACCTGTTTTGGTTCGATTTTGCTCCTTTTCTTTTGGTCAATGTTGTAGAAGCGTTCGAGGAACGTGGTGTCCTCGTCAGGGCGGGTTTTGTGTCCAATCAGCGCCTCCGGCGCCGGTATAAGCTGTTTCTTTTGGCCTCAAGGAAGGCTGTTGCGGGAGGTGATGTTGGCTGTGTTGTCCGTGTTGTCACGTTTTTTTTTGCCTTTCTGGCGTGTGCGACCCAGTCCAGCCAGGATGACGACACTAATGCCTGGCGTTGTCATGGGGGCAACGCAACCACGAGCACATACGAGGGGGGGGGGGTCACTCGTGAATAGAGAGAACAAAACACATGCTCATTAGGAAAACCAGGAAATAAATCCCCCACCTCAGAAAACCAAGTTTTCGTTCTTCTCCCAACAGCAGTACAGCAGCAGGATGAATTCGCCGTGTTTGCTCTTTTTTTGTTGTTGGAAGTGTGCGTGCACGCTCGTTGCTGTTGTGATGGGAGACGGGGATTGGAGCAGAGGGGGGGAGAAGCAACCAACGTGCGTGGTAGATCGTCCGTAGTATCGTAAGGATGCGGGTCTCCGCACAGGGGTGTCAGCGTTTTTCAAAGCTTCACCAATCGACAACTAGGAAGGCAACACTGCCGAAAAGGGCGGTTTTGGAATCATCTCATCGAGGTCTTTCCTTAGACGTGTTGTTTGGCCTTCGCACCCTCCGAGTTGCGGAGTAAAAGAGCTTTGAAAAACGCGAACACCCCTGTGCGGAGACCCGCATCCTTACGGTATGCCAGCCCTGGGGTCTTGTGGACCAAGCAGTTTAGTAGTGCCATCCGCAATAATATAGTTGTTTTTTTTCAGCTGGTGGGCTTGATTTTGTCCAGGGGGGAGGGAGGTACCGCGTATGTATCTGTGTGTCGGCACTGGGGGGGGAGCTGTGTCGGACGATATGACGAAGATGTGACATGCATATTTGTATTGATGGATTGGACCCCATGTTTTTTTTTTTTTTCACCATGCTTCTTTTGGTGCGACTGCGGCGGGCTGCGAGAGGGAAGAGGGTTGGGTATATATGTTTCACTATAATGAAGTCGAAAGCGACCGGTGTTTTCACTCTGTAGGAGAAACAGCAGTATCACAGCCCCAGGAGATGGGCGGTAACGGTGGTGGGTAATGACAGGGCGGGGCAGGGTCGGGGTGTTTTACGATTGATTGCGGTCTCGGTGCTAGCTGCTTCCGATGGTACTTCAATATTGCAAAAAAGTGTCTGCAGGGAAGAAAGCGCTTCGAAACGCCAGGCTTCATAAGAACGAGGTAGCCGAAGGATGACGCGTATGATCCGTGCAGCACCGTTTTTTCAAGCAACTACTTCTTCTTCGTGCACTTTTTGCGGAGAATAAAAGCACGCCCTCGTTCGTTCGTCACAAGGATAGAAACAATCCGCATAAGTTCGGGTTGTTTACTTACTGTTTGCCGCGCCCATGGCCATTTCTTGTCTCCAACTTTCTTTGCCCTTGCCTGTCGGTGGCCTTGACATTTCAATCATAACCTTACGCCCGAACGGTGGTCGCGAACGAACGTGTTTCTTTCGTAAAAGGTATGCTAAATATCATATTTCGTCGAAGGACGACCCTGTAAAGCTTGCCAGGGACAGCTACGTTTTTGAAAACCACACATACATCTGTAGCTGTGAGTGAGTAAATAGTGCCCTTTGGCGACAGGCCGACCAAAAGCAAGAGTTGAGTGTGCAACTGTACATACAGTGCACACAACTGTCTCTGGAGTGAAAGCAACAGAAATACATGTCATTCGCAGCTGTCATCCGCACGCAAGTGAGCACGAGATGCCTAACACAGGCAGAATATTGTAGCTCCAGTCTGCTGTACCTTTGGAATGTGATGTGTTTGGCGCACCAACCAGCCGGGTTAAGTCACAGGAGGAAGGTGAACACATTGGATGCGGATATGGATAGATGGCCTTTTTCTCCACCTTTCTCTCCCGATGATGCCGTGATCTTCTGCTCGGAACGCAGCACTACCGACCAAAAACACCGACAAAATTATCGTGCAGAATGGGTTTACGAACAGCAAAACACGCCTAAACTCCCATCTATCGGTGTGATTTTACGGTAGGTCTCGCAGCCATGTGCACCCCTCCCTTGGTACAATAGTTGGTTGGCTTTTGACCGCTCAACGAAGACGCCGGCGTCAGTTGGACCAGACGGGTTCGGATGTTTAAAAGGTGTACTGAGCAGAGATCGGAAAAGTTTTGTAATGCGTGCGACGACAATCAAGTAGTTAACAACAGCAGCAGTAACAAGGACACCAGCAACAACAACAGGAAGAACCCACACTACGACTGAAACCACACACAAAAAATACGCACGTTTATCGCGACTCACTGTCCTCCGCACTTCGTCTCGACATCCGTGCCAAACCCCCCGGTCCACCTTATCCCCCCAAGGCGCCGCATGATCGGGAACATCCGCTACACCACCAAACGTCAAAAGAAGGGGATGGAGGGGGGGGGGGGGTACAAGTAGCAAAAACCGTCTGCAAACGGGGTGTCGCGATTCCGCGCTAACCACTTGCCATGGTATGTAGACATATCGACAAACAACGAATAGTAGTAGTAGAAAGTGTGGCAACCTGTAGCCTGGAGGGTGGGTGGTGGCGCCCAAACTCAACAGGGTATGGCGCCAACTACGTAGCGACAAAATACTACACGGCCTGCACTCTCTAAGTGGACGGGCACCATGCAAACGAAAACCCAAGCACAAAAATTAATCAACATGTTGCTACGACAGTTCGCACGACCGCAAGCGTGGGTGTAAGTTGCGTGCTATCATCTGCTCCAGGCGCAATTCCTCCCAGGCTAAAACTCTGTCACAGGTGTATCTCAGTTGAGGTGTTGTTAAAACCACAAGAATACGACTGCGCCTCCCGCCCCTTAGGGTCGGCTAAGACGTTGACAACAAGAAGACTAAGACCGCCGAAGGGGCGAGTACAAGGCAGACGTCACATTTTTAAATCTAGGTTCTCAAAGCAGCATTATCTAGGCGCACTGATGAGTCCTGACTTCCCATGCACAAGCCGCGTTCCCCAAACGGCATATAACCCCCCGCTTGAACCAAAATCACGCCTACCCTATCCGACTCCTGCCCGTTGTCCCCGCCGTCCGTTCCACGAATGTAACTGTAATACGTGTACATTCGCCAAAAAAACACCTTTACTGCTGTACGGAAATAAAGCGGTCTTCCCGTGAGCACATCTACCTGGCCACTGAAAGGGTGGCACGCAGTTTTCTCATTGGTCGAAAAACCTCGAGGGGCAATCATTTTCAAAGACGGCGATGCGATAACCGCGTCCCACCCATCCTTTTCTCTAGGCAACCTCTTGTAGAGCTCGCTCACATCACCCCAACAGACTACAGACCACCGAAAAGAAACCGTACCGCAGACCGAACCAAACCGGATCACCCCACGAGCCACCCCACCCCTGCCGAGACCACGAATCCCAGCACCAGGGACCCCATCTTGCTCCACCCGTTCTCCGTAGAAGCGAGCTCCGGCGGGAGAACCTCCATCAAGGAAACATACAGGAAAGTTCCCGCCGCCAGCGCTACGCACACGGCACCGCCCGAGTCATCCTCGCCGTCCTTTTCGATGAGGGCGCCCAGGAGGATGCCCAGGGGGGTCATGGCGGAGAAGGCGATGACGAACAGGGTGACCTGCTTTCCGTAGACGCCGCTCTGGAGCAGGGAGGCGCCTAGCGCGTACGCCGCGAGTCCCTGGTTCGAAGGAAGCGTGGTGTTGTGTTGGGTGTGGGTGGGTGGGGGGGTACAGTCCGTGGACCAGATCGTGCTGACCCTGTTTACGTTTGAGGTGTGCTCATGTAAACGCACGCCTTAGCGGTTAGACCATGGACCATGGGGGGGGGGGGGTACTCATGTAAACGCATGCCGTAGTCGTTACACCATTAACTACGGATGCCTACAATGCCGGGATTGGGGGGGGTCACTTTGGTGGGAATTGTTGCTTCTGCTCGGCATTGGCCGTATCGACGTTCCGCTGCTGTTCCTCTCTCAAACGGTCACGTTCGAGGCGGTTCACTCGCTTTTCACGCCAACATCATCCCTACAGGATGACATGACGAGAGCATCATGCCTATAACGCGGACATTATGCCTACATGACGCGGGCATCATGCCTACACATGACAAAGGGCACAATCCTTACGGCAAAGGTACCATGTCAATGACAAGGGCATAATCCTGCCGAAGGGTTGGAACAATTCATACTCCGTTCAAAATATTTTAAACAGTCAAGGTGGCCTTGGTGCCCCTGATGCGGGCATCGCCTCGATCGGCCCCCTTGTAGTTGTGAACTTCGTTCACCGTATCCTACACACAGAAACTCCCACCCTATCCCCTTCCGCGATAATCAACTCTTGTAGGCCACGATTTGCGCCGAACCTCTTATCCTTTACCCACGCGTGCTAATATACGTTTCGGGAACCTCAAAGCTACAAATCCTTTTTCGCAATCGTACACAGTTGATATCTTGCTTTTCCTATCGCTCTCTTAGCTCACCATGAGGCTCCTTCCTTCTGACTACAACTCGTAATGAAATGCCTTGCCAACAACTATTAGCCAAACAGTACAAAATATAAAAGCGCGCAACACACAGCGAGGCTACATCGAAAAGCAAGATTGGTTGGTACCTTCACGCAAAGCACACGCAAACAACATTTACGTTTAGACGCGAAAAAAACTACCATGTGGTCCAATAATCCCACGCCAAGGCTTCCAACTCTTCGATTCCTGCCAACAAACAATATCGAAAATATGAGTATCCCATCAAACAAAGATTTCCCGTTGGAGAAAATACAACATCCGAAGGGATGTGTTGAACGCAGCCTTTGCAGTGAGTGAGAAAAAAACAGCTGGAACAAATACTGGGCTTGTTTTCTTGGCCCCTCTTTCTCGCTCCCAGCGTACCTTGTGGACTCCGATCGCGAAGAGCAAGTTGTAAGCCTTCGTGGTCTTAGCGCCGACTCCCAGCCCTTCCATCACCGAGTGCACCGACAACGCCAACAGCAGAGCCAGGCGCACCCACACTCCGTCCCCCTCCCCCCCCAGCCCGTGCGCATGCGCGTGCCCCCCATGGTGATGATGATCCGCGCAGTCCTCGTCTCCGTGTGAGTCAGTCGACGACGGCGACGAGATCAACCCCTGCTGTGGACACGCTCCGCCCCCGTTGCTTCCTGCCCCCCCACCCCCTTTACTACCACTGGCTCCCCCTGCCTCGCCGCCATTACCGTTACGGTCACCGTTGGTGCCCCCCCCTCGCACCACCGCCTCATGCGAATCGCCCATGGCGGAGGAACCCAGAAGAGCCTTCGGCGAAATAGCGGCCATCTCCTTACGCGAACAGCGGGGCGGAGTAGGGGACAGGGGGGGACACGGAGGAAGGAAGCGCAGGTGGGATACGAGGAGCTCAAGACGGATTAGGCGGAAGGAGGCGTGAATGGGATAGCAGGAGCTCAAGACGGATTAGGCGGAAGCACGAGTGAGATAGAGTTGCAAAGGGGGAGCTCAGGACGGTTGGGCTCTCGCCTACACAGGCTGAATGTTTCTTGAGAACAGCACTGCTCAAGTCTCTGGCGTCGTGGAATGAAAACTTAGGCACGGTAGTGCGATAGATGAGCCCTAAAACAAAAAATTAACAGCAATGATCACCAAGTGAAATGGCGACACAAGATGCCAACACATCACATACACCCCTAAAGACAGCGAGCGACAGATTTCACGTTCACCAACTTGCACGAACAACACTGATTATGATGCCCTCCGCGCGTTCGTTCCACTCACGAGCTCTGCCAGGTCTTCTGAGTCGGTGTTCCGATGGCTCCCGCCGTTTATTCCCCGTCTTTGGCCGAACCTGTTCAGGTCATCCACGCTTGGTGGCTCCTGCAGAAAAAAAAAACCGGAGGGACGGACGGACGGAACTAAAAAACGAGGTAAAAATGTACCATCGGGCCAGCAAGTCAGAGCGAGAGCGAGGGCAACATGCAAGGCTAGGGAGTTCGCAAACACGGTGTGGAACAAACACAAACATAACCCCCCCGGGACAGATTATCACAGCCAGCTCCGTCCTTGAAACTCCTACTTCTTCAAGAGGTCAAAGGCGGTGGAGACCACTTCATCCTCCAGCAACTCAAGGGCGGTAACAGCTCGACGACGCAGATATGCGCGTATTTTGATGTTGTTGTTGTTGTTGCTGCTGTTTTTTGTCGAGCTCGTCCCACACCAAAGCTCCACAAAATAGAGTGTAACAAACCCCATGTCGCATGCTAGGACGTTGGTGAACATGAACATTGCCTCGGCATTGAATTCTTTGCCTGCCGGAACATGGGTGTCGTCGCTTGAACCGCCGATTGATCGTGGGCAACGTCGTTAGAGTTACACTAGCACATCCTACTGACTGCAACTTGGACATCTGCCTTGCTACTACTTCTCCTCACTATTAACCAGCGCTCAAACACACAATTTCAGCCGGGAATGTAAGAGATCCCATCCGTCATCATCATCACACAGCAAGAAGGGTTCGACTCCTAACCCTACCCACCCCTCCTGCCGTGCTTGTTTGCCTTCGATCGAACGGAATTGTACAAAATACGGTATGAACCGCGAGCGAACATGCGGAACGAACCCTGGGCGTGATGTCACGTAGCGAGCTTGCCCCTCGATAAGACTATTTGTCTCCTCACCGTGGGCACCAGGCTGTGGCCCCCCTTTCTCCCCTTCCTGCGTCTTGCGTGGGATATCGACACCGCTTGGTCTATGCAAAGAATCTAAGGCAGAAGAGAACAGGCAGGAGCAAAGGATGCACGCGCGCGCGCCGATAACAAAGGAAAGAGGTGTGGAATAGAAACATATGCTTGTGAACAATATTTCTGCCAAGTACACAACTATTCAACGATTTATTCTCGGTGACGTCAGGGAAGACCGTTTCGAAAACGGATCGAGAAACCTGCAGTACCACCGCCGTCCAAAAGAGAGAGAGAGAGAGAGAGAGAGAGAGAATGAAAAACAGCACGAAAGGTTGCCGGAAACTGCAACCGTCATTGATCGAGAGGTATGTATCGCTCGGTGCTTCGCCAGGGTACCAAGCCAGCCCAAAAATCCATCTTGGCAACAGGGGGAGTCGGGGGTGCCGTTGATTGAGTGCTTGGGAGGGGAATAAATCCATAACGGGGCGCCGCAAGCTGCTCGATTCACTCACTCACCAAAAGGAACCCGAAGGCGCAAAAGTAGCCGCCCCATGGAAACACGTCCCCCCAAGCGTCGTTCAGCGTCTCGCTGCTCTCGGGCAACATATGCACCTGCAGGCATGAATAAACACATGAAACAAATGATAAATAGTCGACGATCGACGGACCCATCGACAAAAAAAAAAACAGGCGGCTGGCTAGGTTGGGGAAACCAACGGGGGGAGGGGGGATAGACGCCCGGAGCGCAAATTTGAAAAGGTCGACGACAGCAGTCAAACACTTGTCTGTTGGAGTCTAATTTTCACGAACCGCTTCGCCGAACACTGTGGTAGATCTTATGGTACAATCAGCGCCGGAAAATTCGAAAACCTGCTATCAGATGTATAGCTATGTGCAACCACTGCCACTACATGGGGGTGAAATCCCTGAAGAACGATTGTGCGTATCAACGAGCGGAGGTGTTTCCCAGAATGTCCTGAACTTCGGTTTCAGAGGCTACACTGGCTTCCGAACTTTCAAAACCATCATTTTTTCGACTAGCCTCCTTTTTATGACGAGATTCGGCGCCGCATATTCACCACCGACACGCTCGATCGTCCATTGACTGCTGCTGTGTGTGCATGTAGCCGGCAACACAAAAATGCGCGGGATAGATTTAACTCGGCGTCCGCCAATCAGCGGCCTCTAGTTTACTTGCCGTCACGTCTTTTTTCGAGTAGTTTTGGAGATTACGCCGCAAGAGGGACACCGATGTCAAACCGCCACCTCAACCTTGCACCCAGGGAGCTGCACCCGATGCATATCTCACTGGAAGCTGTTTTTTCGCAACCGCAATGCCCTGCTGCAGCGCGAACTCATAGCCAAGAGCCAGGGAGGAGGATAACTACAGCAAAATATCACGCACCAGCCCTGCGATCCGGGTGTGTTTACGCTTCGTCTCCACGTCCCCCATCCAAGCACCGGACTACAACCTCACGTAATGTGACGGTGCACTGGCAATTCTGCAAATGTTCAACCGAGTTGGAGTGATTCCGCGGAACGTATGCATATATCTCGCAGACAGTGACGTATCGGGATCTAGACATGTGCCTGTGAGATCAGAGCCTGTGGGACACGCTGAACCCGCGTAGCAATAGTATGGCGCGCCACCCGCCGCCGCTCTTTATTCTTTCGTATGCATACAACGAATTCATCTCGACTGCTGCTGTTTGTATCCTGGAACAGAGAAGAGCCCGGGATAACTGTAGCAATTGAGGAATAGAAAGTGTTACTTCGATGTAATATACCAACCACAAGTGATCCCTTCGGAGTGGGCTGGCGCCTGAGGGCACAGCAGTGTCATGAAGGGGTGTTGCAACGTGAAATCTCGAACGGGTGGTCTTTCTGTGAGATTATGTGTACTTTCTAAAAAGAGCAGGGAGCAGAGCAAACATTTCTTCAATTTTCACGCATGCTACATACCGCTGCCTCTACCTCTATGTAGCGTTATCGGCATCGTTCGTTCCCTCCCTATCCCTCCCTCTCCTCTCAGTCGAGTGTTCCGCTAAATGTAGTCTATCATAGTGTGAATGTTGTCCACGCCACACACACATGCATACACGAGCAAGAAAATGAGCCAGTTGCAGAACCTTGGGACACCCATCTGTACAGGGTAGCTCGTAGCGTTGACGCGACGTGAGTCCTGTACAGCAGTGTACCACAAACATGTCCTCGTCCTTTGTCGACGGAGACAGCGTGCGTCTCTGGGCAGCAAAATCTGTTACCATGTAGCTGCGGCTACAGCAGTATATGTATTTTTCTTGCTTGCGGCGTTCCCTCTGGTGCTCTGTCAGGTGTTATACTACCTTTCTTCCTCTTCGTCTGCAACTTGTCAATCGTTTCATGTCGACGCATCCGGTATCCGACGGCGTCGACTCACAAACAGGAACAACAGCAGTTCAAACGTTCAAACACCCGCGTCGACGTGGAGGCACGGACGGTTTGTACAGCAGTCTTGGATATCGATATATCCTCCGCAATGGCGAAGGTAAATTTGCATGATGGTTCGCACAACGTGCTCAACCGACAAAGAGAGAAGTCGGGGGCACCCATAACATGGGTAAAACAAGGACGGCAAGGTCGAAAAGCGGGCATGCTTGGCCCTTGCATCCGAAACCCGCCGGTGCTCGCAACATGGCAGAAAATTGTGAAATTTCAAAGGGAGATGGTATAGGTAGTGTGCGATCTTGCCTTCCCCAAAAAGGAGGCAGCAGCAGCCGAAAAAATTCCGTAGCCCTGTCATAAAGATTTGAAGCACTGCTGAATGTAGTGCAACACGCCTACCTATTGCATGAGTATGTACCGCCATACGCACCGCATGACCCGCCACGGCATGATCTACCCTGTTGTCACACTCTACATGCCGTAGTCTCTCCGCGACACCATGCTTCGCCCGCCGCCAGTGGAAGGGTTGCCGGTAATGTAGACTGGGCTATCATCACGACGCGATACCGCACGGCTGGCTTATGGACTTGCTGTTGCGTACCAAAACGACGAGACCGACCGATAGAGGAAGCTGTTTTCCCCCCTTGTTAGAATCCGTTGGATGAAGGCCACGAGTGGTCACTGCTGTCTGTCTTTGTGTCTCTCCGCCTCTCACCATCGCCGAAGCAAAGAAGACTCCGCCCGCTGCCATGTTGAGGCACGACACGACCTTCTTGCCGACATTTTGCAGACGCTGAGGCAGGAGACCTCCGACCAGCGCTATCGAGAAAAGGATCAGCGCAGCTGTGGCCTTGAACAAGTCGGCCGAAGGCTCTCCATTAGACTCTCCACTGTCCATGGTTTCGGACCCGCTCTCTGTTCGTGTTGCTGCGCAACTGCAAATACACTCGACGCCGCACTGGGGGGGTTCTCCAAGCGAGAAAGGAGAAGCACGTTGATACACACAAAGATTCTGCGGACTCCCTTTCGGCCTTGTTGATTATTGTGCACTGACAGGTATTCTCGGTGTCCACAAGACAGAAGCACGAGTGATTCTACGTTGGTTTCGCAAAAAAAAATCGTTTACGTGAAGAAAACCCTCAACAAACGGGATACAGTCGAGGCCCCTCCTATAGTGCGGGTATGTATGGTATGTGCCAAGCGCTTTGACCCGCATTGCTTACAGCGGGGCACGATGATATGATTCACGCCTGATTAGTGCGGGAAGACGCACTAATTATTAATTTATTCAGGGTTCTCCGTGCAGCCAATAGTAGTGCGGGAAGGCGCACTATCACGATACCATCATTGGTATAGAACACGTACGTACAGGATGAATCGAAGGCCTTTGCAGGTGGCACAGGAGCAGCATGATGACGAGATGCCGTATGTGGTTTACCTGGCGATGTAAGCAGTGTACGCAACACCGAGGGGTAAAATATTCGACTCGTTTGGCGTCTGCAGGACAGTCTGCATTCGTTAGTGGATGGTAGGAGTAAGGAGAGAAAACAACAACAGCATGTATTTTGCCAACACTGCGTAGCGGTGATGCCACATCCAAGAACAGACCACTGGACATTTTAGATGTGGTCCATGACATGCTGCGGATTGTACGCTGGTAGCGAAGGTGTGTCGTTCCACTCTGTGTAATGACTCATTGTATACATTCATGAAACAAATGTTCACAGGAAAAATCCACCACTCACTGGTGCGAGGCAAAGATCATCTGCACAACGACCAACCTTCAACCTTGCCAAAAAAACACGAATCACGCCCGTCCACACAACTTTCAACACGACCCAGAACTCCAGACTCCCACAGATACGACAAGGAACGGGGGAATACCCCAGAGACAAAGAGCACACCAACAAGGACCCAGCCTCTCAGCTTTCCCCACAACGTCTGTCTGCGGGGCTCGGTGGGTTGCACGCACAAAGAAACAAGTGTGCAGGAAGTGACTCGAAGAAAATACTGCATGTATGTACTGCTGCTGTAGCTCATCCCCACATTTGTGCCAAAAAACCCGGTCCACCCCCCGATGACGCCGCATGACGAGCATCGTCCGCTACACCACCAAACGTCTAAATGATGGGGGGGCTACAAGTAAGTAGCTCAAAATCGCCGAAACGAAAGAAAGAGTCCCGGGCTTCCGCGCTCACCACTGCCATGTACGTAGACATATCGACAAACAACGAATAGTAGAAAGCGTGGAAACCTGTAACCTGGAGGGTGGGTGGTGGCGCCCAAACTCAACAGGGTATGGCGTCAACTACGTAACGACTAAATACTGTACGGCCTGCACTCACTCTCAAGCGGACGAACACCTACATGAACGAACCCTCAAGCACAAAATAGCTACTACACGTTGTCAGACACAACAGTTCGCATCCCTGACGGCAAGGGTGGGTGTTGGCCGCCTGCTATCGTCTGCTCCAGGCGCTGTCAGAGGTGTATCTCAGTTGAGGTGTTCTATAAACCACACGATTGAGACTGCGCTTCCCACCCCTTCGCGTCAGCTGAGACGTTGACAACAATATACGGCAGGCGGCGCTTTTTAAGTCTGAACCTCAAAAACCGCATCCAAGACGACATTCACAACCTCTCGAAAAAGGAGCAGCTACACGGCAGGCGTCGCTTGCATCGAAGACGACGTCCACAAATTCTCGAACAAGGAGCGAGTACAAGGCAGGCGTCGCTTTCCAAGTCTACAACCTAACAGCAGCATTATCTAGGCGAAGAATATCGTCCTGACGTCTCCTACACAAGCCGCGTTCCCCAAACGGCATAGACTATAATCCCCTGATTGAACCAAAATCGTGCCTATCCTATCCAACCCACCACCACCCCGCCGTCCGAACCACGCGTTTGACTTAACTTATGTACACTGGCAAAAAAACACAATCACTGTTATACGGAAGAAAAGCGGTCTTCCCGTGAGCACGCAGTTTTCTCATTGGTAAAATAACAAAAAAAACTCGCGGGGCAATCTTTTTCAAAGATGGCCAACCAGAAAGCTGCGTCCCAATCATCTTCTCTGGTGAATCTCTCTTGAATGCTATATTAGAGCTCGCTCACTTCACCCCAACAGACCACAGACACGCCGAAAAAAAACCATACCGCAGACCGAACCAAACCGGATCACCCCACGAGCCACCCCACCCCCGTCGCGACCAAGAATCCCAGCACCAGGGACCCCATCTTGCTCCAACCGTTCTCCGTAGAAGCGAGCTCCGGCGGGAGAACCTCCATCAAGGAAACATAGAGGAAAGTTCCCGCGGCCAGCGCTACGCACACGGCACCGCCCGAGTCGTTATCGGCGTCCTGTTGGATGATGGCTCCAATGAGGATACCCAGGGGGGTCATGGCGGAGAAGGCGAGGATGTACAGGGTGACCTGCTTTGCGTGGACGCCGCTCTGGAGTAGGGCGGCGCCTAGCGCGTACCCGGCGATCCCCTGGTTTGAAAGGAAGCATGATTTTGTGTTGGGTGGGTGGGTGGGTGGGTGGGGGGGTTAAGACTGTGCATCAAATCATCCTGAGCCTCGTTCTGTTTGGGGTGTGCTATGTATACGCAGGCCTTAGCGGTTAGACCACGGGCCATGGGTGGGTCGTGGGCGCACTCATGTATAATAGAAGCATGCCAAACCACACAATATGTGCATGCAGTCGTTACACCATACACCTCGCATCCCTTCACTATTGTAAAAATGCCGGCATGGGGAGGGGGGAGTCACTTTGGTGATAATTGTTGCTCTGCTCGACATCGGCCGCACCGACGTTCCACTGCTATACCTCTCTCTCAAAAACGGTCATGTTCGAGGCGGTTGACTCGCTTTTCACGCGGATACATCATCCCTGCAGAATGACAAGGGTATCCCTCCTAATCCGTGCCGAAGGGTTGGAACAATTATTACCCCGTTTCTCGGCGCGAGATCATTCGTACCGTTCAAAATCGAAAAGCAAAAATAATCAAGGTGGCCTTGGTGAGCCTGACGCGGGAATCGCCCTGATTCGGCCCTCTACAGTTGTGAACTTCGTTCTCCGTTTCCTACTCACAGAAACTCCCACCCTATGCCCCTCCTCTACGTTCAAACTTTTGTAGCCCACGATTTGTGTCCAACCTCTCATCCGTCACCCACGCGTGCCAATGTGCGTTGCGGGAACCTTGAAGCTACAAATCAATTTCGCAAACATAAACCGTAGGTTGATATTTCGCTTCACCTATGGCCGTCTTAGCTCACCTGAGGCAGGCATCTTCCTCCTGATCACATCTCGTTACATGCCTTGCCAAGAACTAAAAACCAACCAGAGTAAAACCAAAAAACGAGCGCCACACACAGAGAGCTCACATCGACATGCAAGACTGGTTGTTACCTTCACGCAAAACACGCAAACGATATTTACGTAGACGCGAAAAATAGTATCTACCATATGGTCTAACATAACAACTCAAACAAGGCTTCTAATTCTTCGACTTAAGGGTTTAAACTCAACAACACCGCAGGGAGGTGCGAATCTCCAACGCTGTCTTCACAGGCGTTCCACTCAGGCAACGGCCACAGATATGGGGCGGTGTGTACGATCACCGGACAGGCTGTGATGTTCGGTGAAGAGGCACAATCTCTAGATGAGATGGGGACAGAAGTGAGGAGTGCGAGGTGTGCGAGGGTACGCCCTCGCGCCCCTCTCGGACACAAGTCACGGTCAACGACCCGAGGAAGCCTCGTGGAAGACGGCTTTAGGTTCTTCGTAACGTTGCACGCTTTCTCGTGGCTCGGAGCGTTGGCGACATCGACATCGCTCCGAAGGACAATCTTGAGAAGAGAAAGTGGGGAACGTTCTCCACGGTCGAAGGATTTGTGGCGAAACACGTGGGTAGGTTGGCTTCGTAGAGTCGTGACCCACAGATTCCTTCAAAAAACACTTGTCAGAAAAAATACGTCTATACATTCCATCAAAGAAAGACCACCCATTCGAGAAAATGCCACATTCGAAGGCCCGTGCTGAACGCGAAATTTGCGGTGAGTGAGAAAAAAATCAGCCAAGTACTGCTCGTTTCCTTTCGCTCTCAGCGTACCTTGTGAACTCCGATCGCGAAGAGCAAATCGTAAGCCTTCGTGGCCTCGGCGCCGACTCCCAGCCCTTCCATCACCGAGTGCACCGACAACGCCAACAGGAGAGCCAGGCGCACCCACACCCCGTCGCCTTCCTCCCCCAGCCCGTGCGCATGCGCCCCCCGAAGGTGATCCCCGTCACCGCTATGGTCATCATTCGTGTGCCCCCCTCGCACCACCGCCTCTTCCGAATCGCCCATGGCGGAGTAACCCAGAAGAGCCTTCGGTGAAATAGCGGCCATCTACTTGTGCAAAGAGCGGGGCGGAGTATGGAACAGGGGACAGGGCGGAAGGAAGCGCCGGCGGGATAGGAGGGGCTCAACACGGATTAGGCGGAAGGAAGCGCGGAGTGGGATAGAGTGGAAAAGGAGGACCTCAAGACGGGCGGGCTCTTCTCCCCTACAAGGACTGAATGTTGGTTGAGAACAGCACTGCTCAAGTCTCTCGCGTCGTGGATGTCAACTTAGGTACGGTAGTGCGCTTCCTACTTCTGATGACACCGGTAATGTGTTATTGTTACGGGCCGACACGAGCCCTAAAACAGAAAATTACTCTAATGATCATCAAGGGAAACTGCGACACAAGATTCCAACACACTACACACCCCTATACACCAAAGCCACATCCGGTTGTAATTGTTTGAGAAGCCAAACAGTTGCAGACAGGGTGTGTTGTCTTGCGTTGGTAGTCAACAGCAACCGATAGCAGTAGTAAGGTGCGAGGGAACAAAAACACCTACAACGTTGGTTGTGATGCAATCTCTTTCTTCAGCACAGACCAAAAATATCACAACGATCGAGGGCTTTTCATCCGTGCAAATTGACAAAAAGACAAGACCTACTTTTCGCTCAGCCCCGTGCGAACAAAGACGGCGACCGACAGATTCCATTTACACCAACTTGCACCAACAACACAGAATACGATGCCTTGTCCGGTATCTATTAGACATCCTCCCCGCGTTGGTTCAACTCACGACCTCTGCTAAGTCTTCTGAGTCGGTGTTCCGATGGCTCCCGCCGTTCACTCCCTGTCCTTGGCCGAAACTGTTTAGGCCCTCCGCGCTTGGTGGCTCCTGCAGAAACAAAAAAACAAAAAGGACGGAAAGAAAAAACACAAAAAATGAGGTGCAGAGGGGGTGCCTGTTTAGTGCCCATTGAATAGTGCCAATGCCCGGAATAGTGCCGATGCTCGGCGGGCACACACTGAATGAATTGCCAATTCATTTGTCAGTACTTTGAACAGTGCCGGTCCGGTTTAGCACCGGTGAATTTTCTGGGCACATGCCGGCACTACACAGGAACCCCCTCTGTGAAAATAGAGCATTGGGTCGGCAGGCCAGCGCGAGGGCGACATGGAAGGGTAGCGTCAAGCTGTGTATGTATGTAATGGCTGCAACAGCGGGTGCGAGGGACTGACTCGTCGCAAGCACGGTGTGGGAAAACTTGCATCATACAAAGCCCCCCCGCGACAGAACGACACAGCTAGCTCTCCCCTCAAAACTCCTGCTTCCTCGCAAGAAGTGAAAGGGAGTGGAGACCATGGCACCCTACAGCACCTCGACGGCGGCGACGGCCCGACATGACGTGAGCATGCGTCAAGCTTTCCCCCTCTCCCGTCCCACCCCAGCACCAAAGCTTCATTCATAATTCAGAGTGTACCAACACCAGTATCGCACACAAGGACGTTGGTGAACGCTAACATTGCCTCGGCATTCTTCGTTTGTCGCAACAGGGAATCGGACAACCTCCTTAGAGTTACACTATTTCAAGCATATCCTACTAATAATAGCTGCAACTTGGACATGTGCCGTGTTTCACTATTAACCATCGCTCAAACACAGAATTTCAGCCGGGAATGTAAGAGATCCAATCCATCATCATGATCACACAGCAAGAAGGGTTCGACTCCTCCCCCTACCCACCCCTCCTGCCGTGCTTGCTTTCCTTCGATCGAACGGAGTTGTACAAAATACGGTATGAGCCGCGAGCGAACATGCGGAACGAACCCTGGGCGTGATGTCACGTAGCGAGCGTGCTCCTCGACAAGACTGTTGATCTCCTCACCGTGGGCACCAGGCTGTGGCCCCCCTTTCTCCCCTTCTTGCTTCTGGCGTGGGATATCGATACCCCTTGGTCTATGAATAGAACCTAAGGCAGAAGAGAACAAGCAGGAGCACCGGACGCACCACGAGCGCGGGACGAAAACAAAGGAAATAGTTAGTTGTGGAATCGAACTATATATTTGTGGCAATACATGTGTGCAGTACATCAATATCCAACGATTTATGCTCCCCGACGTCAGGGAAGACCGTTTCTAAAACAGATCGAGAAACCTGCAGTACCACCGCCGTCCAAAAGAGAGAGAGAGAGAGAGAGAGAGAGAGAGAAATAGCACATCAGGGGGCCGGCAACCGGAGCCGTCATTGATTGAGAGGTATGTATCGCTGGGTGCATCGCCCGGGTACCAAGCCAACTCCAAAATCCATCTGGTCAACCGGGGGAGCCGGGGCTGCCGTTGATTCGATGCATAGAAGAGCAATCAATCCACAACGGGGCTCCGAAAGCTGCTCGACTCGATTCACTCATCTCACCAAGAGGAACCCGAAGGAGCATAAGAAGCCTGCCCATGGAAACACGTCGCCCCAAGCGTCGTTCAGCGTCTCGCTGCTCTCAGGCAACATATGCACCTGCAGGCATGAACAAAAATACAATGAAATGAATGATAGTCGACGATCGACGGACCGATCGACAAAAAAAAACAAGGAGGGGGGGGGGGGGGGAGGATAGACGACCGTAGCGCAAATTTGAAAAAGTCGACGACAGCAGTCAAACGCTGTCTATTGGAGTCTAATTTTCATGAACAGCTTCGCCGAAAACTGCTGTAGATCCTATCAATAGTACACTCAGCGCCGGAAACTTCGAAAACCTGCCATCAGATCTATAGCTATGTGCAACCACTGCCACTACATGGGGGTGAAATCCCTGAAGAACGATTGTGCGTCTCAACGAACGGCGTTTTTCCCAGAATGTCCTGAACTTCGGTTTCAGAGGCTACACTGGCTTCCGAAATTTCGAAATATGCACGTCGTATCGATTTCTCGACCAGCCCCCCTTTTTGGTGCCCATGGCGAGATTCGACGCCGCATGTTCACCACCGAGACGCTCGATCATCCATGGACTACTGTACTGCTGTGTGTACGTGTACCCAGCAACAGAAAAAAGCGGCGGGATACATACGGCCGGAAGATTAAACTCGGCGTCCGCCAATCAGCGGCCTCTATTTGACTTGGCGTCTTGTCTATTTTCGAGTAGCTTTGGTATTTACGCCGCAACTCGCAACGCAAAAGGGACACCGATGACAAACCGCAACCTCAACCTTGCACCTAGCTAGGGAGCTGGAGC
>FN649737.1:141046-161309 GCA_000310025.1 Ectocarpus siliculosus
CTCCCTAGGTTTTTTCGCAACCGCAATCCACCCCCGGAGCACGCAGCAGCGCAAACTCATAGCCAATATTCAGGGAGGAGGATGACTACATAAAATACCACGCACCAGCCCTGCGATCCGGGTGTGTGTACGTGTGCACCTCTGTCTCCACGTCCCCCCCTCGCACCAGACTATAACCTCACGTAATTAAGGAATAATAAAAACATACACAGAAAGACTACCCATTCGAGGTATACCCACAGTCCAACGGGATGTGGTGGAGTCGTTTCAGTGAGTGGAGGGAAACCGGCTGGGTACTGGACTTATTTCGAGTCTTTTAAAAGTCTATACACTGATGATTTATACCAGTGATGCCAGCTGGTGCTAAGTACAAAAACATCTGTATAGGTAACTTCCATTTTACAATACATCCCCTGTAGTTCTCTACTGGGTCAACGACAAAATATCGGGGAGAATCCCTCCGTTGTGTCGTGTATTGTAAAATGTAACCTTCACAGGGGGGGACACGGCGCAGTGTCTATTGACAGCTTGCTGGTTTATTGAACATATTAGGAATAATATTGCAAAAATCATGGAAGATGGAACGAAGTCTACAGCAGTACATCACTCGTTTTGCAAATCTACAGATTTTTGAATTTCACGGACAGCAGGTGTTTCCCGCCGTTTTTTGAATTTACAAACCGTATTTGATCCTTTGGGGTAACGTATCAGTGATGTTTACAGCAGTAGATGACGCAATGTGATGGTGCATCGGCAATTCTGCAACTGTTATCAAACGGTTGGAGTGATTCCACACAACGAATATGTGGCAGAAACAGCAGTGACGACGTGTCGGTACCGTAACGTTGCGAGTCAGCGCACAGGGGTGCGATCGATTTTCAAAGCGTGATTTCTCCACGACCAGGATGGTGCGAGCGCCCAACTGATGCTTCTCAGGAAAGCTCTCGATGAGATATTTCCAAAACCGCCCTTTTTGACAGTGGTAGCCTCCTGGTTGTGGAGAAAATGCGTTGAAAATCGTTCGCACACCTGTGCGCGGACTCGCATCCCTACGGTATTTGGAAATTAGCTTATATCCTTTCTGCAGGAGTATTATAATAGTACGAGTTTTGCCTGTGAGATCACAGCCAGTGGGACACGCTGAACCCGCGTACAAGCACGACGCACCAGCACTATACCGGCACCCGGCAATATTCGACCGGCACGATGCATACGACAGCAGTAAACAGGGCCCGCAATGCATACTACAGCATTACAAACATCAATACATTTCCTCGTCATTTGTCGTTGGAGATGCGTCCCCGGGCGGCAAGTCTACTGTGCTACTGCTGCTGCAGGGTATTTTCTTGCTGGCGGCGTCGGCTTTGCTGCTCTGTCTGGCGTTCCCTTTCCTCCTCTTCGTCCGCGGTGTTCGACGTGTCAACAATCGTGTCAACTTGTCGACGCATCCGGTATCCGACGGCGTCAACTCACAAACAGCAAACAGGACAATTGGAAGCTTACCGCTTTCCGACGGCGTCGACCCACAAGCAGCACAACTGGAAGGCTACTGTACAGCCGTACTGCTACCGGTAGATTGGGATGATCACGAAGCAATTACGCACGGCTTGACTATCGACTATTGCTGTTGTGTACCAAAATAACGAGACCGACCGATAGAGGAAGCTGTTCGCCCCCCTTCCTACAGTCCGTTGGATGAGGGCCACTTGACTGCTGTCTGTCTGATTCTCACCATTGCCGTAGAGAAGAAGATTCCGCCCGCTGCCATGTTGAGGCACGACACCACCATCTCGCCGACATTTTGCAGACGCTGAGGCAGGAGACCTCCGAACAGCGCTATCGAGAAAAGGATCAGAGCAGCTGTGGCCTTGAACACGTCCGCCGAAGGCTCTCCATTAGACTCTACACTGCTGCTGTTCATGGTGGAAACTTGCGTTCTGCTGGTGTGTCTGTTTGGGCCGCAACCGCAAGTGCAGTTGTGCGGGGGGTTCTCCACACGAGAAAGGAGAACCATAGGTATACCCCCAAAAGATTCTGCGGACTCCCTCTCGGCCAGCGTCCACATTGATTGTGTGTGGTGTGTTGTTTGTGTTACCCTTCTCTCACTGGCCAAGGTCGACCAGCCTGATTACGGATGGAGCCAGAAACTTCGTGAGAGCTTTGTTCACCTTGACTGCAAAGCCAGAGCGAAAATTTCAGGTAGGCAACAGCAGTAGTATAGAGATGTACATCATCATGACGTTGCGGCTACAGCAGTAGACAACTGTAGCAGTAGACAACTGCTGTAGATGTTGGCAGGAACTCTGTCTGGACATCGTCGCCACAGTGTGCACGATCGCGCTCGTCGTATGCTCGGTGTACACACGAGTGATTCTACGTTGATGTGTAGCATGAAAAAACGTATGCGTGAAGAAAAACCTCAACAAACGTGATATTACACTACGGAGTAATTATTGCGCGAAACCGCCCTGTGACTGCAGCAAAAAATGTCACTCACGCACTATTGTACACGTGAGTGTTAAATAGTGCTGTGAAGACTTCAACACGCCCCCTCGACTTTGGTTATATCTCAAACAGGTATTCTCTCTCTCATTGTATGACAGTGTGTATTTCCTAAAAAATGTCAGTCTCCTTGAGCCGGTTTTCCTCCGCACTGACTCAAGACTTGAACAACAGTTCGACACATCCCTTGCGTGAATCTTTACCTTGCGTCTTTCTCATACCTCCCTGTAAGGGACACGGAGGAGGATCGCTGTATGTGCATCTATTCCCGCCACGAAATCATGCTCGACGCATAAAGTCGTGCGGACCGGATCTTTTTTCGCGGGGACGTGCTCCGCGAAGATACTGCAGAGCCTGGCGAACCGAAGTTGAAACCGGCTACAGCTGTTGTATGCATACAGATAGAGCCCGCACTAAAGAACTTCGAGTTTTGGCGGGGGCTGGGGTTCTTGCAATAGTTCTTCTTGCGGCCTACAAATGGCCACGGCATAGATTATAGTGTAGGGATTCTTAACCGGGCTCACAAAACGGTACTCAAGTCCTTATGTTCAACTTGATGTTGATGTTCATTTTGATGTTGAGCATGCCTCATGAACTCCTTCACTGCCAAGTTCTTAAGTAGCTGCCAAGTTCTTGACTGCCAAGTCCTTCACTGCCAACTTCTTGAGTGCGGGAGCTCTCTGTAGAGCTGCCCTCCCTTTCGCTGGTTCCTACTAATAGATAATAGTACGAGAGAGCGGGCATAGAAAAGCCCATATTCTCGGTTGAAACATGTCTCATCCTTCCAACGACAGCTGCAGGTGAAGCTGATTGCATGCGCCCACAATCCTACTCATTCATGCTACTCGTTCCCGTGCGTAATGTGTGTCACGGCTGTCCGTGTCATGCCGGGGAGGCTCGAAACCAACGTCTCAAAGGGGGATCTTTTGGTATCGGTTGCGGCGGGGTTGTGTTCAGGTGCTGTCGTTCCACCTTAGACGTGTCGTCGTTGTTCTGGGTAGAAGCAACGTCGTCTGTGCCTTCCATGCACATGTATCAATAATCACATGCAAACCGTTCACAGGGACGAGTAAGGATGCCAGCCAGAGGCCGCACCTCTTCCACCAACCCTCTCCATAAATTCCTACCATTGCCTTTGCCACGATCGTAGGGCCGCTCTATAGCTGTCCCGGTATGTCAGATACGCCCTACATTTGCAATCTATTTGCAACCTATCCATCCGTCGCAATTCCACCTGTTATTACGCGGCCGTGACCGGGATTGATCAACTGCAGACTCCAGGCATAAGTGCTGTGGCCCAATTGCACCACAGTCAGTTGTTGACAGGCCCTTATTTACGCGGGGCATACCGCGATTCGTTGTACACGGCAGTTGTCTTGTTTCAACCAAAGATGCTACAATATCGCCTGTTGAAACCGAGGGTCGCCAGCCTATCGACGTTCCCATTGTTGTACCTGGCCGCTGCCCCCGACTCCCACCCGCATCCACCATGCAGCAGCTTCGTTTCACCATGAACGAGTTTGATGCTATCGAGAGAGCGCTGCAGGTACCGGAGCTGCTCACGAGCGTACTCCGGTGCCTCGGACCACTTTCGTGGCTCCACTGCGCCTCCGTCTGCTCTGGTTGGTCCGATGCCATTCTCTACCGCAAGCCTACGACGGCAAGAGCATCAGCGGCGTTAGCTGTTGCGAGAGAGTCGACATCAGGAGGAGCATCAACAGCACCGGCAACAGTAGTGGTACCGGCACAGGCACAAGAACTAGCGACAGCACCAACAGGAACGACGTCACCAGCATCGGAAACAACAGCAGCAGACACAACGGAAGCGTCAATGTCAGACGGAGGGGCGGAGGCAGTGAACGGGAAAGAAAAGGCGGCGGCGGCGGCGGCGGCGACAGCGGTGGTCACGACCGATCTCTGGCGCGATTTTGCGGTGACGGTGATTCGGTACAACGAACCAGCTGCCGCTGATCGCGACACAGCGGGGGATGTCCCCAACTCTTCTTGCACCAACGATTCAAACAGTCCCACCTGCAGCTTCGGTCAAAACCACCGCTACCACCACACCCTCACCCGCGGCAGACGGAGTAAGCCCTTGCGGGCTTTGCATCCGTCGTCGAGAGGCGGTGCGCACGGCCATTTCTTCAGACACGTTTGCCTTGAAGGAGACCCCACAGTGCTCGGACCGCCGCTGCGAGCGACGATCGCTGCCAGCAGTAGCGGGACCGGGCGGAGGGAGACGGCGATCGCGACCGTCAGCCTGACGGAAGTTTCGAAAGCGGCGGAGGCTAGATTTCGACGACCAAGGTGCTCGGGAGTGCACTTCATGATCGGTTTCTCTTTCCCGTTTTTCTCGTAACTGTCGCCATTCGTCGTGGAGAGGGGGTCCCTTGGACTGAACAAACCAAGCTGTGGGAACTGCGCGGCGGGTGTGGTGACTGATTCGCTCACGATTGACGAAGAATTCCGGCGTTCACACGTAGCTTCATCGAAGGCCTTTGTTTGAATGATTCGTGCAATTACAGTCATCATGTTGATAAGAGGGACTAATTTTCATTTCGTAGACTGCTGTATTGGTGTACTCTTGTGATCGATAATGTTTTTTGCGGCAATGCTCACCATTCTTTGTTTTGAGTAGGAAGGTTATAGGTTTTCGGCTTGCATGGTACAGTTCTTTGAGGCAGCCGAAGCAGACTCTTTGCTGTTGTGTTCGCGACCCTTTACGAGAGTCTAGTGGTCAGAGGACCATGACTCCATAGGATGGCGATAACGAATTCCGCCCCGCTTCCCACGATGCCATCGACGCGGAGAACTCTCACCGAAGTTGAACGATCTTTTATCCCGACGGTTGTCTTCGATGCGCAACCGCGGCAGGGCACTGATTAAATTTCTGTGGCTGTGGACCCGCTACAGCAACACCGACCAGCGGCCAACGACCTTTCCAACGATTGAGTTGACGCCGAGCAGTCTCCAGTTCACGTACAAACCACCGTGCGGCCGAAGGAGAGGCACCGGGGGCGGGAGCGCCGCGAAAACTGCAGGGGGGCCAGGGTCATCGCGGAGCAGCAGCAGCAGCAGCAGCAGCAGCAGCAGCAGCAGCAGCAAGAGGAAGGAAAATTCATGTGTGACAACGACGGTGTTGCTTAGCGAAGCTCTCGGTGTGTTCACGAAGCTCTTCGTGCTCTGCCGCCGCTGCCGACGCCCGTGCACCACGCTCTTCGCCAACCAAGACGACGCAAGCAACGTTGCACAAAATGGTACTGGGGGAAAGGAGTCAGCAGGAAGAGCGGCGGCGGTGATACCCGAGGTCCGAGGAAGACGAGTGACGCTCTGGGTAGAGTGTCAAGAAGATTGGTGCGGCTGGAGGTCGGGAATGAGTGTAGCGGCCGGCGGCGGCGGCAGCACGGCCCCATCGCCTTGGCTGGCCAAGTTTGCGAGATATGTACAAAGCCGTGCGTGGAAGGTGCGGTATTGCATGCAAAGGGAATGCATGTGTTCGTGCGTGGTGCCACTACTGATCTCATGGCGTCTTGCCGTGGGCGCTGTATCTTCAGCAACATTGTGCTTTGCGAGTGACAGGTTCGGGGGACCAAATCCAATCTGTGTCTGGCTGGTTTCCCCCAGATTTCGTGTCGGGGTGCGTTTTTCGTGTGACAGCTCTCCTTTCATTTTTCTTGTTTAACCTGGCACACATTAAGCCTCTCTTCCCTACCAATTCTGCGGTCCAGCGTCACACCAAACTACGGAGGTTGGGCATGACCTTGATCCGTTCGCCCCTCTCCCCCACTGCATGGTATGAAAAATGCACCCGCCCATTCTCTTGTTTTCGCATTTTCTGGTGGTCAGGGGATCAATACCCTTCCCGAGGACCATGGGACGGAGTGGTTCAGCGACACGTCCCCAGCGGCGGTACAGCGCCGGCTGAATGAGGCAAGGGCGAACTCGGTCGGTCTGGATGCCTTGGCGAGACGAGAGAGCGATGGAGGAGACAACGACGGCCTTAGCGACGGTAGTGGCGCCAGCAGCAGCGACGAGGTTAACGAGTAGTTGCTGTAGGACGTAGGATACCGATGCTACTTCAATGTTTTCGGGGGTACGCACATCATGCGTTGTTTTTTTTGTACGGAGACCACGTACATAGAGGAGCCCGTTTTAGAGCACAGTTGACGGGGGAGTTGAAGAATCAGCGTTCTATACGTTTTCTGTTCAAACAGAGGGAGGGGAGAGTTTCTCAGTGTAGCACCTCGTTGGACTTGTGTCGGGTGTTGTTTTCTGGTGGCAATTTTCGGACATGTTCGCCACCAATAGAACATGCGTTATATCTGCACTCGCTACGTTTCGATGTTCTTGTTCGGCTCAAATTGTTTTCTCAAGCGGCAGTGCATCCATTCTCATGCGCCTACTTCAGTCTGACGGGTAAGCCAGAGGCTAGTCAGTACGTTGTCGTGAATTTAGTTCGGCACCAAAAGTTGCTGAGACTGGCTCTAAATTCCCGTGGATGTGTCCACCAAGACCGAAGAGAACGCCCACCGAACCAATGTTGAAAGCCCTCAAACTCGACCTGTCTCGGGTTTGAACATACGAAAGACGAGAGAATCGACAAGAAAAGACCGCATGCTCGCGTCGAACATGTCTCCCGTTGCCAACAGATAAACCTGCAAAAATGCAATGTATGCTACTCCGTTGCTTCTTCGGCATGTCATCTTGAGACGCAACAGAGGCCCCATACCAACGGTCCTAAGGGGAACCAACAAAATATATACTGACCAAATACCAACTATTCCACGAACACACATGTTACAAGTGACGGCTTACGTTTCAGCGACTATCATCGGGAATATCGTACCCCGGAGCTGACACATGCTGTCTCGCCAAACAAACACCTGCCAAACCCATGCACACTCCCACAAATTTTCCACGCATACGCATCCTCCAAAGCCACAACTACCTTTGGGACAACTCATCCGCATCAAATAGTTGGGTTGGACTTCCCATACCCCCATGCTTTTTGGGATTGAAAGGGTTGTGTATCCTCCATCGGTGGGATAGGTTGCCTCTCATTGATGGGTGACCGACATATGTATATTCTGTCCTTGCCCGCATTTCATTCCACCTTTGACTTCACAAGTTTTCCGAAGGGTTCGCTGTCATCTACCTTCAGGTTTGACACCTGACACGAGTCGATATCCAACAAGGGGCCGAACACCATGGCGTGTTTATGCTGCATGGGGCTGGAGCCCCACACTTGCACTATCCGGTGTCTAGCATTTTGAGGGCGTCGTTGCGATGTCCATGCCACTGTCACTGACTCCGTGCCAAGGAGAACCCGACAAACCTCGCTCTTCTTCGGACTCGTAGGATCCCTACGAGGCACCTGCACCGAGTAAACCGTATCGTTACCAATGTCGACGGGTTGTCGGTGTCCCTCGAACTGGGCGTTCGCCGACGTTGCACCCGCTCCTAGGTTAATCTTGAAAAAGTCCCAAAAGCCCGTCTTCTTATTAACAGCACCCCAACAGTGAGCAAGAAGGTTCTCCTAGCCTTGATTCACGAAGTGGAAGTGCGACCGCCTGGGTTTCCCTTTTAGCTTTGGCAGTGGGACGATTTCCATGCAGCCGGGAGGAACACTGATGCCTTGCGAAAGGGCGAAATCACAAAAGTGAGGCACAGCTACCTCCAAAACAAACACCCCCCTCTCCGCTTGTTTGATAGTTCCGTCAATCGGGACCCACTCTGAAGTGGCGTCTCCTCGCGTCACCACAGTAGACTTGGACGCAAGGTAAGCGTGGTTCGCAACGTCATCATCATCATCGTCATCACTGGCGCCATCGGAACCCGATTCCATGGAGGCCTCGTCTCCCAGGGGAAACTGTAGACGGAGATTGGGGTCGAAGCTTTTCCCAATCCGGGCGAGGCATCTCACAATGGGATGAAGAAGGCACTGCTTCCCGTCCACCACTTCAGCTGAGCTTGAGCACAGGCCAATCAGGGCAGGGACGTTTCTCCCCAGGTCGGGCACCTCGAGCTCAAAATCTAAATCATGATTGCAAAGAACATCCGGACCATCTCCAAAAGACCATGCCACCACTTCACCCTCGAAATCTGCGAAGTACACGAGAGCACCAAAGGTCAGTACAGCAGTAGTAGTGATCCGGAATAGTACCGGTATAATGCCGTTGAAATAGCCTGGCACGGATGGAATATTCAAAATTGTTTCATATTCTGATGCGGGTTTGTGGAACCCAGGATAGGTAAGTAAGTACTGCTGTGGTGGTAGCACGTGGGTGGTAGTGACGCACATACAACCGTAGAGATCCGAGACCCTACGAACGATGTTCTCGGGGTCTGAAGATGTTTTCGCGGGACGCTCTCCGCGGATGACGACGCGGAGGTAGATGTCCGTGGGTAGAGCTTGTTCCGCCCAAGGTATCTGTCTCGTGAGTATCTCCCAAACTACTACCCCGAAGCTGTAGACGTCGCTCGCGTTGGAGACTGCCTTGGTCTTCAGCACCTTCTTGTGCACCGTGGGAGGCGTAGGAAAAGAGGGCAGGAACAGCAAATCTTCCGCGGACGTCGCCAAAGAGTCGCAGGTAAAGGAAACTAGGCATAGATGCGAGTTGACACGCAACACGTTTATAGTACTTAGGCTAAAAGCTTTTTCCCACTTCTAATCTTCCAAAGGGCTTTCGCCACTGCACCAGATAATATCCTTACCAGATGCTGCCGGCCGCTACAAATTTCAATCCAAGCAACCATTACAGAAGGCGTCACGCACAGAGTTGGACTAAGGTTGGTTGTACAAAATTTCCAACAAGACGAAGACGCTCAACGCAGCAGTATATCGTTTCACGGAGATTTTCCACAACCCGCCTTGTTCACATTTCCTGTACAGACTTAAGGTGTGGAGGAGATTGTGCACTAAGAACAGCCCTTTTCGGGATTACATTGGCAAAGTCGACCCATCTTTCGCGTACTTCGCCCGCACCCCGGTGCCTCCACGCTTACTGCACCTAGAGACAACGGGAGCGCAAGACGAAGATCCATCAACTCACCTCTGGGGCAGTCCATGCGAAGCTGATGTGGGTACCGTGTCCCGTCTTCGTCGTGTACGTCGCCAGGCCTGTCGAGTTCTCGGTGTTCTGAGCCCATCTGGAAGTACCGAAGTCCCCAATCTGGCAGCAAAATTCAAGACAAGGCCAAATTATCGTTGTTTTTCACACTTTTGTTGTTCTTGGGCTTGCTGCGGCCACGCATGTCAAACGTTTTGTTCATACACATATACTGTACCGGGTAGGAGGCAACTCCGTGCAGCCTGGCGCTCCAACCAGGGGTCGGAAAATCCGTGAAAAAAAAAAGACAACCACGCGACGATAGACAAAACGGGAAAAGTCCACAACCTCTCGAAAACCAACCCACACTTTTGCAACGGAGCGAGATTCTCCACAAAAAACACCCCCCGGACATGCCTTTGCCCTTCCACGCCCATCCAGGAGAATGTTGGCGGACTTGAGGTCGCGTGCACCGTCGCCTTGCAGTGCAAGAAGGCCATCCCCGCGCAGATATCTCCGATGATCTGCCGACACTGCGCCTCGGGAAGTGGAGGCTCAGCGCGTTTCAACATGCTTCGGAGGTCGCCACCCGCGAGAAGCTCCATAACTAGAACCGGGCGGTTTAGCAGCGAGGTGATCGCCCCGTAGACGTTAACGGTGTGGGGACTCCTCAGACGAACCATGGCGTCCAGCTCGTGCAAGAACGCCTTGCGCTGTTTCTGCAGCTGAAGCGTGTGGGACTCGCCTTTGCTTGCCCCATTCAACAGGTCGTCCTCGCCAAGTCTGCCAAAGCCATGCGCAACGTGTTGTACCTAAGGGTGTCGCCCGGCAGCAGGATTGACAAGGAAAATGGAGAGGCAGAGCGCGCAGCGGAAGGGCAGACACTCTTAAGGATAACTCGTGCGAATGGGTGTTGGCGGGGTGGTGCAATACAGTACGAGCCCGCACTCAACAACCTCTAATTTTGGCCCAGGCTGGGGTTCTCAGTACCGAGGGTTGTGCCACGAATTTCCACTACGTAGGTTTTTGTGTAGTGGTTTTCCACCAAACTCATAATTGGTGCTCAAGTACTTAGATAATTGTGAGTTTTCCGAGGCTGTATCTGCTTTCTTACTGCCAAGTTTTAAGTATGGGCGTTCACAACTTTCCTCGCTACGTCTGCGGAACGAACAGCTGCTGCAGCCGCCTCAGACCAACCTTCGCTGCAGCGTTGCGCCCGTTGTAGTCTGCGATGAACACCTCTCCGAATCCCCCTTTCCCGAGCACTTCATCCGTGATAAGCACGTGGTCCTCGGGGATTGCAAGCTGATCGAGCCTGCGCTGCCGCCTCGCGCTACGGGCTTCCGCCAGAGGCTCCGACATGGCCTCCTCCATAGACCCCTTGTAACAAACGGAAAACATCGAACCACGGAGAAGCATATCACGCTCGAGTGGATGAATCCTCCCCAACCGCTGAAAACGACTCGGCGCGAGCGAAACCCCAGAATTATCCCTGCATATGTTTACGACGCATTCTTGTGCCGTTGGGGGCTAGAAAATGAGGAGAGCCCGCCTCCGCCCGTGGTGGGTGCATGCCCCAAGGCGAAATCCGTGGACAACCGGCAACAGCGTCGCACTCCCGCATCTGTGCAATAGGACTACATACTGCGAAAACGGTTCGTTTGTCTCCGTCTCCCGCGCTCACCTTGTGCCGGTGCGTCACCTCCTTGGCCTCGGAAACATCGTGCCCCACTTGCACCTGAAGGCCCAGCTGGACCAAGAAGCCAAGAGGCAAAAAGGACAAACGGCGGGCGGAAGTCGACAGCATCTTGGCGCCGTCTTTCGCGAAAAGGACATAGATTCGATTGTATATTAGGGAACGTGAAGACGAAGCGCTTGCCCTAGGCGGTGATGCAATTTCTGAACAAGATCGTCCTACAGAGTGCAATACACCAACATGAATTAGACTTCAAATGCGATACCAGGGAAGCACTTCGCACACTTGGAGTCGCAGTTCGAGCCGTCCCCATACTATCATACTCAAAGTCGTCCAGTAGATGCTACCTGTTGTGGTCCTACAACGGGAGCAGAGATGGTCGAGATGATCCCAAGACTTTCCCCGTAAAAGGGTAAGGCACTGGTATTGACACCTGTAGCTGTAGACTGCTGTTTCGTTTCACAACCGTGACAGGACCCAACCCAGTCGAGTGCGCGGCAGAGGTGAACAAAGGCGTTATCGATCCTCAATGTGGTGATTTGTCCCTCGAAAAGTGAGGGAAGTCCTCCGCGCTATGTGAGGTCAACTCTCCCGAGTCGCACGACCCGAGATCGGCGCTAGTAAGAGAATTGCGAGCAATGACATTGTCTCATAACCAAGAGTGAGGTGGACCATGTTTCACCAAAAGAACAAGGTTCAGGAAACACACGACCTCACGTGCAGGCGCAGGATGGCCCTATCCACCACAGCGTCCAGCTCGTCCTGGCGCCGCTTGAACAGGGTCGACATCAACACGTTGGACAGCCTGTTCTTGCTTTGATACGTCTTGATAAGCTCCACGAGATCGCAGACCGCGTCGTGTACGTCTTCCATCAGGGCTTGCGCAGCTTCCCCGTTCGTGTCGCCGCCCTGGATTCCGTTTCGACGTATCGAGCGCGTAGGTTTGCACGGAGGTATCGGCATGCACGCCTTCTGAAACATGCACTCAGATTTTCGTGCCACAGTATCCATGGATCCGTGGTCACAGGTGTAGGTTACTGCCCTGCCCACGGCTACGTATTGCTGGAGACGGGTTTGTGGCGTGTCAAGATCCGAAGAAAAACAAAAAAAAAAACCGAAAGAGTACTAAGAACTGTGTGAAGACTGGCACATACTCACGTACAGCTTGCCACGTTCTCATCGCGCTGGTGCTGGCAAGCCTGTTTCGTGAGACTTTGTATTGCGCCCTTTTCGCAACGCAACGATCGTGAAACATAAACTGGCTCCATCGCCTTCACACTCGCACCAATCTGAAGACACGAAAAACACGAAACGCGACCAAGGGCATCTACCCGCTTGCCTTGCCGAGAACCTTCGCCGCCAGCTCAAGCATCATGACGATCGACCGGCACCGCTTTACCCCGGCGTCGCCCCGGACCGCGTAGTCGCGACTATCCGAGACCAAGCGCACCAGAATCGACACCGCCGTGGCCGCCTCGCTGACCCCGGGGATCTGGCAATGCTGCGCCAGCTCCTGGGCCGCTGCCATGACCGCTTGGCCGTACCCGACGCCTCCGTCGGATGTCCTTCGGGCGCCAACCATCGAGGGGGCTCCGCCATCTCCCGGGACAGGGTCATTCTCGGGAGGAATTGCCGTCCCGGCCAGGTCGTTCCGTTCTCCCGTCGACACGTTGGCGGTGGAGTTCGTAGCGTGCAGCGGTGACTGTTCCGTCGGCAAGCCGACTTCGGCACCCCCGCCGGCAGGCGCTCTATCGTTATCCTTGCCCGAGCGCGGCTCGGTTTTCGCGCGGCTGGACTGCACAACCGTGCCAACGGCAGCTGGAGCCGTCGAGGTCAAGACTTTGGGCTCTCGGGTCACCATCGCGTGTTGAAATGGAGGGGGCAGAGAGACGTCGCGATGATGGTGCGTAGGTCGGTAACGTGACAGCTGGCGCCATCGACGTCGACCCGGGGCGTTTGCACTCGTCGACTTCGTCCTCTTGGGCTATCCTCGCGCGTTGGTCGGAGGTGGCAGAGAGGCGTCTCGCCGATTCGTAGAATGTACAGGCGGGGGCGGGGGGGCGGCGACGAGTTCTTCTCAGAAGGCGAGCCGCTGCCTCGGTTGCCGCCAGTTACAACGATCGATGGAAGCGAACTAGCGCCCAGCCCTTGTCCGCGCTCACCGCCTTTCTCAAGGTTCTTCCCGGAGTCGGGATCACTGCTAGCGGGCAGTGGGACGTCGTCCCTTTTCTTCGCGGATCGTCGGCGCCACATGAAGGCCCCCATCGCTGCTATCGCCACCGCCCCGGCCACAGTGCCGCCTACAACGCCCACCGGCACTGGTGGACCCTGGACAATCGGACATGGAAGTGAGGGACACACGAAACGCACGGCGGAAAAGGCAAAGCGAGGGAGGCTATTGTGTCGGGCTTTCGTTAACAGAAAGGCCAATGAGCGCCTGTGGCATGTTGTCCTTTGCATCTTGGGGTTCTTCCAGAAGAGAGGCCGCACGAAACCCACTCCTATCGGTGCTGCAAGTCGATTGGCATTTATGTGGATATGTAGGCGGAGATAAGACACTTTCGTTCGTGCGTTACCAATTTCGGCCGCTGGGGGCGATGTCAAGTGCAGTTCCAATCTCAAAGTGTAGTTCTGTGCCACCGCAGTGGACGTTGTGTAGTTCTGCGTCACCGCAGTGGACGTTACAGTGACTGCGGTGCCAAGCGCTGCCTATTTCCCCGCTCCGCACGAAACGGGCAAAATCAAACTCTCTTACTCCCATCGGAAGAAGGGGACGGGGCAATAGTCCTCGTGGGAGAGGGCGTGCCTTCGGGCTCGGTAGACAACGCGGTAGGCTCCGGAGTGGTGGTGGCGAAAATAGGCGCCGGTGTAGAGGGAATGTCAAGGGCGGTAGACAATGCAGTTGGCTCCGCGGTGGTGTTCGAAATAGGCGCCGGCGTAGGGGGCATTAGGGGTCCGGGAGTGGGAGTGGGAGCAGGCTCCGGGGTGATGGAAACAGGCGCCGGCGTAGAGGGCGTGCCTTCGGTAGACAACGCAGTAGGCTCTGGGGTGGCGGTCAAGATTGTAGGTGCTGGCGTTGAGGTCGTGCCGACATCGGTAGATGACTGCAGGGTGGTGGAGGAAGACGCCGGCGTCTCGGAGGTTTCGGAGTCGCAGCCGCAGAGGCCTGTCGAAATGTAGTCGGTCGTGTCGAAGTCGCCAGCAGTAGTTTCTCTGCAATCCCATTGCCCGACCGCGGTGGGATGGATCGTCGACGCATCGTCCTCGAAGGCGTCCTTGCACAGAACGTCGATGCAATCTCCGGTCGCGTTCCAATGACCCCATACTCAGATTCCCTGGACCCAAAAACAATTGGGGACGTCAGCGCCGGGATAGGTACACGGAGAGCTGTCACAAGGGCTAAACAACAATCATGATGAGCGAGGTTCGTAAGAACAAGCGGTATCTACCACAAATGGCTTCCCAGAAACGACCCCCTCCCCCCAAAAAAGAACCTTGGCCAAAATCGAAACATCGCGAAATCACTCTTCGCATACGATTGATTGCAGTGGCATACAGCGTGCGGCATTCTGGGCACATCTCTCAGCAAAAGAACTATGTACACATCACCAATACGCTGGAAAGCACTCCCCACTAGAAGACCAACCCATCCATGTGGTGCTTAAGCAAAACTCGTACGGATATGCCGACATGAGTGCGAAGTAAACCTGCGCAACATGCTCTCAAAGGCTGTAAGCGAGCTATCGAGCCCCACGAACATCAGCGCGATCGCTTCTACCAAGCATAAAGTCGGTATGGTCCCATGTCCGCGTGCCAACGTTGCGTTGCGATGACTCGCAAAGGGCACAGGTAACTACAGTATTTCATCAACAATAGAGTGTCCAGCCTTACGTAGGAACCTGACCTATCCGGCAAGCAACATATCCAACGCCTACCACTCGCATCATGGTACAAGGAGCTAGTGCTCCCCCCGTAGGAGCTAGAGGTTCCGAAGACAGCGGCGCCATCCAATTCATGGTAGAAAAACGCACTATCTTCGTAATAAATCGGGTCGTCGTTTGCAGCGATCAAGTATCTGTACCGGTAACTGGGTAGTACCCTGTAGCAGTTCAATATCTCCAAGGGGTCGAGGGTATACGAATCGGTGTTGCCAGAGGCGTAGAAGGGTTCCTCGTCCGAACACGTCGTCATGCGGGAAAAGGGTGATAGCTTCGCGGTGGGCACGGCGCTTTATCCTCGTGGATGTTGGCTCTTTCCTTTCACCACCGCTTGGTTGCCGATGTCCACTTGACACAACCGAGGGTCGAAACGAGCACGGGGGGGCAGGCAAAATCATGAGACAAGGGCGGAACAATGGAACATGTTTGAATTGCGATGTTCGGCATCGGAGCATGGACCGTATTCAAAGGCTGAACAACTACAGATACTCTCAGGCTAATCTGGTCGAAACAATGCGGCTGCCTTCACCGCCCCCCCTTACCACCCCTCTGCCCCTAGGCAAACCCGGGGAGCAGGGTGAAAGGAAGGGTCAGCCTTCGGGGGCAAGGTAGAACCATCACACCACAATACAAGTGGTAAACAGATTGGTCTTGACTCAGCGGCAAAATGTACGTGGGGCATTTTACCCGATGCAGATGAACGCCTTCGATCGTGACGAACACCTTCAACTGTGAAGGGATATTTTTCAAATTGTCCTGCCTACCGCATGGCAGCCTATCTGGTTGAAGAAACGGTTGGCGGAGGGAGGGGCGAACACTTAGGTTGAGCGTTTCTTCTTCTCGTGTCGGTGCCGATCCGGGCTACCGTCTTATCACGGTTCATGTTTGTTCGACCGAGTACAGGCAAATGAACGCTCGCTCGCTGTGTTTGTTAAACTCTCGCTTCCGGAGTGTTTTGTTTTGCTCATAAGGGTTGCACGTGGTCGCCACAGAAGGGACGCGCCTAGTCTTCAAGTTGGCTGATGAGGGAACATGTACAACCTCCTGGCATCGGCCGCTGTTTGCGACCCATGGCAAAGCAAGCCTAATATTGTAGTCGCTAGATAGTATCAGCATCAACAAGAGCACACAAATGTAGACTATGGAGGTTGGGTGGAAACTTTTCTTCTATTTGAGTTCGGCATTGCTGTACAAGTGTCTCCCTTTGCACGTAAAGCGCAACAAGTGGGGGTGCACGCGGGCACGCTGTTGTTAATGTCCATCCAGGAAGATTGAGACGCGATGAGTGGGGTGGTGGGTGTCGGATAATGTTGCTGTGAAAAACCGAGATATCCCTTCCTGTACTCTTTTCGTTCCCACCGCGTTGTAGGCGTGTTGGCCGGACATCAAAGATTGCACACCCACAGGGACACATCACACACACAGCAGCTCACGGAATATCGATTTTTCCACCATGTATGTCACGCCGCCATCTATGACCCATGGGACAAACGGACAAACGCAGACGACGTTCCACGCCTCCACGCCACAATTGGGGCTATTCTTTCCACTGCGGAAGAACTTGTAAAAATGTATGGTGCGCCAGAGGCTTAGGCCGGGGTGTGCTCTCTCCGAGGGGAAGTGCTTATCACAAGACTTGGTCGAAAGCAATGGATGGGATCTTGGCTGGAGGTTGGGTTTTGTAGCCCAACCTTCGGCCGGGTGGTGGACGGGGGTGGTGCAAAGCGAAGGCGTAAATTACTCCGTAGCCCAGGAGGTGGCGGACGGACCGTTTGCTTCCGAAATACTGCAGCAGAAAAAGTACGAAATACGAAAAGTTGAGGTTGTTGCAAAGGTGGTCCAACCCGATGATACATTCATTCGGTTTACACCCCATACCCCAAACCTAGCTCAAAGGACCAGCTTGTATGTGATGTCACTGCTGCACAGCAGTGGGTAGGTGCTGTAGGTTGACGTGCAAGGTACAGCAGAAGTGGGTAGGGTTGATCTGGTCGTGTGCTTATTCTCGCCACAAGAACATGCTGAGATAATTTTCTTTCCAACGGGAGACCAGCGTTAAAGGTTGAAGCTGCTGCCGTGCTCACCCACGTCTCTCTATCTTGCTGCCCATGGTCCAGCTCAATCTGTGTCACGATCTTTTTGTCTCTCTCGTCAAATCTTCGCTCCGGCTGTCTCCGTGTGCGTGTGCCACATACACATTTACATGTGCGGCAAGCGGCTGGATTGCCGACAGGCGTATATACGCCGAAGCTGGCGAGATTCTTGTACTCGCCAGTTCAACAATTATTGGGTTGTAGTTGGAGGTAGACACGAAACTTCAGGCACAGCGGGTTTCCAGCCCTAAGGCTACACCACGGCGCTAGGCCTCGCTAGGTCCAACCTACCAGTTCTGGCGTATACACGCGCTGGCTGGATTGCTGGACCCCAGATTCGGGGGCACACAATATAGTGGTACCCATGTCTTCCTTCTCTCAGTGTCATGATTTCCCGGTGCCGCTACACAGGACGTGTGCCTCCGCCGGCAGGACAGCACATGACATGTGTGAGAGGAGAGCACAGGCACAGAGCGCAGTGAGGGCTTCCATCAAAGAGTGTTGTAGAGATGACTTTCCATCAGGTTCTGTTCGCCTGCTTGCTGCTGTCAAGTGGTAGAGCACGGAGCTTCTGTGTGGGACCCACAGGTGGGCAGCTGCTATCATATGCAGGGAACGCGAAGCGAGCGAAGAGATTTGTACCTCAGGCTGCACGTTGTACACAGCGCGAGCGTTAAGTGTGGCTATAGGAGCAGAAATTCTCGCTATGGAACCTCCCCGGGTGTCTTGTCTGGACGAAGACGTCCTTATGTGCAAGGAGGATGATTTTTCCAAAGGCAGAAACCTTAGCTCTCTCCTCAACATTGCATTGCTGTCGGAGACCCTGAGTTGATGGTACAGCTGACCAGGAGCACAATCATTGCCTCAAGTGTTTCACCTCTTGGGTGTATGTAAGGTTGGACGCGTGCCCTAGTGGACAGTTCGCTGCTTATCATGGGCACGCTAGCTGCACATTCAAGGCGTACCCGTCGTCGCAGGAGCGCAAGGTCGAAACGGAGTATATGTAGACAATCATGCAAATCTGCTGTAGAATCCGGCACAGAAGTAATTTCGACCAATTTTTAGAAGTAGCTTCGTCGCATCAACTTGATGCTGAATATATTCTGATGCTCAGAACATGTGGATTGATTTGTACATCCAGAGCAACCAGTAAACGTGCCGTATGATATGCACGTGCTCAACCGCGCCAACGCTGCTGCACCACCAGCAGCAGCATCAACTAGGACAGCGCGCGATGGGCGTACAAGAGGTCAAGAAGGATCCCGCAGACACGCCTCACCGCCGGCTTTCTTCGTCGGCGTCGGCGGCGTCGGCGGCGGCGGCAGCGGCGGCAGATTAGCGGCCAGCAGCCGATTATCGCAGCAGCGGCCGCGACGCTGTTCTTCGCCGAACGCCTCCTCCTGCTTTGTCGGGCCGGCCGTAACGACATCAAGGCCGCGGGCAACAGGCCGGCGGCAAGAGCGGTCAACGATGATGTCGTCGTCGACGGGAACGGTGCCAGACGACGCCGTCGGATCTGCAGGCGTGGAAGGGGAGGGCGAAGGCGTCGACGTTACCGTAGGGGAGGGGGAAGACGCTCCCGAGGTCTTGGCGGCCGTGGGTGACGCCGACGGCGGTGCCGACCCGGGGACTGTGGAGCGGCAGCCAATAGGGAACGCGGCCGGGGCCGCCCAGCCCGTCTTCGCCAGCGGGGGCGAGTTTGTGAGCAAGGAGCACCGGCGGGCCGGGCCGTTCAAGGCCGTGCTGCTGTACCTGGACTACGTGCGGTGGCTGTGGGACGTGACGGACAAGGAGAGACTGGACCGGGAGCAGCCGCAAGGAGTGGTGTCCGAGAAAGTGAAGGTAAAGGGGGAGGGGCGTACTTTTCATGTTTTGCATGCCTTTGCGGTTGGACCGTTACCACGCGTCCAGGAGAGGACCGGGGGGCGTCAGGGAGCAGTGAGCGGTTGGGGAAGGAAAGTTTCGTGCTTCACACCCAAAGTGTCCTACCTTAGGCCTCGACAGGCGAACGTGCCGATTTACGATATTTGCGGAGTTTCTACAACGACGGCAGTGTTTCGGTCATTCGTGAAGGCATCCATCTGCGTTTAACGGTGATCACCTTCCACTTGATGCATGGTACGGTGGTATCATTTTGTCAAATTTGCAAATGTTGCCGAAATTCATTCTGTTGCTAATTGGCGTTCCTTTTTCCTCCGCTGACCCTGATATTGAAGTGCTGACACCGAGGATCCGATGCAACCATCCATCATTCCGTCCCACAGACGGTTATTTCCGGGATTGAGGAGCTTAGCCGGGACGCAGGGATTAGCCTCACGGAGAGCAGCATCAGGCCGCAGTTCGAGGCGCTCGTGTCTTCCTCGGATGCGCTTAAGAAGGAGCTGGCGAGCGCTAAGATCAACCCGGCGCAGGTATGTGCGTGTTCGTGTGTGTGTTCTTTCGTGTTTTGCGTCGACCGCGCTAACCGGCTGACAATACGCCAGTCGCAGTGCGGCTTGTAGCGGACAACGCTTCGAAAGGTCTTGATGTCATGTCAGGGTTTGGACCGTGTGAAGCCGGAGTCCCTTGTCTTTTCCTTTGTGATTGTGTGCGTGCCAGGGCACACTTCGTAAGCGTGACTGTTCTACAGCACCAGACTATTCGTCGTCCTCGTCATCGTCGTCGTCCTCCTCCTTTTTTTCGCAGCTGTCCCTGTTATTGTTGCGTGGCCTCCTTCGCGTCAAAACACGTGGGCGGTGGCGAATGGCCTGGGCCGATAGGAGTCCGTGTCCTCTACTCCGTGCGAAAAAAAAGAATCCTCTAGCAAACGACTGGTTGATACTGTCGAAGCAAGGGCATGTCCCAGGGGTATATCCCCCCCCATCACCACAATGTAGGAAGAAAACATTGACCATCGGTGTCGTGTGGAAAAATTCCTCTCGAGGAAGCGTTGTCAATGGTCTCACGACTACGGCAGGAAAACATGAGTACCCCCCCCCCCCCCCC
>FN649737.1:161409-188743 GCA_000310025.1 Ectocarpus siliculosus
AGTCCGCGACAGCATCGGGCGGCTCGGCGTCGAGCCCCGCCCCCCCCAAAGGAATCCTGTCGACTCTGACGAAGCGGGTGCGGACGGGAGTACTGATGGCGGCGGTGGCGACGGTGTGGATCTTCAGCGGGAACTGGGTGTTTTCCGTCGGCTTCGCGTTGCAGGCGCTGCTGGCACAGCTGGAGTACTACCGGATGGCCATGCAGAAGGGTGAGCTTATTGGCGGGGAGGGCGGCGGGAGCGGGGGACTTGACGCATGTTGGGGGTAGGGTGGCGCGAAGCCACCTTCAGAGACCACCACGCCGATCTACCCATCTACGCTTGCAACATCATCCATCTGTATGCTTACCACATCCATCCAGAGAAAGTACACAGCCACCCAGTTCATCATGTACCCAGGCTTCTCCCTCAAGGGTTGATATTGTCCAGTAACGGTACGGCGGCCAAGACCGGCACTTTGCCTGTTTGAGTCGAGAAACCCTCGGGGGAAGTCAAGAACTGGAATCGTGGAGTGCAGCCGCTCTCCCCCACGGTATCAAACGACACCGTCTTGCCGCGAGCTTGGTTGTCAACTTGTCTCGCCATATTTTGTTCCTTGTGTTACCATTCTCTCGTTCGGCATTTAATGCCAAAAACTTTGTATTTAGACGCCCCCCCCCCTGTTTTTGTGCTTCGTGCTTTTTCGCGTCCGCTGCTCATGTCACGGCGGACTTGTTTTTTCCCTCGCAGGCGTGAAGCCGGCCCGGCGTATCAGTGCGGTGGCTACGGTATTGCTCTACTCCTTCGCCGTTGGATTCCCTTACCTGCACAACTACGTCATGGCCAACATCGGACTGTAAGTGCTCAGGTTGCGTGCAGCATGAGGGGCATTAGGATTTAACCTGCGTACGATGCCGGCAGAACCCGCCGAACATTTTTTTTTTCTCCTCTTTCGCATTTCGGTCCCTGCGTATTTGTTCCGGGTGTTTTGTCTTGCCCCCATGAGCCCATGGAGGTACATGTACCTTGACTTTGGTTTGCCCGCTTTGGTGTTGCTGTGTCCGCTTGTTTTCGGGGACTTCTCGACCCTGGTTTTCTACGGAAAAATCTGTTTCATGGTCTCGAAATGTTTACCAGGTCTGCCCCCCTGCCCGTTTGACACCACCAGAGCAATGAAGTGGTGATGATGATGGTGATGCTGGTGATACCCCATAGGCAACAGCTACATCATGCGTTTTCAACCCCTATCCCGCTCCCCGTTTGACACCACCGCCTCTTGGGTCAACAGCTACATCATGTGTTACTTCCTCCTTGTGAGACGCACGCCCGCGACGATCGGAGACATCTCCACCACCTTCATGGGTGTCTTCTACGGCGCCTACCTCCCCAGCTTCTGGGTACGGCTCCGAGCTCTCGGCACGGGTTTCCCCACTGTCTCGTGGGCGGGGGTGCGGGCGTACTTTCCGTGGTACCCGGCGTGGGCTCCGGTGCCGGTGCCTGACACGATTACCCAGGCACGTTGTTGTTGTTGTCATTTTTGTTGTTTTCGTGTTGTGGTTGAAATGTTGCTGTTGTTGGTAGTGGTAGCGGTAGCGGCGGTGGTTGTGATGTTGTTGTTGGTGCTGACACCCCCTGCGCTTTTTTTGTGACGTCATGTCACGTCACCCTATCCCCCTACTTTCTTACTGTAGTCTCTTTCGACACCATCATGGCCGAAGCTAACAATCGGCTGAACCATCGCGTGGTGGCACCTAATCACCCCCCGCCCCGCCCTACGCTCCGTCTCCTCGAGGATGCGTGGTCAATGGTCTAACCAAGCTTGCAAAATATAAGAGTACCCCAACCCGCGCGCCCCTCCTATTCACAGGGCGCCTTGATCACGTGGTGCACGTACAACACCATCGTGGCCGCGGACGTGGGCGCGTACTTCGTGGGCAAGTCCCTGGGCAAGACGAAGCTGTCGGCGGTGAGCCCGGCGGCGGGCTACGCCTCCCCCAACAAGACCATCGAGGGTCTCCTTGGTGGCCTAGCGGCCTCGTCGCTTGCTGCAACCATCGGCGCCCGCCTGCTAAGGTGGCCGGCGTGGTGGGCAACGGGGCCCGCCTACGGAGCGATGCTGTGCCTCGTAGGCCTTGTGGGGGATCTCACTGCGTCGGTTTTTAAGCGGGACGCCGGGTTCAAGGACTCGGGGAGCCTGCTGCCGGGACATGGGGGGTACCTCGACCGCGTGGACAGCTATATATTCACGGCGCCCCCGGCGTACATCTTCGTGAAGTTGATTCTTCCTCTAGCCGCGAAGCTCGTCGTAAGTGTAGTTGTACCGTCTTTGGGTGTTGTGTCCGGGGGGGGGTGCGAGAGGTGTTAGACGAATAACTTTTGTTCACCAACGCTGCAGCAGCAGCAGTTATTTTCTGCATTGCCGTGGGATCTGTTCGACCAGCCGTAGTCAACGTCTCGGTTTTTTCTCCCCGCTTTTATTGTAAATTGTTCTTCGAGATGTGGAATCGAGATGCTGAATTAGAGGGGTGTCGTAGTTCACGGAGACGCAGTCTGCTGCGTGCGTGGTTTTCCCTGTGTCAGCAGTCGACTTCGCGCTCAGTCTAGGCAGCCCAACAAGCGCGAAAGAAAGCAACTATATGCCAATACTGTGTTATTGTGATGACTTGTCGTCATAGACGGGACGGGACCACAAGAGCGCCCCCGATGTCTCAAACCAAACAACTGCAGAACTACTGTCTGGTACTTGCTGCTTTTGATTGTCATGCGCTTCGAGTGCGTGGGAGAGGGACACGAGCCACTCGCTGGACGCTTGTTGTCAGGTGAAGAGTAACCTAACGCGCTCTTGTCCATGCACCTCGTTTCCCTCCTGTGCTGTCGCGCACCCCTCTCCCATCTATCGAAGGCGAGCCACGTATAACGGAGGAGATTGGGGGCAGCGGTGGCGGAGCTTTGTCACCGCCAGTACAGTCTCCCACTCTGACGCCGGTCCCAATCGATGTAGGCGAGCAGCAGCAATCAATCAAAGGGGAGTGAACCACGGGGTATCACTAGACGGGAATCCCTGTAAATGTAGCTGGCATCTTGGTCTGGAAGGGATTTGTTGTGATGGTCGCGCTCGTTGCCGCCCGGCAACTGCTATGTGCGCGTTTTTCGAGAAAGGTTGTTTAATTGTGGCCAGACGTAGAGAAAGCCCGCGGGGTAAGGGCATCATACACGTTCGACTTTGTGAGGGTGTTTATTTGTGCGAGCGAGATGGAGGGGTTTAAGGGGGCATCACTGTTTGCTTGTTGAGATGCAGCCGGGGCTTCCGGTGTTGCCAAGTTCTTTGTTACCCTGCCGGTTGCAGGGGAGCATGTAACGTCGTCGTGCGAGAAAATGGCGTTTTATTTAGGGGGTTGGGGGGCGACGTTACGGAAGATTAACTTGTAGTACCATACGTAAATGGGTGATAGTATTCTCGGCTTTCAAGAGGGGGCGCACCACTGGGAGGCCGTTGGTTTCCCTTCGGGAATGGGCCGCTACTGCGGTGTGCTCGTTGGGCATCGATCAAACGAGCAAAGTTCCCCACCACGACAGCAGCAGTGTAGTTGACTTGGTCGGCTACGGCGGAGACGCGCAGGAGGCTCGCGATAGCACTGTTGTGGTATTTGGACCCTTTGACTAAGATGCCATCTGGGCGGGTATATATTTCAGGAAATATCCCGACCGCCTGCCCAGATTTCCAAGCCCGGTACAAGTAGAGCTTGGGTCTCTATCGACCTACAGTCACTTTTTCTGCCCCTGTCATTTTCATTCGCATACAGATAGCGCCCGCACTTGAGCAACGTGAAAACGGGTCGAGCCTCAATCCCTTATTTTGGGTCGAAGTACCGGCCCAAGTCGTCCACTTTCTTAAATGGCATTTCTTATTGCTTTGGACTGTCGAATCCTCCCGATTCTCTTATTCGTTACAAGTACTTCGTATTTTCTTGTATTTGTATTTTTATCTCTGAGGACAATCCACTTCATCTAGCCCTCAAGAGAGGCGGCGGAGAGTGCCATCGAACCCGTACAACAGCGGAGAGCATGTGATTGTCGGCGAGGTGTGGCAATGCTACAGTACAGCACAGTGAGCAGCAGGGGCGTGGCGGCGGGGCGGGTGGCGCGAAAATAACCACTCTGCCCCATTACAAAAAATAATGCACTTCTGTTCAGCTAGGGAGGGGGGTGGGAGCACCGAACATTTCTGATGTCGTGGGGGTATCGCACCATCATGTGTTTTGTTGGGGCGTTTCTTACGTTGTGGCCTAGATTGAGCTATGTTTCTTAGCCCTTTTATCTTATTTTTCTTAAAAACTTGAACCTCTTTTTTCTCAACAAAATTGTGTGCCGTGTTGTTGAAAGCTTCAACCGCGGGCGGTAACATTAAGCCCACGAAACGACCGCCGTATTTTTTCGATTCGCTGGCATCTATGACGTGCTCACACCTCGGGGAAGGAAGACGAGGATCGTCGTTCTGTCAGGCCTATGTAGGCGTTTTTTTTTTTGGGTGGTCGGTCAATCTCCGGACCGTTACATAGAGTATACAGAACACGCCACCACTTAAGAACTTAGCAGTTAAGAACTTGAGCCTCAAAAACTCCAAAATTTAAGAACATGGTCATAAGAACATAGGCTCATTTCTGACGAGAAAAAATAACTAGAACCCGCCTTTGTAGTGTAACGATGAGCATACAGATAAGAACGGAGCCCCCAAACACGGGCGGCTGCAAGATAAGAACGCAGGAAAGGTGGGGGGGTGACCCCAACAGCAATTAGTTTCAGATTCATTCGGGGGGAGGGGGGGGGGCGGGGACCTCGACAAATATTCTTGCACGCGTCCAGGGGGGGGTTGCCGAATTTTACACGGCGTTTCCTCCCTCTGGTGCTCGTGGTGTCGTGGTGCTGGGTGCATGGAGGTGCATGCAGGGGCACCATGTTTTAACTCCTTGAGACATTTCAGGAGCTCGATCAACTTTCAAAGTTGAAAGGAAGAGGTGTCATTCTTGATCGACATTACGAGGCGATCAAGCAACATGTCTTGCGGGCAACAGGCTCAGCAAATGACCCTGGGAGGCTATCGAGTTGGCACAGGGGCTGGAACACGGGGGCGTCTTCAAGCATGAAGAGTGGACCAAAACGTCCTACCGCCCGAGCTTAATGCGCGGGAGGAGCCAGCTCCCGCGGGAGAGGATTCTTCTCACGGACAACTTGCACGTACGTGCAGAAATATCTCACAGAGCACTGCAACACGCTCGCCTACTGCTTTTTTCCGGCCAACACCACGGACACATGCTGAAAGTTGAGGTTGGGAGGCAACTGGATGTTTGGCTCTCGGGCAGGCGGACAACATCGAAAAGTGGGAAAGCAACGGGTTGATGGCGTCTGACCGGCGCGTACTGATCACGCAATGGGTTGGGGCAGCCACGGAAATTCTCGACAACCGCGAGGAGTACCGGTTTCGCCTTTTCGAGAAGTAAGTGTGGCATGGCGATGATTGTTGACGGTTCAGGCGATGTACCGAATCAACATGGAGGGTTTGGACAAAACGTATCCCTTTACGGACGCCTAGGACTCCAGCGATAACGAGGGACCTCTAGAGCCTGGGGAGGGTGCGCGGGGGCGGGGTGACCAGAGGGTTGAGGGCGAAAGAGACACCAGCAGGGAGGGCATGAGCAACGGCGGATCCAGCGACGAAGACGATGAAGGCAAGTTGGATGTTCACCAGACTCCTTCGTACTTCTTGTTGTTGTTGTTGTTGTTGTTGTTGTTGTTGTTGTTGCTCCTGCTGTTTCTTCCACGGATAAAAATCAGTTTCTGACAATGATGATGTTGCTGGGATTTCCAACGCCGCTCTCTGCAGACACGGCCCGCGGCCAGAACGACGAGCTGAGTCTTCTGGACGAAGTTTACACCATGGACCCGGCCGATGAGATTCACGGCATGGAGGTTCCGGACGGTTTTCGCCTTCAAGAGGCTACGCCCGCTGCTCTTGACAATTCGCTACTGCAGCGTGTAGTACTCGTTTCGCTGAGCACAGACTGGTTTGCCGGGCTGATCACTCGGCAATCTCAACAGCGTACCCGCCAACCTTTACGACTGCCACCGTGTGCTTTTCGAGCTAGACAAAAGTACACGCAACATGAAGCTGCGGTTGGAGAGGTACATTGGAGATCCGGATGCGGTTGTAGGGTCGTGGGTTTTGCTGGAGGGGAACACCGTAGACGAGGGGGGAGATCCCACCATGGCTGAGTCGGTAAAATCTCCGGCCATCATCGGCAGTGACAGTGCAACCACGACGGGAGGAGTTCGTAGAGCAGGGAGGACACGCACGCCCAACGTGGCCCCTGCAGCCTACTAAGCGGATTAATGTTGCCCATGATTCCTCTTTCTACGGCGATGCCACGTCTATTTACCCTTCCACTAGTGTTTTACAGTGATCGCGCTTCAGCTCACTGGATCCAGAACTCCTCCTGCTGGTTCTGGTGTTAAACGCGCTACACAAGAGTGTCTCGTTGAAATCCATCCAGAAAACCCTGTGTTTTCCGCATGGGGTAATCGGCTAAGGAATAAGAACAAGAACCCCATTTATCGTTGGTGGATGCCAGCTCCGAGCAAGAACTCGGAAAACAGGAACACGTGCTCGGTTTGAGGGTACCAATAAGCGTCGAGCCTCACGCAAAATAAGCGGTTCTTAATTAAGTGGTGGCGCGTTGTATGCGGAGAAGTGTCTACCGGGCGGGGCCTCACTCGCACCGACTTATAGTATCATGAACTTTTGTTATTTTCTTGGCTCCCTTGGTGCTAATGCTTCTTTGCGCGGGAGGTCGCGAAGTGATGAGCCGGTCGAAAACGTGTGTTGAGCCGCTAATGGCTGTGTGGGGCTAGGTGTTTATTTTATTCACGTCGTCATCATGGTTCTTTGTGCGGGAAGCCGCGGCCATCTTGTCCGCCCTCGTGCCGCCGTAATTCTCTCACGCGTACACGTAAAATCTGTTTTTGTGGTGCGCCAAACTCCGTAAAAGGGGAAACAGCAGTTTGAACCATAAAATCCGGCGTGGAGACTACCGCACGCAACTGCTGTATGTAGTTCGGATATCTCCCGGAGAAGAAAGGCCCCTTTCTTTTCCCAAGCTCGGTAGAGCTTGGGTCTCTATCGACCATTTTTTTTTTTTTTTGTCTGTGTGCGTCATTTTTTTTCGCATACTCCTCCCCTCGACCGATCGGGTCTCAATAGCCGATCTCAGCCCACACTGCGAACCTCCGAGAACTACCACCAGTCAGTTCTGTGCAGCTGAGACGATTTCAAGACCTCTCACTGCTGCTGTTGTTGTTGTTTGAGCAGCTATATCGCTTGCTGTGACGTGAGTTTCTTTTCGAACCGGAAGCGCAAATTTTTGAGGAACACACAAACAAGGACAGGAAGGATTGCCAACAGTGGAAGGACAACACCTCGGCAGGAAAACAGCGATAAGAAAAAGAATGTTCCAAACAAGCCCAAAAGATCTCCTTTCAGCAGCAGCAGGACAAAACAACATCCGTTACGCGGCTGGTGGTGTGTTCCCGAAGAAGAGGTGCACAAATTGACCCCCAGATACATGCGACGAAAGCTACAGTAAAACATAAACACAGCAAAGCTGTCGTGTAAGCGTTGATCCCCGCTTCATGTCCCTAGGTTTCGAAGGTCCTGTTGCCATCGTTATATGTGATGGATTTCGGTGATTTGGGTGAGTGATTGGACGCCCATATATCTGGTGATATCTACCCCCCTATTTACGAAAGTAGGCGTTTTCGTGTATTGTAAGCTGGCGACCACATCTCTGGTGTGCCCGTTCACCGACCGCGGTAGTTTCAGTTGCCACCGAGAGAGTCCGGCTCCCGACTCGCGAGAGCGCCGTAGCGCAGGCTCAGTTGCCGCCTTCTTGAGAGAGTTCATCTCGCGTTCAGGACTTGCAAAGGAGTGGATGGGCCACGGGCGCTGTTCCTGGGAGGTTTGGCAACCGAGTTCTGCGTGAGTGGGTCCACAGCAAGGTGGGTGTGAGGGGTTTTGGATCGTGCACATTTTTGGCGGGAACTTGCGAACCTTGTCGTGTTCGCATCATACTGCTTGACTGCTGGGATCTGTCAGCAGCTAAGCCGGAAGGGAGTTGACAGGGTAGATGTATGAGGTTGCTGCGGCTCTGGATACTTAGCCGCCAGCCAGGAGGGCCATGGAGCAGAGGGTGGCGTCACAGATAGTTTTTGGGAGTTTTTTCCACCCAACAATATGCCGGCAGCTATTCCGCCGCTCGTTCCGACAATCTGTAGCCATTTCGCCGCCATGCGCCATGCACCTGGAGCAGTCTATCTGTCGCTGACGCCCCTCACCACTACCATGAAACAATCATCTACACATCGGTGTCGTCGCAAGCCCACCACACGCTGAAATATCTTCTAGAAAAGACTGTCGCGAAATCCAGCCGTGTGTGGTACAGTACCAACATTGTTCGTTCGCGTTTGTAATGCGTACGTCGTGCGTACGGACTCTGTGCATTGCTGTGCACGGCACGCGAGCAGTGAGTATCTCCCGCCGACGCACCGCACCAACCTACTGATCGCGCGTAGATGCACAAGACCAACCCCATTTTATGATGAAGCCTTCGTCGCCCCACGCTACGACACTACACTACGGCAGTACGGTAGTACCATGTCCTAGGTTGCAGTCGCTCTCACAGCTGCTGCTGTGCTTGTTCTCTTCACCTCATCGATGATTGTCCTATAGTAACCTCGTACCAGGTACTGCTACAGTAGATCTAGGCACGACCTCGCTTCTCCCCTGTGGTTTGTACATTTTAGACCACGTAGCTCCCAGAAAATGAGAATTTCTGTCGTCACAAGCTAAGAACCCAACGAGGCCTCTTATTTGTGTGCATATGCGTGCACGAAAAAAATAGATACAATCTCACCTGCCAGAGCCCGCCGGGGATATTGCTGGCGTCGTCCGTAGGACGGCATTCGGGGGACAGAGCAGATATTAGGATAGTGTCAGAGACGGGGCGTTCTCTGCTGCTTCAATCGCTCTGAAGCTGGACCACAAAACGTTTGAGTATTATGTTGCACCTGAGGTGCATGGTGGTACTGCTGTACATACATTTTCGTGCTGTTTTTTTTTTTTCCTTAAATACTACCATGGTACTTCTATATGGTAGGGCATATGGGTATGTACAGGCGCGCCACAAGAACCTCTTGTTTCGGCCGAAGTTCGTTTCTTTTTCGTCTACGAGGTAACTGCAACAGCGACAAGTCCGGTGTTTGTGCAATGTATGGGCATCTCGACCGACCACCTGCTCAAGTCCTTAAAGGTCGTTCATTTTGAGATTGAAATTCTTACGGCTACCCCCGGTACCCCAAGTTTTAGAAATGTAAAAGGGATGGGAGTTGTTTCGAAAAAACAAAAATTGAATTTAGAGTTGGTGGTGAATGTGTTACATACACATCTTCACATGGAGGGGACGTGCAAACCAACGCGGGGAAAGCGTCTTAGAATGACGTTTCGGGCCGTAGGTCGAATCCAACCTGTGCCACATGTTGTTGGCCCGGGAAATCGCCAGCCAGCCTTTTTCCGCCTTCAAGCAAGGACGGCGGCGACACGCCGACGCACGTACATGACCCGGCAGTCGGTACAAGTACGGGCCGCTGCATGCATCTACACTCAGTATACAACCAACGTATTGAGTCGTTTCTAGCCTCCTTCTGCTGCTGTCAAGGCAACATGAGGCAGCGTGCGACGCCACTCGCACGCCACGTCGGTAGACTCTGGTCATTTCGATCAGTGTGGTTGCTGGGTGGTGAGCTGTAGCTGTCCGCAACTGGAGGGTATTTTTCTGCGTCTTTTCACCAATTTCTCTGCTGAGAGATGGTGTGAGTTTCACGCACTTCGATCTCGCGCTACAAAGCCTCTGTTAAGACAGCTAAAAGACGCTCATACGAAACGCTCATACATCTCTTGCCTTCGTTGTTGAGTGCGGTATGTGCGTAGACCTTCGTAGCTGAGTACAGTTCGTGCGTAGACCGTTTCCTCGGGGCTGGGAATCAGGGCGATGCTGGTGGGTTGAGCTTACGTGTCTTCGTTGTCTCTCCTGGATGGTATATATTTCTCATACGGTATCAAGCAAGTAGTGTTGCAGCTTGCTGACCACCATCGTGCGAATGATGACCGTAAACACGTACTGGTACATCACAAGAGCAATACGATATCAATCCGTCTACACATGTTAACATGAATTAGTAAGGCATGTGATAAACATGTAAACGGGTGATACCGTGCACTTTAACAGGTCTTTATTAACTTTCGTCCACATGGGGAGTGTTAAGTAAACACCGGGTGGGTAGCAACGTTCGCGAAAACGTGCCACGGAGCAACATGTTGAAGTTGTCTCTTCTTCGTAGATTTGGCATAACCGCCACCTCTTCGAAACCTCTAGAGGGAAAACAGGCAAGTGTCCGATACTTCGATTCCTGTTTATGACCCCCATACCCCTAGCGCCGCAACCACCGGACAGTCACTGCCCATCTAGTACTTTGTGCAGATTCTGCGCGCAGACGCCAAAACACCTCTGCGATGAAGCGTGCCACATTTTTTGTCGACAGGTTTGCTCACGCGCGTGCTTCGAAGTATGGTTTCTTGAAAAATGTGTACCTGGTTCGTTTGTGGCTCTCTTTGCTGGATATGGAGGATTGGGAGGGCAGCAGTCCGAACGAGCGCTGCCAAGGATTTTTTATCTAGGAGTTTGACTACGAAAAAAGGAAGTTGAACAGAAACACGCCATTTCGGAGACCCGGGAATAGTACCGTCCGCCGGAGCCGGGCGTCTCCTTGACTCCCAAGTTCTTCAGTGTGGGGTGGCGCGTTCTGCATGCACATTTGTTGTTTTTTTCGGAGAGATTTGTGGTAGCATTGTTGTGAAACCAGAGTACCTAGCTTCATGTAGCACACGACACAGCGGAGGGACATTCCCGATACATTCGTCCCTGACTCAGCAGGGGTGCGCCGGGAATCCAGCTCGGAGAAGTCCTCAGATAGATTGGGGGGAAAGTCCTATCACCTTTGTTTATCGTACTTGCTCGGGGGTTAGGGTTCCAACTGGCTTCCTTGAGTCGTCAGTGAATGGATGGAAGCAGGTGCACACATATCCACTATCCAGCAGGACTTGTCTTCAGTCTTCACTTCACATGTTTCAAGGTACCCTCTCTGGGGACGGATGGTCGTTCTGAGATGTGACGTGTACTTTCCAGTAACCGCCGCAGGCACGTCTACAACATCTCCGGAGAAGAAGCTGCTATTTAGAACTCCAAGACTGAGCTCCCATCAAGGGTAGACAGGTGTGTGCCCGGATAGCCTTCTCGTTGGCCATCACCGTTTATCTGTGAGGCCAAAATAGTTGTAGTAGGGCAGGGTAGGACCACGTATGTAGCATGGAGAAGGTATCCCTTGTCAAAGCTGTTTCACGCGAGAGGACCGCGGTAACAAATATTTTTTTGCCGAACTTTAACGAAACACAGCAGCGTTATTTTGGTTGGTGATGGTCCCTTCGCGAACGCTTTCGGTTTTCAGGTCGAGGAATGGTGGTGGTGATCGCACCTGTCGGAGATCGTTGTTGGAGCAATTTTACAGGTGTTGTAAGCCCTGGTTTCTCCTCAGCGATGCACTACCGCCTCTGTTGTTCAGGCTGCCCGAACCAGATTCCTGGGCGGGTCAACAAGCATGTGCTCCGATAATCTATAGCAGGCTATGGTAGGTGCTAGCCCGTTGCACGTTATAGTGCTGCTTTCTCCGATGCAATTTCCACGCAGTCCTTGGGCAGCGGGCCAACAAGCAAGTTCGACATGCTAACCCGTTGAGCATCATGATGCCGGTTCCGTCAATGCAGTTTCCGCGGGTTCGTTGGTCAGCGGGCTATTCTCTCGGTGGGCGGTCAGAGGCATGGCGAGCCCGATGTCTCTTGCGAGTGGGTGGCTGACGTTCGTCGCTGCCTGGTGTGGCCTGGTCAGGGGAATAAGAGCGACCGCACCCGGCCTTTCCACAACGCTTGGAGAGGACCACCAGCCCCAACTTCCGTACTTTTTGGGAGGTCCGCCATCAGATCTACGGGTAGGTATAAAGTTGCGCGCAGGCAGAACTTTCTATTTTGTCGTGGGAATATTTCTCCCGCGGACCGGATCACAACGGCAATATGTTGTTACGGAGACATTTTCCGATTTGGAATCTCGAATTTTCGCCTTTTACATTCAAACCCACATGAGGCTGTAGGAGGAGTTCTGCGCACTTCGTTGGAAAAGCACACAGGCGCGCTTTGGCATTCAGTACTCGCCTCATAGACACCTGTTTGCAATCAAACCTTCGATACCGCACAGTCCATTGCTGTGAGTCTCTTCGGGCCGAGTTCGGGGAGCTGGGGTGCAGTGTGTGTTCATCATGCTTGGAAAATAGGAATTCCAATTTGGAAATGCTGGGACGATCATGCTTGGATTTCGTCATGAATTCCCAACTGGATTTGGTTGAAATTCCAAACTGGAAATGGTGAACTTTCTTTCATATCTGAGGCGTGCTCTGGCCACACTGCGCTCTAGCTGCCCAAACTTGGCTCCGAGAAGCTCAGAGTAGTGGAGTGTTCAGTCTTATCCGTTAGATGACGAACAGGGGTCTTGAGGCTAGGACCAAATGACGATGTGCCTTGGTGCGCTCTGCTTGCTATCCAGTACGCAGACCTCCTGCATTTAGGGGGTGGTTGAGCATCTTGTGTCAATTCCCCCGGTTTCAAATCGGACAACAATTCCATAGCAACTGTCCTCGCCCCCCTCGACCAGCTGCAGCCGAGTAACCAGTGGGAACTCCGTGTGCATCCCCGACTGCGTTGCGAGCTAGGATTTCGGAAACGCACTTTGGATGCAACAACCCTTTGCCTAACCTCCCCATGTCAAATGAGATGCTAGGACATGTTTCAACTCTTCCGCTTTTCTCCCCTGGTCGAAAGCTTCCTTGCCATCATTCCATGTTATTCATCCATGTTCTGTTTTGGAGAAATTGCCGACCGTTCCGATAACCACGAAGAAATAACACGGATCTCAACGAGTTTAGTCATCTCCAGCGACGTTCCGAAACAGCACCAAAGCATCGACAAAATACGAACCGAAGCATGCATTTGCCAATCCCCAGAGATCATCATCCTCTCCTTCCTCCCACCGTCTAGGACCGCGCGTCAGGCCCAGGGTCTTCCCTGGCACCTCACAGGGCCCATGGCCCCGGATTGCACTCGGCGTCCACCGGAACCCCGGCATCCTTCACAATCCGGCTCCGTGGCCGGGGCTGCGGGGGGGAGGGGGAACGCACGCACGCGAACCAGAACGCCTCGGCAGAGGACAGCCTCCCGCGGGCGATGGACGACAAGCACTTCGTGTACGTGTGGATCGCGAGCACGGACCACGTGCTTCACGCGGCGGTCGTTGACAACGGGGACGGAACGCTGACCGCCACCTATGAGAGCCCGTATCCCGGGGACTACCTCGTACACGTCCAGGACGTTTGCACAGATATGAGCGTCGTCGGAAGAGGGAAAAAACGCCCAGGGGAGAGGGCTAAGGCGATCGTGGATAGCCCGTTTAGGTTGACCATCTCTGGGGAGATAGCTGTCGACGTGGATGATCTTCCTCTGTGTGACGCCGAGCACCCTCAGGAAGATGAAGAAGACACCTTCTGGCGCACAGGATCGTGGATATCCTCAAAGTTTGCCAGCGCAAAACACGGCGTGTTACGGGACGGGTGGGTCTTCCAGCCCAAGACCTGCGTCCACGACACGTTCTCGTACGACGATCTCATGCTGTTGGCCACGGGTTCGAAAGAGCCGACTTGGCTTTTGATCCTGGGGACGTCCGTTCAGCGCGGGGTGTTCTTGACGCTCGTGGACATGGTCCTCGCCCAGGGACAAAAGAGCGACTTTGCCACCAGCGCTATCCAAAAGTGCTGGGGCTTCGCGGAGGTTCGCGTTGGGAACCTCCGCCTTACGTATCAAGTGAGTGGGGGTAGCTAACGGCAGGGTCAATCGAACTGTCACGTGGACGTTTCCTGATGTAATCGTGGTGCGTGTGAATGGCTGCATTCGTTCAGCGCGCCGTGTCCTCGGTCGAACTTGTTTTTCTGTTGGACCCTCTCGGGCAAATCACATACTCCGACACGTCCCACCAACGTCATTGACCCGCCCGACCTTTTCCCCTCTGGTTGGACTCCCTCCGGCAGGACCTACGATTACACGAGGTCGGACTAGCTCAGGACGACTCCGCCGTTTGTCACGACGACAAGCTAGCTATAAACAACGTCGCCGTTTTCGTGGCCGCAGCAAGGCGCTTCCTGAGGAGAAGTGTTTTCGCGGCAGGCAAACAGTGGCCTTCGGTGATCATGGCCCCACCGTTCATGGAAGACAGCGACGAAGCTGCAAACCTCCCAATCACGGTACGGAATCCAACTATTGGTCAGCCCGCTCCACTGTAGGACAGGAGAAGGTTGAGGTTGCATCAACTCTCATCCTGGCTGCAACACGCTATTCCATGAACCTAGTGGCGTCCATGGTACCCACCGTCGATTTCAATTACAGGTCATCATGGACGCGCTTCCTTCGGCTTGGAATGGCACGCTCCTCATGATGGAGCATATGGCCGGGTTGGTGAGTGAGATCGAGCACGAGCCGATTGCACGTGCGTTTGACGCAACCATCTGTAGGACGCCAATGCCCCTAAGCCAACACGTGCCACACTGCCGCAGTCGAGCTCATCGTCGACCTGATCCAATATCAATGGAGGGGTGTCATGCTCATGGCTCTTTGTCGTTGGGTGTGTGTCTATTTTACGCGCAGGGATTCACGTACAACTACGACAATCCCACCGCGGCAACCCTAGCCGAGGTGAACCCCACCTGGCACCTGAGCAAGTTCATCGGTGTCGACAACGGCCTCGGGCGGATTAAGAGATATCAGCAGCAGGATGCTCGTACAAAGTTCATGAGCACGTTCCCGGTGAGAAGGGTGTTCTATTCCGCAGTGTATTCACTTCTCCCGCCGTCGTGTGTGATTTTCTCTCGTGACACAATGGTGATAGGGTCCGCATAGTGGACGGCCAGTCGCCAGGAGGGGCCGAGCGCCCATCTCACCATGCGCCCTACAGTAGGGCCAAGACAAATATCTGAAAGGCACTTCACCGAGACACCGTTACCATGCTGAATTCCGAAAGGGGACGAACTCATCAAGGACGGCTGTTGTTTGGGATACCCAAGGCTACTCAAGGAGTTTGAACGATTGAAGGGGTCGCGGTGCTAATGGCTGATACCGATATACTTCTTGCGAGTATTGGTCATGTTGCGTCAGGGATAATCGTATTTATAAGAGGAGCGGGTGATTCAGAGAAACAAATATGTGTTGGAGAGCCTGGATCATTGAGATGTATTAGTAATTTATTCAATCGTTGCAAATAGATGTTGGTTGGCGACTCGCTGTCAGCTCGAACAGCTCGATGGACGATCAACCGAAACAAAACACCCAAAACTTCCGAGAAGATGAATCTGTCGCTTTTTGTAGCCGGGCATCAACAACAACAACAACAACAACAACAATGCGGGGAGCGAGTCTTAAACAAGCCCAGCCTGCGATGTATGCACACGCGCAGTGTCGCAAATTGATAAGCGCACGCTCAAGCCTATCCCGAACCCACTAGATGGAAAAATCCAGAACAGTCAAGCAAACCGCCAGCAACGGATTTTCCTTGTGGGCGTGTCGTGCTGCAGATGTATCAGTCCAGGCTGTTCGAAAACGAGTTTTCGTCTCCTGGACGAGCGTGCTACGGATGTAGCTACCACTACCACTACGTGACGAAGGAAACTGCACCAGAATCGTTCAACGGGTCCAGGATGATTCACTCCGCGGTTACCGAAATGCTGGCAAACGTGAGTTCCAACGAGGCTTAGTTTGGGCTGGTTTGGTCAAGCTTTGGGCTGGTTTGACGTTCTCCATGCTTCTCAATCCTAGCGCAAGCGCGCCGCTTTCCGTTGAACAAAAGTCACCGTACACCTTGTTGTTTTCAGGAAGACAATTGAGTACAGCAGAGGAAATCGTCGCCGACAGATGTTGTGAAAATGTGTCCCTTTTTTCAAGGTCATCTCCAAAACATTTTTTATTCACAGACACGTTCTTTGTGCGTGGATGGTGAAACGCGCGAGAGCACGCTGTTGGCTGGCGCAGGCAGTAGTTCCTTGCACCAATGTGTTTTTCCTCCCACCGATGATTGCGTCCGGGCTTGGTTGGCAGATTGTGATATCGAAAGCTGTCGGGTCGAAAGCAGCTTTGTACGAAAAGGCGACCCCCTCGACAAACACACACCGTGGTGGGGGAAACGAAATATTTGAGGTGAGAGCCAGCGCTACAAGTTAGGTCCCACCCTTCAACAAATAATGCGGTCCAGAAAGTGTGGAGACTCGATATCATCGATCCGGTGTTGGGGACCGTACCAAGACGTGCTCGTGTGCGGGGGGGGTAGTGGGGTTCTTTTTTCTTGCCACTACACAGCGCTAGTCGGCTTGGTTCCACAACACAACTTGTACGGCGGCTGCATCGACGGTGTGACGGCAGATGGCAATGCCTCAAGGCGGAGGGGCGGTTTGTTGCACATGCTCTCGCATTCCGAGTCAGAGATGCCCCAGTAGTATCGCCATATTTGGGAATATTTGTGGTAGCGTGATGCTGTGGTATCCTGATGCTGGGGGCATGTCGATGGTATACGGGCCTATGCTGTAGATATCTCAAGTGCAAGATAAAATTGGTACCAGGGTAGGGTGTTTTTGATACCCTAACGGCAGTAGGAAGAAGCAACGAACGGCGCTCCCCTCTCCTTGCATTCGATTACTGTTTGGCAGGTTTGCACAGACTGTCCCGCGAGCTTGATTCCGCATCACGTCAAGCCGGTCCCTGTGCCGGTGTGCAATGCCACCTCGGTTTTGGCTGGTGACGCGGCAGTGGGCGAAGCGTGGGGCGGCAGAGGATGCCCGCAGTGGTGCTCGAAAGAACCAGTGGATGGGGTGCTCAACTTGAAAGACGTCCGCGTGTGCAGTAGGGCACGCAAGTGACCATTTTCTTGGTCGACAGCGCTTTTTATTAAGACCCACGTACGACTTTGGCGTGGTGGAAAAGGAGGTGCCTCAGCAACGTGAGGTTGTTCCCGTACCTCTTACTTTGCACGTTCATAACGATCGATTAGGACTGCTGTGGGGGAGTGTATTTCCAGCGTTTTTTTTTTTCTGGTTGGGCGAGACGCGAGGAATTCCACTAGCTTTAATTAAGCCTAGACGATATATCTAGACTTGTACATACACACAATAGTTTGAGCTGGTGAGGGAAATACGTTGTTGGAACCAAGCACGCGGGCAGTAGGTGTTGTGTCGTTCTACCAAATACATCGTTACTGATGTGTGCATGTTTCCTTTATAGGCAGCACCCAGAGCCATGCATGGCTCTAGGCCTTTGGATGGGGCGTTCGGATTTTGGTTACCTTGCTTGTTGTATTGTGGGCGTGGTGATGGTCGGCTTTTGTGTGCAGTTCTGAGAAATGTTTTACAACAACTAACTGGGGTGAGTATTTGGCCCCCAACTCACTGGGATCCCGTGACCCATTCTCTTAGGTGGATGTCAAACCCCCTTGGGGCGGGATTGGCGAGAAGTGGCGGCAGGGGGTGGGCTATACATTGCAACGGAACTAACAGCAGTGCGATTCGATGATAGATATTCCTTGTATTTCCACACACGCACGCACATCGTGGAACCTTTCCGAGAAGGGCCAGATTGGTGTGAAGCATACAGGTATCACCGTTTTCGTGATCCCCCCACACATCGACTTTGTAGGTACGTGTCGTGTGTGGATTGGAAGGCCGGCGGAGTTGCACCCCGGCCTGGTTTGTAGAGGACAAGGATAGAATCACACCCTTTTTCTATTTTCTATCTTGATTGGTGATCGTTTGATTCTACCACGAAGTATATTATTTTATGTTGTTCGGCTTCGCGTGCCGAGCGGGAGTAATGACTTCATTCCTTGAGGACAAATTTCCATTGTTTTCTTTTTTGGATGTGTCACTGCTGGCTGGTTGGATCATCCTGTTTTGTTTCGGTTCGTCTGGGCTCAAAATCGCGTTTGTTTGCGATTATTTTTTATGGTGGCGATCTATTTTTTCGTTGATTTGTGCTCAACATCGCGCGTTTTTGCGATGATCTGTTTTGGTCCTTTTCTGGTTTTTGTTTGGTTTTGTACGCTATGGAAGTGTGTACCTTTTGCTGGTAATTGGTCTGTGACCACCGAAGTAAAGCGTCTGCGTCATTCAGTTGGACGATAGATACTGAACAGATCCAGACCGGAATAATAACAGTATCAAGTGGAAAACGACAACAAATCTATTCATCATGTGGTTTGGAGGCCCACAAGCATGCCCGCGTGTTTGAAGCTGCGAGACTGGCGGGGTTAAGCAGGGAGAATTTCACAACGAACGACATCAGTTTAGGGGAATGACAAAGTATTCAGAAATAATCCATGTTAGCCAGACCCGGGTGAAAAGTGCTACAGGCACACATCCGTGCACGCATACACCCAGCTGTTGGTAGTCCTTATATATCGACGTTCGGAAGCTACAGTAGCAGTCTGTTTGAGGCGTCGGGATGGCTGTTTGGGTTGTTGGATACAAGATCCGATCTGGAGAGTATGTGTGTGGTGTGGGCGGCATACTGTTGGGGGGGCTCTCGTGTGTGGGCGGTATACTGTTGGGGGGGCCCCTCGGGAGCCCGCGCATGTGTTCACTCCGCGTCTGTGTCTGTCTGTACTCCCTGTATTTGAACGTGTGCTGGAAATAGCACTGGTTGTGTGACAATCAAGATTTCATGTCATCTTCATCGGTCCCAGGGTAACATAGTCCCGAGACTCTATGCGTGGGAAGGCAAGGGGGCCACAAACACAGTCAGTGCAACGGTTCGCACTTCAATCATCATTCACGCATTGACCTAGTTGTTAGCGCCCTCGACCAACCCTAGACCTAGACCAAGGGTTCTCACGTGCGTTTCACTGAGCGGAGGCTAGGGTGACTACGGTCGGTGCGGTATTTGAGTGCTGTGCCCCCAAAGTGTCCATTTGGGCTGCTTCCAGTTCTAGGAGGGCCGTGGGAGGGTTAAGAAATCCCGGCTCAAAAAGGGATACAGCAGTAGGATCTCAGTCAAGAATCAATCATCATATCCTAAAACCCCCACTGACGAAAAATACGAAAAGAGCCTCGGCCAAACTAAGAGGGCCTACAAAGTGATGATGCTGTATGTTGTAGGAGTTCCGGATCTACACATTCTTAAGTATCTCTCCCGGGGAACAAAACGCTTTTTCGAAGTAGAAAAAGCGCAAATTCTGAGTACGCCAACAGAAACAAGGAGGAGGTTATAATATTGCCAACAATGGAAGGAAAGCACCGTGGCAAGGAAACAACGAAATATCAAAAGAACGGCCCGAAAAAAACTTTCCTTCTCATCATCATCACCATCAGCAGGTCTCATAGCATTATTCTGTCTCCATAACGAGCATAATTTAATTATTAATTTGGGTGAGGCCTCCTACGCCGGCTGGGGGTCCACGCCTGGTATGTCCTCCCCCGCGCGATCCGGCCACGGGTTGGGTGTCCTTCGCTCGGGGTGGCGCCTACTTCCGATAAACGGTCCAGGTACGGCAAAGACCTGCATGAACTTGACGGGCGTGGGCGGGATGGTCTCAAGAATTTCCCACCCGACTCTGCCCGCGAGGTTTCGGGACCGAAAGTCACTTAGTATCAGATATTTCGATACAATCTGCGGTTCCATGATTTGTTCCAAATCGGGAGGGATCCGTTCGATCGGAACGGATCTTAACCTGCTGGGATGAAGGGGGGAAATGTCTCGCCATTCGCGCTCCGCGGCCCGTTGCAACGCATTTTCAGCATGCTCACACTGACAATAATTTCCATCAGTGTTTTGTTTGAACCCTGATTTCCGAGATCCTAACGTCCCAAACAGGCTGGCTTGCCAACGTCGTTCTATAATACGTACGTACGGGCCCGCAGTTATACCAGACTATATATATTTCGACCTTGGCAAGCTAAATAGCCTGTTTGGGACGTTCGGATCTCAGAATCAGGGCCCAAACCAAACACTGACGGAAAATAAATGTTGTCAATGCGAGCATGATGAAATTGCTTTGTAACGAGCCGCGGAGCTCGAAGCGCGAGAGCTTTCGTGCATCCCAGCCCAAGCCGGGAAAAAAGGTTCGAAGTATCGGCCTGTTCCGACGCGATGCTGGGGCTCCAAACTTGATTTCCGGGCGACCGAATATGCGTAGTCTCTCCCCCCTTTTCGACAAGAACCACCAGAACGAACGAGCACCAATTGACGATCTGCTGGCTTCCGAATAGGAGGAAAGATAGGGTACTCTTTGCCACAACGGTTGGTGGTTCTCGTATAACATCATATGCCCGTACCAAAGGCATTTAGTTGTGCCCGACATTCGCAGGCGATACCTCACTCCAACCGCGGGAGTTCTCGAGGTAAAAGGGGGAACACAAAAGTGGTAGGTTGTTTCTGTGCCACCCTAACGTTGCTTACCGCGGTGGGGAGGCCCAACCTTCTTCGTATCGTACAAAATACCGCCTAAGTTACATAGCAAAACTGCACCGAGCAGAGTGTGATTATGCGCAAGGTTCCCGGAGCGAAGCGGCTCGTGTTCAAAAGTCACGGGCCGGGTAGCGGAAAGTATTAATCCTACGGCAACGATTGATCTTTTAGCAGCAGTGGATTTGGTTTCAGAAGAAATGAGTATTGCTCCGTCCCAACATTGTTCCATACGAAGTACCCCCAACGCGAGGAAGCGCGCCTCATGATGAGTACGTCGAAACAGCTAATAGTGCGCTACGGCAACATAGACATTCATATACGCAAGACGTTCACGTTTACCGAATACTTTCATGTTTGCAAATGCATATCCAAGAAACATGTAAAAAACAGTGGGCAGACAATAAAAAGCGACGAAAAAATTGAAAAGCTGGCAGCTTTTCCCCCAGGGTAAAGTACCCGGCGGTCAGGATGTACCAACGTCCAACACAAAAAACACCAATTCTTGCCACCTCTGCACCCGCGAATCCAATCCTGGCAAGAAGGACACCCTCGCAAGCAGTGTCGACGCCATCTCTCGCAATCTCGGCCACCAGGGGTCCTTTCCTTAATCCTTTTGGAGTCTGGAACTACGAAAAAACAACACCAGCCGTAGACACGGTGACCAATGTATATTCAGCGGATCATTCCAACAGCGATAGACGTTTCCCTTCAAGCTCCCGGTTGCTTGCCAAGCAGGCACAAAAAGGCGGCCGTTGGGGTCTCGCATCGCCGGTACGATTCTGGTTTGACTGCAGACTGAAATACTCATACAACACCGAACAACGAGGACGCAAAATGAAAAACTGGGTACGGCGCAGCTTGGTTGAGTGAACGAACAACTTGGGAAGAGTCACGACCCACCCGAACCACCGAAAGGTTAGACCTGCTGGCAGCCCCAGACAATATCCTCAGGAAAACGCAATCCTTCCCGGCCGCCAACATGCAGCGAATAATCGGGACGAGGCGTGACCTTGCAACAGAACAGGCCGCCACCAACAACCTGAGAATGACCAGAACGAGCCGTGAAATTGCAACAGAACAGGCCGCCAACTAACAGCAGCGAGGAATCAGAAGGAGGCGTGACTTTTGCAACCTCACAGGCCGCCGCCAACAAGCAGCACCGAGGAATCAGAAGGAGGCGTGGCCCGGGTACCGGGGGAAGGGGATGACGTCACGGATGTTCTCGATGCCCGTGGCGAACATGACCAGCCGCTCGAAACCGAGCCCGAAGCCCGCGTGCTGGATAGTGCCGTACCGCCTGAAGAATTAATTGACGCCAATAACGACAAAACGAACGCACAAATTAATACCCGTGAATGGAAGAGAATTTATTACTCCGGGCAGTGGACGGCATTCGATTGCAAGGGTCGGGATGGGATTGTTGTGGTCCACCAAATATATCGCGTTGCTGGCGCCTGGCAACACGATCTACACATGCCGGGAGCGCCTCACGGACTCTATGTTTACTGCAACCCATGCTACACCCGACAGTAGCATCATAATGGTCCAGGAGAACATCAACAACAGAAAAAATGTCCGAACAACATCTTGTGTATGGGCCTACTATTGACCAAAAAGCTCACTTCTTCCGTTACTCCCGACAGCTGTTGACACCAAAGGACAACATCACAGGCTCCACTTCAACAGCCATAAAGATACTTGGGGGCAAAAAATCGACAAGCAAAAACCTCACGTGTTCTTCCCTTGGTCCCTCCCCAGCAAAACGGCAGAATAAAGGTCATCCATATTATAACACGCAATTGTCGCTCTTCTGTGCAGCATGCGAACACGTGTTCGCAACCTTGCTGTCATGAGCCACAAAGCATACATACACCCACACCGGACCTTGCTGTCATGAGCCACAAAGCATACATACACCCACACCGGGTCATCTAAAAAACAGTCTTCGCGAGCATCTTGTCCCACAGCATACCTGAGGTCGAGGTACCACGAGATGGAGTCTTCTGGGAGGTTCATCTCCTTCGCACGCTTCGTCAGCTTGCCCAGGTCTTCTTCTCGCTGGGATCCGCCGATGATCTCACCTGGAGATGATTGGAGATACGAAAAGCAGCAAACGGCGTGTTGAGCGGCGCAGATTGGGGGGGTGGGGATCTGCAGTGAGTACGGGGGGGAAGTTGTTGCATGCTTTTGCCCATCGATCACTCGTTGCTGTGTGTACAGGCGACCGGTCGCTGCACTTCCCTCGGCAACTCTGTTCCAGATCTATCGAATGCTTCCTGAATGGCCTTACAAGTGCTCCGGCCACTGGTAGGCAATATCAAGCTTCCTGCTCAGTGACCTGAAGCACTCCCAAGAGTGCGCCTTGCCGTGGTGCACGGTCTCTTACGTAAACTTACGAAAATTCTTACGCAAAACTACGAATAACGAAACACCATGTTCGTGCCTTGGGAACCTTTCGAGGTAGGATTCGAACCCCTCGGCCACCGAGACATCCGACAATCAGCATGATTTCCACAAAAAACAGTCTCAAATTTCAACCTCTCGCGTGTTGGGCAGGATGAAACAGACAGGCTTCCGACTAAAAAAATATTTCGGTGTCTCACCGATTTTGATCACAAGGATATCCACATGCGACAATCAGCATGCTTTCCACAAGATTCATTCATAATAAATTTCAAGAAAACAAACGAGTGCCAGTCACGTGATGGGCAGAAACAAAGACGGATGCAGACGTATGCTTCCAACCCACAAATTATTGCGAGATTCTCACCAATTTTGGGCACAAGGATGCCCACATGCGACAATCAGCATGCTTTCCACGAGGAGATTGTGCATCATAATTGCAAGGAAACAAAGGCGTGGCCTTCACGTGATGGGGCAGAAACAACAATCGTGCTTCCGACGCACAAACAATTGTTTCGATATTCTCACCGATCTTGGGCACGAGGATGTCCATGGCAGCCACAGTCTTCCCGTCCGGGTTGAGCTTCATGTAGAAAGCCTTGATGTCCTTCGGGTAGTCGGTCACGATGCACGGTGCGTTGTACACCTTCGGCCGAATACGTTCACACCACAATATCAGGACAACAAAATCGTACATAGAGTCAGATAACACACACATCAAAGTAGGACAACAACCATTGTAGGGTCAGATATAACACGGCTGGCAGAGTATATTCACCTGTTTCGACAGGCCTCGGTAGCATCCAAGTACCGAGGAGGTACATGAAGAGCTCAGCGGTGGCGACAGCGTTGGGTGAGGGCCAGTCCATAGTTCATAGCACGACAGCAACGATAGAGGGAGGCCCTCACATGCAACCCCCCCAAACCTTCAGCCGCAGGCCTGCAACGGCAACACCATCGACAAGGAACACTAGCGAGGCCACAGTATAACTTCGTAGTACCATGTTGTATTCTAGTACTTGCCTTTTCCGCCACGTAGCGTTCGTGCTCCGAGCCCAGGTCATCTCCCCACTCGGGTATGACACTGAACTCCACCTGAGGCCCCGTTGACACACAACCCAAATAACGAGAACGGGAGGGGGGGGGGAGACGTGGAATTAGTACAGACGCTACTCGAGAAGAATGGCAATGCATCACCCTTGGTCTGCGCCTCGACAACCGAGCGAAAGAGAGGGTCAACATTCCGCATTTTCTTTCCGTTCGCAACAGGCGGCGGAGAATTTGATGGCTCGGTAGCACAACCAACGGTGGATCTGCGCCGGCAACATCGACAAGTCTGGCAGATCCTGTTGTCCCCGTGGCCTCTCTTCGAACAAAAGCACACACAACACAATTAAACCATGGAACAACCTCGGGGAAATCGTTCCCTCCAAGAACACCCATGAAAATAACCGTGAAAGCAGCATCCCAATACGGTTGTACTAATACGCGGTACGGCACTGACCTTGCCCTCCTTGGCGTCCTTTCGCACGAGGTCCACCAGCTCGGTGTACGTCATCCTGACGAAATCGTTCTGCAGCACGTTCTTGAGTCGTTCTCTTAGGCCGGGCTCTCCCCCCGGACACGTCTCGAAGAACTCTAGGTCCCCCTGCATGCACACATCACACAGACATATACCGGGAGTGCGTCTGTCAATAGATTCTTCTTCGGTAACCCCCCTTGCAGTCCTCCCTCTTGCTGCTACGGCGGGGTACAAGGATGCTTTGATGCTCTAGTCCGGGCCCCTCCCTCCGTGTAGGGTAAGCGTCAGGCCAAGAATACAACCAAGTCAATTTCGGCGTTGATATGTCTCTCGCTTAGGGTGCGAAAAACACGGCAAACGAGACAACACGCAAGTTCTTGCTCTGGCGTTGAGAGGTCTCTTCGTGGAACATGTACGTATGGCAAACGAGCACACCATCACGTCTACTCCCGGTTTCAGTATGGGTTCCCCAAGTGTATAGGTTTTAGTATGGGTGATCCCTTTGTACTGGTTTTAGTATCGGTTTAGCGTTGAGATGCCTTCTTGGAGTCTTGGAGAAAAATCAAGGCAAGTGCGTCTACTTGGCGTCGATATGCATCCTCGTTGGGAAATTTGAAAGAAATTTGGGCAAGGGAGCACACATCCAAACAATCACAAACGCTGTAGGGTTGAGGTGCAGGAAATGTAGGGCAAGCGAGCATACCATCACGCCTACTCTGGCGTTGAGATCCATTCGTAGGAAAATTAGGGTAAGCGAACACGATCACGTCTACATTGGCATTGAGATACCTCGGTGCGAGATTAGGGCAAGCAAGCGCAAAGTCAAGTCTACTCGGCATCCAGATTCCTCCGTACGAACTTCAGAGCACGCGAGCATACAATCTCAAGTCTACTCTGGTGTTGAGACCCCTTCTTGTAGGAAGGAAATGTCAACGGCAAGCGAAAATGAACTCAAGTCTAGCGCTGTGGAGCTTCATCGTGGGATCAGAAAAACTTTCACAGCACCTGGCAGTGTCCGAGCGCGTAGGCCACGAGGTACTTGAGGTAGTCCTCCGCCAGATCCATGTCGTCCTTCAGATCAGCGAAGGCCACCTTTTAGAGTTGAAAAGGACGAAAGCAGAAACGATGAAAAACAAAATGAAGATACGTCGGCACACAAATCACAACGAGCTCAAAAACAGAAGAATCCGTTTCACAAGCAAAACCGAAAATAGAAATGGCCACAAAGAGATAAGATTAATCAAATACGCAACCAAAGCAGCCAAAGCATGCCATGCGTCCAACAAAAACGATCAAGAGGCCGAATGTCACGGGCGGACGGCCATCAGCAGCCAACACACCCACCACACCGTAACGCCGTAGCAAACAGCAGCCTACCTCGGGCTCGATCATCCAGAACTCGGCCAAGTGCCTGGAGGTGTGGCTGTTCTCCGCTCGGAAAGTTGGTCCGAACGTGTAAACGTCCCCCAGGGAACACGCATGGGTCTCTACGTTGAGCTGTCCCGACACCGTCAGGCACGTACGCCGAGCGAAAAAGTCCTGCGAAAAGGGGGGGTAAACATGGGAGGGAGATGGAGATGAGCGGCGTGCGTGATTGTGGGGCGTGGCAAAGAAGCAGTGTAGGTATGGGGGGGGGGAGGGGGGTGAGCCAAGTTGGGTAGAGCCTTGGGCGATTCTGAGGGCGTGACTCGAGTATCGTATCAAGTATGGCACAAACCTCGAATGCATGGGGGGTGTCACGACGCTCTAAGGCATGGCCCGACGCTTGTTCCAAGAAACGGTTGCCGTTGCAATGGTTTCAACCGCAAGGATACAACAGTCTCCTTGCTAACCTCTCTGTCTGTCTGTCCGTTTGTCTGTCTCCATCCCCCCTCTCTCTGTATGTGTGTCTCTCTCTGCCTCGGCATGTGGCGTAGGATCTCTCCCCCCCCCCCCATTCCCTGTCTCTCTGTCTCGGCGTGCAGCGTAACATCCCTCCCCGTTCCACAAACCCAGCGACAACAAGGTCGAGTCACTACTTCACCTTCGAGTAATCCACCGCCCCCGCCGGAGTCATCGGAGGACCTCCGCCCGCCGCCGCCGCATGCCCGTTGCCCTCCTCGCCACCAGCGTCGGGCAAAAGCGTAGACACTGCGAACTGCTCACCCGCCCCCTCGCAATCGGCCCCGGTTACGATCGGCGTGTGGATGTAGAGAAAGCCTCTGTCGTTGAAGAACTTGTGGGTGGCGAAGGCCATGGCGTGGCGCACGCGCATGGCTGCCGAGTGCATCTGGTTGGGGTTGGAAAAAAGGTCGGTTTAGACATGTAAAATTGTTGAGTGTATTGCTAGAAGTTGTTCGTTTCGAATAACTGGACAATGATGATGTCATTAGAACCGAGTAAGACAATGCTCAGAGAGAAGAGAGAAGAGAAAGGTCTACGTCGTACCATAACCGCGTCCATCTTACCCCCCCCCCCCCCCCCAAAAAAAAACGTACCACGGCCGAACCAAGCGCTTTGGCAGCAAACGGTAAAAGATTGAATGGAACCCTTTTTAACTCTTTATGGGGACGTTCTGCGGACTTTTTCCCCTTAAATACTATTCAGCGCTGCTGCTGCTGCTACTCCCTCCCTTCATGGCTATTAAAAAACAAATCCAAACCCCCCAAAAAAAATCCAAAGTAAACAACGCTGATTTTCCGTAATAAAAAACAAAACAACGAAAACATCCTTTTCCAATTTCCTTTCCTTTA
>FN649737.1:188843-238013 GCA_000310025.1 Ectocarpus siliculosus
TTTTACCCCCCCCCCCCCCCCGAAAGAACAACGTACCACGGCCGAGCCAAGCGCTTTGGCAGCAAACGGTAGAGGATTGAATGGAGCCCTTTTTAGCTCTTTATGGTGACGTTCTGCGGACTTTTCACCTTCAAATACTATCGAGCGCTGCTGCTGCTGCTACTCGCTCCGTTCATGGCTATGAATAAGCAAGTCCAAACCCCCAACAAAAAATCGAACGTAAGCAACGCTGATTTCACGTACTAAAGACCAAACCAACGAACACATCCTTTCACAATTCCATTCGCTTTAACAATTATATTCTACCCCCCAAAAAAACTCGAACGTACCCAACGGTTTACTTCACATTGTCAAAGATACAACAACAATGAACATCTTCTCTTTCGATTGGATTCCATTGGATTTGATTGGAGGCAGCCTACCTTCGTCCTGGGTCTTAGGTGAGCAATACTGCGGAGGAACTCCAGGGAGTGGGCCTTCTTCGCCAGGGGATAGGTGGAAGCTCCAACAGTCCCGTCCGGCTCGTAGACGCACCCAAGCACCTGAAGGAACCAACACCAAAAAAAAACCAAGGGCAAAGAGGAAGTGACTGTGACAGGGTAGTCGGTTGGGGAGAGAGGTTCACAAAGAGGCTGGAAAAAAAAAGGGCTGGCCAGAGAATAGAAGTAGCGGGTAGAAGGTGAGAGGGAAGCGGCCATGGCAAAGAAGTGGATTGCGGAGGGAGGATAAGGCTGAAAAACATATTGGCCAGAGAGCCAAAGCAGCTGGTACATGACGTGTCAAAGGTGTCAACAATTAAGATTCACACGGCAGTCGCCGCCAATCTCCAACACGTTCGTTGATATCACGCCCCGAAAAAAAAAAAACGTGTACCCTTTTCTATACAACGCCTCGTCGGCCTACACTCTTGTCTGTACCTTTCTTTTCTACACATCTCCCTTCAACATTTTTTTGTTCATCACTGCTGTAAATCAGAGCTCACACACAGCTCACAGAATTTCTGCACAAGTAGGAGCTCTAATCCCGTGGTCACACACAAGGGTCCCTCCCCCCGAGGTCCCTCTTCCACCCCTTGCCCTTGGTAACTCACAACGTGACCGGCAAAATCCTCACCGCCTGGGCGCGAATAAGAGTTGAAAACCATCAAGAATCACGCTGTCGTCGTCAAAGTGTCGTGAGCTACACAAGGTGCACAAGGTACACACAAGGTACCGCCCCCCTTCGGACACGGTGTGCCCCGTAGCCAACTCGAGTTTACCAGTCTCGCCATCAGCAACGACAGCTCCTCCGGCGACCTTAGTCTTCCTTCCAACAATGAGCTAAACCCCTGACCAAGGTGGACGCGCGAGGCACTCTCGAAACGCGACGCGACGCGACGCCTCAGCCATGCCATGTCCCGTTTATTCTGCTCAATTGCCGTTACGTTCACCACCTTGCGCCCACTTCAGTAACCCAACTATACGAAAACACGGCAAGGGTTGATACCCTACCTTCCTCTGAAGCAACACCACGACAGTCCGTAGGTGTGGATTTTGCCCTCCGTGCGTCCAAACCACGGCAATCAATAATGTATGCATACTTGCTGATCGTTGTGAATTTACTTCCAGCACATTTATTATTGTTCTGAAATTGTGCCCACCTCGACTTCGTCAGCCTTGATCTCCACGTCCTGCCCCTTGCCCTTGGAGGCAACTACCGTCCCCAGCACCGACACGGACGCGCCCACTCCCCCGCAACTGGCGGCCGCGTCGAATCCAGGCGCTCCCTTCGACACCACCACCTGAGAGAGACGGCATGCATGTTGGCATGCATGTTGGGGATGCGCGCGCATGTCTTTGCGTGTCTTCGGCGGTGCTTTTGTCCTCATTTTTTTATTTACCTAAAGTCAAGACAGATTTTTCAGGATGTGAGTGTGAGGACAACGTCCAGGCCTGTGAAAAGGAAGCTTTCCGCGGGAAGTTTTGTTCGACGTAGTGCTGTTTCGAACGGGTTTCCGAGCGATGCTGTTGAAATTGAGCAAGGCAGGAGGGCCCTTATCTACACGAAAAACACGGCACCGCCACAAGCAGGAAGAGCACGAGACTGCTGACGGATGGAAGCGACTCCGCTGTTGTACACGGGACCTGTGTGTCATTCGGACAGGGAGACAAGCACTTGTTTGATTGGTCCAGAAGAACGCAGGTGCAAAAACAAGGGCTACTTTTCGCCCCTCCCCTGGCTGCCCCCCCCCAAGCGCCATATTCAAACACCGTCACCCCCTCCAACCCCCAAGATGACGTACCATGCCTTCCAACGACAACAACATACAAGCACCGCCGAACACAGAAACAGCACCGACACCACAGATTCCACCCAAAGCACAAGAGACTGGACCAACACTACAAGCGAGAGCTGCTAAAAAAAAAAAAAAAACGAGTACAAAAAAAATGTAGGGGGCACCGTGCTACGTCTTCGTTGCACGAATACAAAAAAGTCGATATTTTTCAACGGGGTGGAACACCTCCACCGCCGCAACTGCCAACGACGTACCATCTCTTCCATATTGCTTCCAAAAACGAACGTGATACCGCTACATACAACAACAGCTCTGTCGAAGACACCAACAGCACCAACACCAACACCTCCCATCAATCACAACACCGCTGCCGCAAGCCCACCTGCACCGTGCCCGAACAAGACCCGTCATCCACCACCAGGAACAGCAGAGCCCCCTTGCTCGCCGCCCTGGCCGTCCTCAGCCAGCCCTTCACCACCGCCTTCTGCCCCACCACCGACGTCCCGCTGGCCAGCAGCTCCCTCACCCTCACCCTCTTCCTCCTGAACCTGGCCGGCGCGACCTCGAGACGCCTGGAACCCTGGACCACCGACGCGCTCGACATCAGATCTCCGCTTTCTCCGACGACCGGAAGGGGCTCATCCCCCGCGGCACCGGCCCCCGCACCCGCCGCCGCTCCCGCCGCGGCCTTGACAGCTGCCGCCGCCGGCGGCACCTGCTTTTGCTTCCCCTGTCCCTTGGCCCCGGCAAGCCCGCGCGCGGAAGCAGCGGGTGCGGGTGCCGCCGCCACCGCCGTTGCAGAGAATGCGGGGTGATGGGTGACGGTTCGGTACCACCGCAGGACGTGGGGGAGGCCCGCCAGATCTCTCGCGCCGAGGGATGCAGCCCCTCCTGCGACGCTGCCCTCGATGAGATCTCTCGCGGCGCACGCGAGGCCCACGTCCGCGATGGTCGTGCGCTCGCCCACCAAGAAAGTGCTGCACGCGTGTTTCGTGTTTCGTGTATCGTGTTTCGACAACAAGGGGTATAGAATGCGCCGAGGATGTTTAAAAGTAACGGTTCAGAATACTTACTAACCGCCACAATTAAAATATGACGTGGAATTAGATCTATCGCGCTTATCGTTGGAATCATGAATTCATGCACGGTCATACAAACAAATAAATAAATTGGGGGAGCGGCAGGTAAGAACGGTTGTGCACGATGTTGGGCCGAGTGGGAGCAAGGCGACAAGCAGTGGCACATGTATGAGGGAGAGATTTGACTGAAAGGTAGGGGAACCTTGACTAATCAATAAACACCCCCATTGAGAGAAAAAACACGCGTACACACGATGGGCGTGAGAGCGAATGAAAACCTGAAGAACTAAAAACAACCCGCGAAATGGGGGGGGGGGGAACAACGGACGCCACTCCCAGAGCGACCAAACGAACTTACACTCCCCAAATGACAAAAATGGAAAGCTCACGTGAGCATAAACGGCACCAAGCAAAGGAACAAAGGCTCACAAGGACAGGTCTGAAGCCGTGCCCCTAACCCAAACAACATTGACTACAAGCAAGACGCCATTCGCTTGGGACCTCTTGCACAGGCCTGCCGTCCCCTCGAGGTAGGTATCTCCCCTCCCGACGCAACACCCCTTTCGTGTTGGGTCAACCAACCCGTTCCCTCGCAAACGGCTGAACACACCTCGTAGAGAGCGTGGCGTTGGCCGTAGCCAGGAAGGACAGCAGGTGCCGCTTAGCCTCGGCGATGACGGCCTGGTTACCCGAAGCCGCCGCTAGCGCCTGCGCCGGGACCTCCAGCTCCTTCCAGCACGTCTCTAGCCACTGGTCCGCCTTCAAGACAAGACGAGACAAGACAAGACAAGACAAGAAGGGCGCAGAAAAGGCTTGACACGGCTGTTGTGCTCCGGGCAAGAAAAACAAAAAACGATGTGGAAACCATGTATGTATGCATATCGCGCCTTCGGGTGGACGTCTAGTGAGTTGTGAGCACTATTACATGGTCTCGCTGGTCTGGTCATGGACGGCGAGGTACTGGTGTCGTGCCGGTCAGTGACCTTCTAACTCCAAACGATATTCTAACATTGTACCACGAGAGGGGGCCAGCGGACGGTTTATTTGCGATTGAAGTTTCGTACTGGAGTGACACAAAAGAACCGGATACTGCATGTATCATTGATCGCTTGAGCGTTCTCTCGTCCCGCTCAGAAGAGAGGCGTACACTCGTTTGTCGTCTGCCCTATTTAGCACGGTCGTCGATGTTTCTAAAACACACCCACACACACACAACACACACACCGAGGGAGTCTCTCCCATGACCGGGTGTCGGCCATGGTTCTTTCCAAGAGCTTACCGATTAGTCTATAGCCTCATATAGACTGGCGTCTTTTCATTGGTCAGCCGGCTAGCGCGGTCGGTGTCAACAACAACGACACACCCACCAGACCTCCCTCCATTTCAATGGTCAGCCGGGTCACGTAGCGCGGTGGGCGTTCACAAAACACACACACACGCAAAAGACACAAGCCGTGTTCTTTGTCCCGCTACAAGACTGACGTCCTTTCATTGGTCGGCCCATTAGCGCGGTCGATGCTAAAAAAACAAACAAACAATAAAAACACCCACCTGGGCCGACTCGAACTCGCTCCTTCCGTACAGCGAAGAGTCCGCCTTCGCCATCGCCAGGGTCCTCAGGATGGCGTTGCTCTGGGTCACCGCCTCCTCGCCCCCAACGGGCGCCGCCTGCCCCGGCCTGCAGACCTTGAGGACAAGCCCCTTGGCCAGCGGCGCGAAGGCCTCCATCTCTTCCTCCGACATGCCCGTCTTGAGGTCGAGGTCGATCCCGGCCATGCTGAGCAAGATAACGATGCCAAGGTAGTTGTGTGGTCCGATATGGTCGGTTTTGGAAGTTACATGGGGTGGCAAGGGAAGGCGTGAGGTAAGGCGAGGAAAACGACATCTTACGCGATCGGATTCATAAGTGGGCAGGTGCGGGAGGAGGAAGACGTGCAAGGCGGGGCGATAAAGGGGGAGGGGGACCATGGGGGCACAGCAAAATATATTTGGCAAAGCGACGAGGGGAGTTACGTTGGGCAGTTGGGGGGAGGGGGGTTACTGCTCTCGAGGGATAGCGCTCTTCTGTCATCCTACATGTAACAACACGGCCTTTCATCAGTCGAGATGTCGGGACCGTGACATGTACTGGAAACTCCGAACCGCGAACGGTCACTTCCAAATACCACCTGCTGGGTCCCGCTAGCTGATGAACTGGAAAGTCGGCCCCCCTTGTCTCTATCCATTCGCTCTTGATCCTCTCTTGAATAAATACATACTTATATCAATATAAAATAATAGGCATGTACCTGGCACTATTTTTAGAAAGTATACATGACCTCACAAAAAGACCACCCGTTCGAGATTATACCACAGTCGAAGGGGATGTGTTGAGGTCTTTACAGCAGTGAGTGAAGAAACCGGCTGGATACTGGGCTTGTCACTATCGGATGTGAGTAATCCTCCGCAACCAACACAAAAAATAGGTTGCGGCGTGGCAGACATGATGAAGCTCGGCGGGAGCAGCATGCGGCAACAGCAACACAAAACCACTTTTCCGGGAAATGCGCTTGTTGTTCACATCAGCGTTCTCCACGTGAGAAATCTTATAGCGCGTATCGATATACATTTGGCGCCACGTAGAATACGACAACCAGTACCCAGCTACACAGTCGATGTGTTTGCTGTAGGAACAAATGCGGATTCTGATCGCAAGCACATGTAGGGGCAGCTAATTCAGCGATAAGGTGCTGGGGCTGTGGCACACGTTGCCGCTGGATAATCAGCACGCTTCACCCCGACCGTCGTTGCAGAAGACAAAGGTAGCCGATGCACTCCTGTGTTCAAATCTAGACTAGTTGTCTGCTGTTCACATTTCGGTTGGTGGCATGCGCTCGCTTCCACAAGGGCGACTACAGCACATACAGCTATAGATTTCCACAAGAACCACGATTTGTGGCCGAAAATGGTCTGTCTTTTAGCAACACCCTTTCGTTGCCGAAACAGACGCGTTTGTTGCGAATGCACAGCGATAAAGACGGCCTCAGCAACCACGAGAACTCATGTGTGCACCACCCTCTTGATCGTTGCCACGGTTGCGGCACGCTTGCTTACCGTGCCACGACGCAGATCTTTCGGACGCGGTAGTCTTGCTGCTCGTCGCTGGCACTGGACCACAGCTCGAAGCCGATCCCGGAGCCGATCAGCGGCAGCGCAGCAGCATCACCCGCCATCGTTGTGCACTCAATCCTTTCAGTCGCAGGATTTTTTCTTGCAGAAGTCGGCGCCCGTGCCTCTGTACCTTTCCGCTGTGCTCTCTTTCCCTTCGCGCTGTAAGCAAACACGATCAACTCTGCACCTTGTGTGCAACAACAACTAACTGCATTGAGGAGACTGCCGGGGTTCCGCAGAGCAAAATAATGGTATGCAATTTCCTTGTGCCGGTCGCGATACCCCTTGCTACGCCAGTTTGCGCCAATTGCGCCAGTATTTCGTTGCGTGTGCAACACCACGCACTCGTGTGCACTGGGCAGCAGCGGGTACATTTGTGGCTGTGAGGGTGGGTAACCCTAAGTTCCTCGACATCGAGGCTGTGGCCGTGAGATTCTCTGCAAGAAGCAGCACCGCTGTGTTAGCACCGTACTGCAACGGCAGCACCAGACAGTACACGCGTGTTTCACGTGCAGCTACTGCTGCCTACGTCCTTTCACCATGGGAACCACAAGCTCCAAGCTTCCGGGCAGAGGGTCGGGAGAAGCCCCGGTGCAGCCGCAACACGCCACCGCCAACTCTACGCCTACTGCCTGTCCGCTCGGGTTCGACAAAAAGACGAGCACAAAGGCCGAGGGGAGAGACTCGGGTCCTTCTGCCAACCGCAGCAGTAGCACCGCCGAGGCACAAGCGGCAGCGTCGTCATCGTCTTGCCCCGTCAAGACGTTGCTTCCTGGCAGCGGGGCCGGCTCCGCAGCACCAGCACCTTCCGCCGACGCTCCCACTTCCAGCTGCCCGGTCAAGGAAGAGAACCGATCGAAGGTAGCCAAGTACCTGCACCCACACAAGTACAACGTGTACAGTCAGAGGATAGACACCAGGGATGGTCTGGACCCCACCAACAACATGCCGGCCAACCCCAACCAGCAGCCGGCTCCCGGGCAGGAGAAGCCCCTGTCCACGGCGAGGGTGCCGAGCACAATCCCGAAGGGCGGGGAGGAGACCACCTGGACCTACCCTTCACCGCAGATGTTCTGGTGAGATCGTGGTACAGCACGGACCTACGTACCGCCGTACATCTGTGATACCCATAGGAAATCGATGTAGAAGTGTTGTACATAACACGTGTCCATGTCCGGGTTGTCTCGGTACTGCTGTACTGAAATTCGAGCGTCTTGGGTGCACCGACAAGGCCAACAGCCTCGCAACCATCTATCGAGGCAGATATATAGTGTGGTGCAGTAGTGCCCGACAGGCGCACGGCCAAACCCTACCATCGACGTGCACAATTAGAGAGGGACCTGACGCCTTCTGCATCAGTATCGTAAGCCATCACCCACACTACATCTGCGAGCAACGGATGCCGACACAGACATCTGCATGGCAGCAACAACACTATGAACTGTAGAGCAACATTCCTACGGTCAGCCCGACCCTGCTGCTCGTGATTCAGAAATGATTCCATCTGCAGCGTTTGCTCTGCACTAGTAGTCTACACAAACAACACCTACTATTTTCGCGTTCTCGGTAGTGTATGTGCTGCCTCCCCCCGGTAAAGCCATCGCATGCCGCATGTTGTTTTCTTGCACGGGCACTCAGGAACGCTCTGTCGCGCAAGGGGAAGGCCGATAACACCGAGGAGGGAGACATGGATATCGTCGTTTCGATCCACAACAACATGAACGAGCTCACCTGGACTAAGATATTGGAGTGGGAGAAGTTGAGAAGGTATGTGCAAGACTTGTTTTGTTTCAGGTCCAAGCAAATTACCTCAAATTTCGTTGGTCTGCTGCAGGTTAGTCTGTCTCTCTTTGACTGTACCGGTACGTGTTTTTTAAGAGTAAAACATTTTCTACAATGTATATTGCAACGCTTGTTTTTTGCACGTATCTGTTTTTAAATGGGTTTTCACAAAGGCTAAATCTTCGTTATGATTTTCCCGAAGAGTAACTTGGGTAGTACTCATCCAAGACTGACACCTCCCGCTTGACGTTGTGTTTCGTGTGGGAGGGGGGGAGCACTCATGTTTTGCATGCCTCAGCGATTAGACCGTTGACCACGCGTCCTCAAGCGGGCGGAGGATTGTTGCCAAAGGAACGATCATCGATGGCCAATCGTTCCTCCCTGCTTTGCCAAAGGTGGCTCAAGAATGCTTTCCCTGCCTATCTATCCTGTCTATGATAGAAGAGGGGCGGATATTCACTTCTTCACGTTGGGGGAGGCAGGTAGCGGCGTCTCCGCTTGCATGTTTGGCTTCACAAGGTATTGGTTGGTGCCTTGCTGCATTTAGACCGTGGTACGAGGGTTGGGATTAACCTACACAGCGAGCGTCAACCCTTCACACGACAAGCAACTTTTCACAAAACGCAGACAAGAGCACTGTAGAAGGGATGGGAAAAAAATTATCGCTGCTCCTACGTACTCGGTCGAACATGTTGTAGACTGTCAACAAACCATCCCCGATTGGCCGGCCGTACAGGAACAAGATTTTCTCTGCCTCGTCCTCGAGCGCGTTGGTCTGACACACCGCTAGCGCTGACCTCGCCTGTCGAACGCACGTGTGTCTCGCCACAATCGTGACCTCCACCTGGGCGGTGCGCGAAGTCGTGGAGGGAGCGGCGTCGACGGCGCGGAGCCCCGCTTGCTGCGGTTCTTGGGCCGCCCTAACGACACGGCCCCGAAGGCGCTGGCGAAGATGATGCTCGGACACCCGCTGCCGTTCGACCGTCACGATTGGGTGGTGGACAGGGGAGGGGACGAGGTACGAGGGGGGCTCCGCAGGATGCGGACCGGGGGGGGGACTCTGCGGAGCCGAAATCAAAACGGTTTGGCTAGTCGGCGCTGAGGTCTCAGGACAATGACCCACCTTGAGTGTTCAGTCTGGGTTTCGGACCCCACGACTATTATTTTATTGAAGCCGAAATGCAACCACTAGCCTAGTCGAAAGTGCTGACTAGTCTTTTTTCCCCGAGAATTCGGAAAGCAACCAACAACAGAAGTGTAAAAAAATGGGGACGCAGGAGGGAGAGGAAGGGACGGACGAAGCGTACTACGCTGTCTAAGCACGAGCCGATGACGGTTTTAATTTATTCAACCGTAGTGAGTGACCCCCCTCCCCTCCTCCGTTGCTGCAAACACCCGGCTGTCAGCGGCGGTACGTGATCGACTACTATTACGACGACGGTGCTGTCGATGAAGAGGGGATGCCAGGGCTTCACGCGGAAGGGGCGGTGAAATCGATCAAGGTAAGGTGATGGACTGTGCGTGCGTGTATGCACCATCGGGCCGTGCGCATTGCTTTAGAACGGCTCACTTTTGTCCTTTGTTGCTTTTCCCGGTGGCGCTGTGCTGTGAGACTTTCGGTTGGCCATCAAAAAGTGCAGACTTTTGTACCGTATGTTGCATGACGTAGGATATCACACCCCCTTGGCCGATTTTCAAAACTCGATTACTCCGCGGCGAAGAGGATGCCGAAATCAAAGGATACGTTTTCGGAGAGCTCTCTCTCGACGAGACGGTTCCAACGCCGCCATTTGTCGGCACCATCGCTGCTCTTCCCGCCTAGTAATCGAGCTTCGAAAATCGGTACAGGGGATGTGATATCCTGTCCAACCTACGGTATGTGCGTGCTTGCATATGACCATCTTGTGCGCTCGGAGGCGAGTATTTTCAACACGCCGGCCGCGCTGTGCTATTGCCGCGTACGAAGCCAGCAGGAACAGCTCTTTGCAAGCACGAAGTATTGGATGTATAAATTGACTGGTGGTGATGCTACCACTACCAAAGCTGTAGCGCAGCTTTCCAACATTGGAGTGGAATGTGAGAGAGTAAGTTTTTCGTTTTGGATCGTCGGGCTGTTCGAGTCAGCATCATGTCAGCTGTGTGAGCTTTGGATACGTCACACCGCAGCTGGCGGTGAGTTGTGAGGGGGTCCTGCTGTTAGCTGTTAGCTATTATTGTCATCTTGCATCATCACCCCCCCTTGATGCTCTCATGAACATCTACTCCTGATTGATCACTTGTAGAAATGACGCACTGATGTTGCGTGTTGGATCGAAACAGGTTGACGTTCGCCCCGCTTTGGACAGCTTCCGAGACTTGGCAGACCGATTCGTGCAGATGCCTTTCGCGCGCTTGACGGGAAGGAGCGAGTTCGTCCCGCTCAGCTTGCGCCCCTCTCCGACAATGAAAGCAAGGGTGAGTCTCTGAAATAGGTTTTGCGGTTGCTGGTGGATGGCGACGATGGACTTATCAACATTGTGGTATAGTAGTTGTCGGTGGGGGGGAAGGGGTTCTTGGTGGAGTGTCCGCGGCAGGTGGAACACCTCTGTAGCTTCTTCTGACGTCACGTGTTGCCGCTGAATGCCCCCCGCCCCGCCCCTGAAATGATTATCTCGGTGGCTTCTTCTGACTTCACGTGTTGTAGTGCCCCCCCCTCATCCCTGAAATCCGATTATCGTGCCCCCCCCCAGGAGCCGTGGGCAAAGCTTCGAATGGACCAAGGCCTCCCCTCGCCCCCTCCCGCTGCTGCCGGTGCGGGCTCAGCAACAGCAGGAAGCGCGAGCTCTGCGACGGGAGCGCCGCCGTCGACCAGAGAACGAGACGCCCGCGCTCTGAAGCGCGTGCAGAAGAAGTGCGCGAAGCCGCTGGGCGCCTTGCGTGCGGCGGAAGGCGCCGGAGACGCGGCGCTGGCGGAGGCGGCGGCGCTAAAGCTGGAGTACTGCACGGCCCGGTACCTGTGCAAGAAGGAGGCGTTGGCGTATAAGGAGGCGTTGGCGTACGCCGGGTCCTCGGGGAGCATCGTGGGGAGCGACACGGCGCACGCGTACTGGGCGGAGATGGCGCTGGAGCGAAGGCTGGAGGACATGCGAGGCGCTCTGACCGCGTTCACCGAGAGGCAGATGGAGGCGCGGCGAAGAGAGGAGGAGGAAGGCGGAGAAGGCGAAGCTTGACGCTTTGCAAAACGGTGGCAGTTCGGAGGCGCAAGCAGTTGGTGGTGTTGTGACTAGGGGACAATGGCAGTCAGAGGGGGGTTTGCGGGGTGTGTCTTTTTGGACTGGATGCTGAGCTCTTCCACGTTTGCCTGGGGGGTAGTAGCGAAATGGACGGCGAAGAGTTGTTGGAAGAACGTGAGGTCGTGGACGCGAAGACCGACACCATCGTTCACGTTATTAACGCTTTCTTGTTTCTGGGGCAGCAGTACTACTTCGTCTTGCAGTGCTGCTGAACATAAGGTACGATATGCTTTCACGCAGCATGGTCCGCTAAATAGTGTACGTTGATGACGCCTCGGTAGGTATCGCAACTTAAAATGAAGCCGGAATTTTTCGGAGCACTTCCCCACAAGACAAGGACGTTGTGGTCGTAGCCAGCACGGGCAGGTTGTGGGGCCTGCAGTACTCACGCCCAAGGCTACCAGGTTGGAGCTTGTGCCCAACCTGATCGTGCCTGTTTGTCCTGTCCACCCTACTTGTTGCAACTTTATCCAGGTTGGAGTTCTTCATCTTACGCCGCATGCATTCTTTTTCTACAACACTAGAGGACTCTCTCGATATTGTAGCAGGGTTTCCGTACTTGTGAGACACCAAACAAGTCGACGCTGCATGAAAAAAGCACAGCTCTAGAGGGACGACTTGTAGCTTGATACAGAGCTCTGATTTCTGCTCCTTCAGCTCGTGAAATGTGGTTCGTTTACGCGGGTTTCACAAAGGAGGCGACACAGTCAATTGGGGATTCCTAGTCGCTTGCCTGTCCCTGACAAAGGAGCAAACGCTACTTCGAAGTAAGTCACACTTGGCGGAGGAAAACACGCACGGTCACTAGAAAAACAACGGGGCAGACTACAATCACCCCCCCCCCAAGAAAAACATCTACGGGTACTACAACCTCCCCTATAAAAGAACAAACATGATAGATTACTTACCCTCCTAGGCCCTTGAAACTTCACTGTGAAGACATATATCACGTCGATGCTACCTGCGGTAGTTCTTCTATGGGGATACTATCCTGTCGGGCAGATGCCGTTATGTATGCACCCATCCCACAATCCATGTTACGGGGCTTTGAATCTTGGTGCATGGTTCGGAGCCCCCACCGGTCACTGTTCAATCAACATAGAAGTGCATACTCCACAGCCCGCCACGATTTCACGACAAGCTTACCGTGGCCGAGCTCGCGATGAGCAAATAAAGTGAGCAGCACCGACAGCACCATCAACAACACTGGCAACATCTATGAGAGGTTCAGAACAACCCCAGCGTTAGATCGTTGAGGGGGAGGGCCTGCGGCTAGACTACTTGGGGCCAAAAGCGAAACGTGTGAGAAGCACGGCCGTTGACGCCCTCATACACCAATGGCAAGTCGAGCAATGCCGAATCGTACGCGAAGCATGCACGATCTAGCTACTCAAATCGGGCTGGAGTAAATACTTGACGCTTTTTGTTCCCTGACAAACTTCGTCCACACATTCTGGGGGGATCGCACTCAACCTCAACCAAATATTCGGGGTTCTAGGTACACAACGTTGCTCATCAGTAGAGCTTCCTACCGGTGCAACAACAAAAACAGTCACCTGACAACGTGCCAGCAACAGGACATTTTCGTGACAATAGCAGGTCGTTCACTCCATTAGAGGTAACAAGGAGGACCAAGGCGGATCCCAACAAACGACCGAAACTGTACTACCCACAGATGATATGATAAAGGTTGGACATTTGACGCCCTTGCACGTGGCATTCCTGAGCCCGGGCTCTCAAACAGAGCTATTGCTGCCACCCCTCCCCCCTCTCTTTCACCCCCCCCGGTCGTTCTGCGGCGCTTCGTGCTTGGTGATGTGCGAGCCTACATAGTCCGGCGAGAATCCAGCGTGCCCTGTCCCGGCTTTGTTGGGATGCGAGGCCGAATGTTCAACGACTATGGCATGTGCGGCTATGTGTACACCCGTCATCTACTGGCTGAGGGGGATAAGGACGAGAAGGTGTGCCCCTCAGTATTACGGAAACGGCCTCCCGTCACCGACCAAGGCTTCCCGATGTTGCATCCTCAGTAGTCGTACACCTCCTGCCCCTCTCCCTCTCCCCCCCCCTCCTGCTCGTCTTCCTCCTCGTCCCCGACCGGGGGGGGCAGGGGAGGGGACGCCGTCGCCCCATCCCCCCCCGTCGCGTGCGTCTCGCTTCCCTGCGCCGGGGGCCCCATGGACTGCTGCACCGACGGCAGCGACCCCGGCACCGAGGGAAGAGCCACGTCGACGTCGCTCGTGCCCTCGGCCACTGCTGCTGCGGCATCGTCCGATGAAGTGTCCAGGGGGGACTGGGCGCCGGCCTCGCCTTGTCCTCCGCCGGCGGTGGCGGCGGGGGGCGCCTTGGTGGACGAAGTAGCCTGCGGGGAGCGACGGCGCGTAGCCAGCTGGGGCTTGAAGGGGCACTGCTGCGACTGGAGGTGCTCCGCGCTCTGGGGGCGAGGGGAGGGGGACAGGCGGGCGTAAATGTGAGCAGCAAGTTTTCTGTGGGAGGTTTGTTTGGACTTCGCTTGGAGATCAACGAGGAGGATGCGCGTCTCTGTGCTTGTTCTGCTTCGTAAGAGCGCTTCACCTCGACGAAATCGTCTACGAAAATGACCCCCAGTTCTCCTGAAGCCTTGAAATCGGCACACAAAATGAATTATACCACCGACGCCGTTGGTGCCATGATTCGAATATTCCCACCCCCTTCGCCAAACGCAAGGACGATGACCAGTTTCTGGTTCATGTGTGCGAAACAAGCCGGTGCCGGCAAAACCCCGGGATATTGCTCCGTCCGGGCATTACATAGGGATGGGAGGTCAATGGTCTAATGACTACGGCATGGGTTTATATGAGTACACCCCCCCTACGCCACCCCGCCCTCCCTCTCACCAGAGTCCTCGAGAACCGCTGCGCGCTGGCCTCCTTGTAGAGCTCCTCGTACACCGGCCCCTGCCTCTGCGGGCTAAGGCTCCGCCCCATGCGCGTCTTGTGAGAGGCCAGCTGAGGGGAGAAGGTGCACGCCTTCATGTCCTCCTGCACAATAAATAACACGGGCCCAGAGGCAAGAAACGTCGAAATCAGGCCGGGGCTCGACTTCCTATTTCGTCGCCACTGTCGAGCAGAGGTTGCTTATAGTAGAGCTTAGTGTAGGGTCCACCGTTGAGCTATAGTTTCACCACTATTTTCTATTTATTTGTGAAAATATGGGATGGGACCCTCTGTTTCTTGACGAAAAAAATCTTGTTTCTTGACTGTATTCACATCATTATTTCGAGAACGAAAGCGTGCCGAGGCGAGGGTGGGTGTCGAACGAAGACGGACGGCTTCTTGAATCATAGGGGGTGACGCACGCTGGAGCACGTCCTACGGGCGTCGGAGAATGCAGGCTTTGTTGGGCCACTCTCCCATCAACGTCAAGTCACTGTACATACGACGAACGGCGTGAACGTCACTCCGGAGGTGTCATCTATTGGTATTGTTGGAATTGTACCACTGCTTGTATGTCAACCGTCGGTTGTGCGTGTTTTTCATTAATGTAGCACCGACCGCGCTAACCGACTGGCTAATGGAATTATGCCTGTAGAGGGGTAACAAACCCGAACACGCTTACAGTCGAAGGGTTCTACCGACGCGAATGTGTGAATTGTTGTTTGCAGTTACATTGCGCCAGATACAAACTGGGCGTGTTGCAAAATGTGTTCACGCACGAAGGCGGGGACCCACCCGCCAACCCCGCGACCAACTGTCTGTGCAGAAAATGGGTCCCGGAATTGTTCGACGGGCTTGGGGATATAGATATACGTGACCCGTCATGCCATTCCCTCCCATATTATCCTGCAGCCATTGCTCTTGCTCGTTAGACAGGAAGATGGCTTTAGAGGGTTAAAACAAACGCGACAGGAGTCCAGGCATACACCATCGATTCACTTCATCTCTAGATCGTGTGCTCTGCCAGCGTACGCCAAGTATCCGGAAGCTTCACAAATCACTCCCAACTCTGTTTTTCCGCCTTCGTAAGAATCAAGGCCATTTCGCATGTGCTTGTGTGTATACTCGGCAGGATACAGCTCTCCGAGAACTCCGAGGGGGTTACGCAGATGTGACAGATATGAATATGATATACAGACAGAGTTGGTGCCTTTGCCTCTTCTTGCTTACGTCTGTCATTCGTAAATACAAGGAACTTTGGTCAATCCTTTCTGCAGAAACGGTCTCGACAAGAGCCCGCGAGCGTGACAACGCAGTACACGCGCCGACACCCAAAAAAAGTGTAACAGCAGTAAGAGCGTGAGTGACATATGGGAATTATTTCACCGAAAACAGAATAAAACCCGTGGAGTGAGCCTCCGTCATGAGCGAGCATGTGGGATGATGTGTCGGGTTTCACCCTTCGTCAGTGTCTGCGTCTCACCTCGCGAACTCGTTCCCTGGCGTTGGTCTTGTCGACGTGCTTGGCGTAGAGAGTGTCGAATAACGCACCGCCCCGGGACCCCGCCTTGAAGCGACTGCTCGGTGTCAGGAATACGGGGAAATAATGCGAGTCTCCAAAAAAGAAAAATGCGCTCCTTCGGGGTAGTTGGTGCGCTGTGGCTCACAGTACCAATCTTCTACTGTTGTCTGCCAAAAAACAATGTACGAATAGTTAGAAATTTGTAATTGATATGCTTGTATTATGTTGAGTAGTTCTCGCTCGTGTTTTGAAAGGGATTGCGAGTCATTTCTGCGCTAGAAGAACGACCCCCCCACCCGATGTGGTACACATTACCAACCTTTCAAGAAATGAAGCTGAGATCAGAGGAACCTAACACTATCTACCGGAACACAGCCAGTCTAAAGGATCACACACGGCCTCAGATGAATACCATCATCTTTGCGTAGAACCATGGCGAATTTAGTGGGGGGGGAAGTTGAAACGGTTTGTCGAGGTCATGATCGTCTCAGCAGTCGACATCCGGCTCACGAACACACACACGAACCTGTTCTGTGTGGACGAGACGTCAGGCTGAAAGGTGCACAGCTGCATCTCCTTAGCCTCATCCTGGTCTCGAAATGTCGCGGTGTAGTTCCTCGGAGACTGCGACCTAGCCGTCTGGTGTGTTTGACGTGGTTCGGTGGACACGGTGCCGAGAGGATGCATTAATTGTTGGGGAACCGAAGGCGAGGGAGGTCGTTCTGTTTTTCACGATCGATCATTCATAACTCAGCATCTCGATCGCGTCATCAACAAGAAGAATGAACAACGAGGGCAACACGAGCCGTACTGTAGCAACAGCAACAGCGGACCAACAAACAAGACAACGACAACAGCAACGACAACAACAACAACGTCACTATAAAAAAAACAAACCCCAGCGACAACGTGTCTTGTCGTCTTCACTTGCCTGCCTCTCCTTCCCAAGCTTGTACATCGCGTCCGCCCAAGATTCCTCCGGGTTGTCACGGCGCCGGGGCGACGACGACACGGACTTGCTCTTGAAGTGTGGCTGAAACGTGCACTCCGGGTCCACGAAGGCCTCGCGGGCCTTTACGAGCAGGACGGTTTCGGTAGAAAGTGAAATGGAAATGGAGGATACGAGTGAGACGTGGTGTGTGCATGACACGTGCTGACCGCGCTTGGCCGGAGACACGCGTGGCAATATCCTGGATGATCGCCGGAGCGCATTACCCCCGCAAACAAACCAGCACGGCGTGTTCAGCGCAAGCAGTGAGCGTAGGAAGCTAGCCACCACGACACCTCCAAAAATTAATATTGAAACGCCAAGGAAGGCACGCGTACCTGTACGACAACAACGTGCCCATCCCGAACATCCTAGCGATTCGAATCGTATCGACAGGGAACATACGCGGACGCAAAAAAAAATGCTTCCCCGTGCAAAATAGATAGGCCAGACTGCTGAGAGAAGGGGGGGGGGGGTTCCATAGGCCAAGGGGGGGCGTACCTGAGCCCGGCCCCTCGCGCTGTAGAGCCGCTCGTACACGGGCTCATTCTCGGTGTCGACGCAGAGTAGCTTCTTCCCGCCTTTGGGTACGTGTTTGGCTACGAGGGCGGGGGAGAAGGTGCACGTCATCCTCTCCTTGGTCGCCAGTTCCTGTCGACGGAGGAGGAAGGGTTGTTTGCTACGAGAAGCGTATCGTGAAACAGCAGCAGCACAGCTGGGGGCCGCAACAGTGCACCATCCCGTTGTAACAAAAAAAAGACGGTTTTGGCCGAAAATAGAAAAAATGCGATAGGAAACACACCCACCCGCTCTTTGTGCACTAGAAGGTTTGTGCTAACAAGAAAAAATGTAAGGACGTACCCAGGTGACACGCCTACAGTATTGCCAGGCGGTCTTCCTTCTGGAGCTAGGTTGACCAATGATGCTTCTTGGGAGAAAACGAAACGTGCAATTGTCGCTTGTGCGAAGTGTGCCCTCGCCCCTCATAGTCCCCGTCCCAACACACTACGACGGCAACAACAGCCTTAAAAGTCCACAACACACCACACCACCACGTACGGTAATGACCACGGCAGCCTTTACATCAACAACAACATCAAGAACCACAACCGTCCCTGCCGCGCACCTCCCGCTTGGCCTGCTTGGTCATGAGCATCTCCCCGTGGAGCCCGAAGAGCCTGTCGTGCGTGTTCGTGTTCCCCGCGGAGTCCCTTCGCCCGCTTCCCGCTGAAGACCTTCACAAGAATAAGCAAGCGTTTCAGCCAAGGATGCGGTGGCGGAGGGGGGGGGAGGACGAGGGTGGCCAGGAGCGGTGTTTCACGATGGGTACAGGGAGGGTGGTTGGGGGAGAGGAAGGGAGTTGTATTGGGAGAAATAGTAACTCTACAAGACGATAGTCTGAATACAAGGTAAGTTAGCCTTGGCTGTGAAGGGTGCGTGGAGTTGAACGTAAGGCTAACCCCGACAAAACTAGCAGTGCTCATGACGCAAGGAGAGGAGGGAAGAACAACAACATGCCACGGACCGATTCACAAGCAAAAAAAACTAACTATCTCAGAACGCTTTCCTCATGCAACAAAAATAAAACTCACCAAGATAAACGGATCAAGAACCAAGAAAAAATCACCCACCCCAAGAAAAAAAACGCTCCGGTCGCTCACCGCTTGGAGGAGCCTGAGGTGTCCGGACGGAAAGTGCAGGCCGCTAGCTCCTTGGCGGCCCTGGCCTCCTCGCGACTCTTCGCCAGCGCCGCCTGTGTCTCCGGAGTTGCGTACAGCCGGTCCGCTACCGGGGCCTGAGAGTTTAAATATTCGCCGTCCGGAGCAAGCGCAAGAACGGCGGTGCGTACGGTTGGGGATGCGGGGGATGCGCGGGGGGGGGGGCGGGGATGGCTTTAGTTTTGTTTTCATATTTTTCACAGTTGGAGAGTTAAGTTGAGGGATCGGTCCCTCTGTCTGTCTCTGTCTCTGTCTCTGTCTCTGTCTCTGTCTCTGTCTCTGTCTCTGTCTGTCTGTGTCTCTCTCTGCCTCCCTCCTCGTTGTGGCGTGAAAAAGCCACGGGTTTGGTATCTACCGTTGTTCCTGCTTTCTCAAGACGATGCTTCGACGCGCCTTGGTCGTGGTGAAGACAATAGCTTCAGCTAGTGGGTCTATCCCCCGTTTGTTGAGACTAAAAAAGTGCCGAAAACGCGACTTTCCCGCCCGTTTACGTCGGTGGCCGATGGGATTTTAAGCTGTGCTTGGGGGATTATGTTCGACAAGACGATAATCACCGACAACACAACAACAACAACAACAACAACAACAACAACACATTCAACAAATGTTTTCCTCCAAAATGACCTGCTTCCCCTTGGCAGCCAGAATCTTCTTCGTCAGGGCCTTGGTGACCACCGTGTCGGGGGAGAAGGTGCACTCCTTGTACATGGCCTCGGCGGTGGCCTTGGACTTGTCTTCCGCCCGCTTGTGCCCTTCCACCGGGGTAGTCGCCGACATCTTGGCTGCCAGGCGGCTGGAGACACCCACGGCAGCAGGCGGCGACAGGCACGGTGCGGAGACGGCGAGGTGGAGGGGGTTACGCTGCACGCCAATGTCTACGGTACAAGGTGTTCGTCGGGACAGGGGTTGGCAGTTGCCATCTACAGTGCGCTACAACGGCGGTGTTTCTCAAAGAGGTGGCACCGTCGTGACGAAAGATGAAGTGATTGAAGATATCCCACGTGCATCTAGCATGGCAACGAAACGGCGTCATTTGCAGCGCCGCTCTTTGTAGTACGAGCTGCGTGACCACCGTGATATCATTCTCTAGACCAGATGCCCGGTCACAACCCACACAACACATATTGCGGGATTTACGTGTATCGTTGCAGCAGGGCATGTGTGCAGCAAACGTATGTCAATGTCGGACGAACTCTGTCGACGGCCTACATTTCCGAAGCTTGGAGTCTGAAACAACGCTCCCTGGGCCACAGGAAAATCGGGCAACCGTTAGCTGTTGTCGTGAAACACGGTGCTTTCGGGGAGTCAAAAAATCATTTTTCCATTATGCTTTGGCAAACACGATGGTACCTACCTAGTAGCTCGTTCGGATAATATCGATATCGTTTTTTTTCGGAGTACACACACGTTCCATGTTTCAGCCCCAGCAGCAGCAGCAGCAGCAGCAGCAGCAGCAGCAGCAGCAGCAGAAGCAGCAGCAGCAGAAGCAGCAGCAACAACACCAACACCACCACCACCACCACCACCACCACCAACAACAACAACAACAACAACAACAACAGGGTGGTGCGTTTTTCCAGACCTGCTGGCAGTGGGCAGCACCGGGCGGAAGGACAACTTCTTGCTTTCCTCTTGGGCCAATCGCTCCCTCTTCTCCAGCTGCTTGTTGAAGTCCTGGCCAAGGATAGCGCAAGAATATGGGAGGGGGATCGCCGTACAGCAGGGCCGAAAGGTAGATGAGTGATCGGGAAGATTTTTAAAAGAGTGCCACACGATTACCCTCCCCCTCGTGTTGGAGGCGGGCCGCAGCACTTCATCTATAGATATCGGCATGGGATAGGGTCGTTCCTGAAGCGCGCGAGGTTCACTGTGTCGAAGCGGAATACTAGCTAGTTGTGCAGGAGGGAACCGTGTCTCAATTTACATATTTATAATTCCATGGAATAATGCGATATTTTTCACGTACCTTGTAGAGGTGGTCTGATGTAACGGCTTCCTCGGACTTTCTGCCTTTCTGCTTGGACGACAGCTGAAAGAAGGGAGGTGGCCGTGCGAAATCGCACGGACAAAGGGTCGTTAGCAAAAGCACAATTGAGACACACACACACACGCAGCTAGCTAACCTCGCACATCCAATTGTTTGCAATATGTTTCGTAGAAAATAGTCAATCACGGATTTACTACAACCCGTTTGAGACAATACCACACTCCAAGCGGATGGGTTGAGAGTTTAGAGATCTTTGAATAGGTGGGGAAATTATTCTGCTTCGAGGTAGAGATGTGCAACGCGCACCGGAAGACACGGCATACCGTAGGGCAGCTGGGGGCAGCCCCGGGGGAACCTTGTCCCACTTAAAGGGCTGCTGCTGCTGCTGTTGTGGTCGTAAAAAAAATGAATCGGCATTGCGCTGGCGTACCTGTGGTGCGAAGGTGCAGCCAGAGGTAGCGGTCTCGTCCCTCTTGGCCCTCAGCTTTTCCTGCGGGCGTGAACGAACATTCGTCTTTGTTGCTTTTCTGTTGTTGAAGGTGTTCCCAAAAGATAGCGATCCCCTTCCTCATACAATATTTTTTCAGCCCACCTTACGCTGGCGATACCGTCAGGCGAGAGCAATTGGGAGTGTGCTTTGTGCTTGTTCACCAGTTTTGAGTTTCTCAATGTTAAAGTTGCTTGCATTTTACCCTAAAAGGATCCTGAATCTCGAGATCGAGCTGTCAAGGTTAAGTCTTTCCATACACGTGGTTCATGTCTCTAAAGGCTGCTGTTGTGAGAGAGAACATCATGAGGGACTCCGTAAATCGGGCCACGCTCGTCAAGCCGTGTGCGGGGGGGGCATCATCAAATGCCGCAGACGGCAGCCGTGGGTATCAATAAACGATAATAGAAGTGCTCTTGTAAATTTGATGCTTGCAGCTAGCACCGCGAAATAGTTACCAATACGCTAAAGGGGGGAAAACGTCCCATCACCCTCGCGCATGTATCGGGAAACCCCAATAAAAGATAGCTCCTGGACCAGCCAAATACTGGTTTGATAGGAAGAGCATGTCCAAGAACCTGATTCGCTTGTGCGACGGGCTTGGTCTACAGTAATAATCACGAACTGCTGTTTGACCTCGAGGAAAATATGCGATTGAGCCCGGCCTTACATGTAGCTTATCATTTGCCAAAGTGTGAGCTACTGAGCGTAAATATCGGACAAGATGCGCGGACGTAGAAATTCAGGAGAGGTCGACACGCCTACTGTAGAACCCCTGTGTTCTCGGGGACCCGTTCCAAAACTGAGCCGATTTTATTCAGACGCTCCCAACTACTTTCAGCCCTTTCAAGCCTTCAGCTGTTGATGAAGAACCGTGAGCACGGGAGGTCAACCTCACCCTCGGGGGAGGGTACACTCTCGTTGAAAACCTACAGTAGTAGGTGCATCCTCCCACGCTCCCAGAAACAGCGAGCAACGAAAGAAGGCCGTGAGGAAACAACCGGAGCGGGGGACACTGCTGTAAAGCAAAGGAAAAATATGCCGGATGCATGTCGTGCGTCACATGTACGCTATCATACGCTTTGCTTACCTGCGTCTGCCGGTGTTTCTCATACATTTGCTGCGACCTTTCTCTCGTCGCAGGTTTGTCGGCGGATGTCGTCCGGGCCGACTCCATTCCATCTCCATCCAGTCCACCATCTTCCCTTGCCACAGGAGCTGGAAATCCGGCGGGGGGGGCATCCAAAACCTCTCCGCCCTGTTCTCCCTCGCTTGCTGCGGCCGATGTAGCGGCAGGCACATCGCCCCCAGTAGTGTCAATGGCGGCGGCCACCTCCGAAGGTCCTCCGGGCGACGACTTGTTCTTGCGGCGTCCTCGCTTGGCGGGTTTCTTGGCCCGTGGGGCCGTCTGTTGGTCAGAGTATAGAGCCTCAACGTTGCCAACACCAGCTTCGCACCCAGCGCCAAAGCCGGCGGGGTCGCCACCGAAGATAGACTCGTCGTCTGCTGCTCTTGATCTCTCCGCACCTTCCTCGGACTCTCGTCCCGGGGGCGACAGGAGTGTTCTCTCTGCTGAGGTTGACCGGTGGGATTCTCTACCGGCGGCAGCCATCATGTCTGAAATTAGTTCTTTTGCTGAGGTTGCCTCGGCTGAACTATGGCGTTCTCGCTGTTCTGGTGTGTAAGTTGTTGGTTTGTCTCCTCTCTCCTCTCTCAGCCTAGCTATTCGCTGGGGCAGGGCACGTTGTGGACTGCCAGGGCGTGTCGTAGGAAAACCTGTTTACAGCAGACAGAGACTGCACTTATAGGTTTTCTTCTTGAGTGGTGCAAGGGCAGTATCGATGTGTGATTGAACGCTGCTGTCGATGTGTGAGGTGTGAGGTACGAGGTGACGGGGTGTGGCTGGATTGTTCCGGTTCGGCAGAACCTGTTCTCATCTCGTGACGGTTACACGAGGTTATGCCGCATCGGCGCGTGGATCTTTTTTTTATTTTACTTAATATGACACAACAATTTTTTGCGTTTTCGCACACCTGTATCCGCTCCATTTCTCGCATACGACAGCGATAACCGTACACACTCTCAGCCCGGGGAGAGGTTCCATCCTTCGTGCCGGATACGTCCGCGAAATACGAGCGTTGGGGTGAACACGAAGAGTACAATCAACACCTCAAACAGAGCAACAGCGCGGTCAACAGTGGGTGATCAATGTTGTTCCGACTTCGAACATTTCTAAGCACCTTGACGAACGATTGAAGGACACAAGCCAGAACTTCCTCCTGTTGGTCACAGGGCACGCCTGAGTACCAGTGTGGAACTTAGTGTTAGCAATGACCGCCGAGGGTTGGAATCGCCACTCCACAGAGGGCTGGCGTCGAGGGCAGCTGGAGAGTTTAAAGCTCATGAGCAAGAGCCAGGTAAGCGACGCGTTATGCTGTACGGTCTGTGTTGTATGGAGTACCGTTATCCTGGTGTTTTCCGATACAAGCGGACGACAGAGTTACAGCACTACATATCATCCCAGCTGCAACACCTGCCACCATGGCATGGCGTTCTATTGGTAGAGAAGTGCTTGCACATGGATACTGCAAGAATCATTGGCGATCGAATATCTTGCACCATTCGTCCGCAGTACTGCTGTACAGCAGTACCGTGTGCAGACACTATGCATGTGTAGACTTGAGACTCCAAGCGGGGTATAATCTACACGGTATATGTAGGTACACATCATGCACGCAATGGCTTGATGTTCCCAGGCTCGAAAGACCCATTAGACTGCTACTGCCTGTAGGGGGGTGAGATACCATGACAAGATTTCTGTCACCCTATGCTTGTGGTCGGGATCAACGTGCTGTCGGCGCGACACGCCGCAGGCAGCGTTACTTCGCGCGTACGCTGTCGATCGGATCCACGAGAGAGACTCGCTGGTAGAGGCAGCCCTGGCTTTCGTCGTGAGCACCGCGGAAACGACGAGCAGCATCGGAGGCAGTGGGTCGACAAGCGCAAATGACGAGAACGGATACGACGCGAAAGCAGTTCAGGAACTGCTGGAGTGGCGAGAACGGCTCGGGGAGGAAACAAAGAATCTCGATCTCGGTGATGCCGTAGACGGTAAGAACTACTACATGAATATACACATACGTACGTGTCGAGTGTCGTCCTTTTGGAATCCATCTCGTTTTCAAGCGATTTTTCACCTGTGCTGTGCAATGCTTTCACGCGCTTTCCCGTCTGGACACTTCCGAGGGCCTTCATTGACGAAACAACTTCATCGCTCGCTCCAAGAGATTGCAATCTACGGGGCGCTATGAATGATAACGATTTCAGCATGTCGCACTGTGTTCGTTTAATCGCTGCGTGTGTCTATGAAATAGGTCGCCTGAGCGAAGAATTGAAGCATCTTAGAAAGGAGTGCCGTTTGCAGGCTCGGAAGCTTGAACTAATGCAGCACAACCTGGAGACGAGAGAAGACAAAGAAAACGAGCTTAGACGCAAGGTGAGGAAGGCGAAGAGCCTTCGGGCCGCATCTACTACACACGACATCTTCTCTTTACATGGAAATAAGTACTACAGCCAGGTAGAAGGAGGAAATGAGTAATGGCAGAGGGACAGAGCTACGTGGACAATGGGACACGTTCTTCAAGGAGTGAAGCCACTGTACGACCAAGGCCCGAGAACATTTATTAACAGCACTAGATTGTGCACACGAGTAGGGCAAGTAAATTCAGAAACACTATAAACTCCCGCATGAACTCCCGCCAACGAACCACACACATTGACCAGCGACCAGGAGGAAAAATCGCTTCGCCGCACGGCATGACCAGTGCACACTAGACAACACTGTCCAAACGGATGCAGGTTTGATCTCCTTGCTAGCCCCTAAGAGTTGACCAGGAGCGGGCGTCATGCAATCTCACACCACCGCCAGCGCAGATGGATACTGGAGCAGCTACCCTTTTCCAACCAGACATTGCATGCGGCGACTCCTCATCAACAAATGAGCCGGTACACTGTGCAGTATGTCTGGCACACACATCACAAGCTCGCCCTCCTTCGCTGCACTAAATTTTCATGCACGCCAAACGGTGGTACATTTTCCTAAATTCTCAATACACCTGTGGAGTTCTTGAGTCACAAGGCACAACCAACAAATCCGTTTGCAAGAATCAGGCATCACACGGTCTCACCCCTGGTGTACTTATTGCCGTGTGCTGTTTCTCGTATGCGGGGTCACCGTCAATTTTGTTCATGAACCAAAACTATAGGACTGCCTTAGTCACAATACCTCTCCACAAACCACCGGCCATAAATTTCGAAAGGTCAGCAACGTCGACGTACGCCGTTTCACGCTCCTCACCCTCTTGTGTATCCTCGCGTGGGCGACAAACGTCTTTTTTCAGCTTCGAAAGTCAGAGACTCTGTACTCTAAGCTGCGCGACCTTCTCCGGGATGTGCGTGAAGAGCTCGCGGCGAGAGAAAAGGACGGAGTGGTGCCGAAAGAGGACTTTGAACACCTGTGTCAGAAGTATGACAGAGCCAAGGCGAAGGTGCGGGGGCTGTGTATTGTTATCGTTGCCTACGTAGGTGGTAGTGATGATGATATTATCGACCGGTCCCAGACAATATTCACGTTTTGAATAATCACGTGTTGAATGAAGATGGCTGAAGTGAGACCCTTTCATTCGGCGGAGGAGTGCTATCTACAGCAAGCTGAACACCTGCCACTGCCCCCGGGTGTCAACTGGTGATGGTGCTGCAGATCCGAGCCCTGAAAGACGTGGCGGAGACGTTCTTGCCGGGGGACAGTCGAGACACGTCGCCCCTGCCAACGCCACGGCCTCGTGGAGACTCTTCACGGCCAGAAGACCAGGCAAAAGGCGCAGGAGGAAATATTGATCCTACCGTAAGTAGTGCGGCTCTGCGATATGGATTATTGCCTCGCCTCGACTTCCACGAACCCCTTGTACCAAGCAAATATTGTATTGATATGACCACACGAGAAAGCGTTTGTTGTTACAGGTTGGATCAGTACGGCACATGAAGATACGAGGGTAGCACGTCGTAACGATCTCCTTGTAGTAAGTGGTACAGAAACTGCAGGACATCCTACTAGCATGTGTAGGACACCACACCATACGCGATGAAAAGTACAACAACTCCGGCAACAAAACGCCAACACAGGCACTGAATAGTGACGGGTATCGGCCACTGACAACAGCGTGGCGAAAATTGTAGAACAGTACCTGACGTGTCATATCGTTACGGTAACCATGAGGTACCCAACCAGACCCTTCGAAGAGCATCGAACAAGAGAGCGACGAAGCCCCCGCTTCAAAGAATATCTTACGTATGTACTCCTGAACCGTAGGTGGCTAAACGTGAATCGGGTCCTGAGAGTCTCTTCCAGTGCTATAGCGAACCCTGGGTGAGGCGGGAATCTCACGGTGCCGTGATTGGTGCGCGGGTCGTGGGACACGAAAAAATTATAGTCTGTGGGATGTTCGACGATGCCTGACTTTCGTCAGTGTTGGGGGGGTGTACTCATAGTCGTGCATGCCATGGTTGTTAGACCATTGACCTCGCACGAGCCGGGACGGAAGACGTCGGGTTCTCACCGGACCTTGCCGGACCAGGCTCTCACATCACCGTGCGCGTCACTGGGATGGCTAAAAACATATGCCTTAAGTCGACAGTTTTGTCGCTGCAGTAGGCTGGCTATTGCAAACGGCAAAGGCACAAATCAAGGACGGTTCCGCATTATTTTCCGTCTCCACCGTGGATCGCAAGTAGACAAGGCCCGAAACGTGCTTGGCGATCTGTCAACAGATGCATCCACATTGTATTTTCAGCGAGGGTGCACCGACCGGTCGTACTCGCGTGCTTCATTAGCGGGCAGTTGTGCGCTTGTTTTCTTTGACTACGATCTAAAGCGTCTTCGGGGTGGAACAACAACAACAACGTACGGCACCAGCAGAGTGTCCAAGACCAGCATCGACGAGTGATATTCAGTAGATACCTGACAAGATGTGCTTCCCTCTTTCTGTTGACATTGCTCCAGGAACTTCTTCATGGCGACCGTGTCAGCAATGCTACGGGGGAGGCTCGCAACGAAGAGCCCAAGGCGGATTCGGCAAAGGCGGCCGACAGCGGCGGTCCAGTGGAGGGCAAGGCGGTCGCGTCGACATTGTGAGATGTTCAAGAAAATGTTTTCGACATTTTGCGTCGAGGGCGGGGGTGAACGCGGCGTTTGGGTCACGAAGCGTGCGCCGCTGGGGAATGAGTAGACAAGTGCTGGATTGATAGAGGAGCAAGGTTTTAGGTGCGGTCGTTTAAACCAGATCTCACGAAGAAAAATAGGTTCTCCTGTGGGACGATCGGCATGCACGTGTCTCGCTTGAGACGGTAGACGACAGCACAGCTTCATCCGAATATCACCCACTCGCGACACATGCACGGCGCGTGGAATGACCTTCGCGTTTACGGTCGGTCGGCTTCAACAGCGACGCCGCAGGTGGTGGTAAGGAGTCGTCGTCTTCGGCTGGCGATGGTGGAAGCGACGGCCGTGACAACTCGGGGGAAGCGGTAGCGACAAAAGGCGAGGAGGACAACGGGGGAAACGGCGACGAAGCGGAGGAGGCTGCGAGCGTGGAGGTGGTGGTGGAAGAGAAGCGGCTGTTGCGGCTGGAGCTGGACGAAGCCAACAGGAAGATGGAGAAGGCCAGACGAGGGAGGAAGGCCGCCGAAAAAGTGCGTGCGTCTCTACAAGGGGAAGGACGGTGCCATCTCGTAGAGAGGAACGCGTCGCCTATTTCATTCTAGACGTCAGTTTTGACACCGCTCGGTATGTTCGCATGTCTAGCATGTATTTCTGTGTGTCACCTAAAACATTCAGACGTTAGGTTTTACACCTACGACCCGGTATGTGTTCCGGGTGCATCAGCCAGGGTCGCGCAAGCGGCAAGGCCACGAAAGAGTCCTCCTTCTCCGTTTGACCACACGTGCAAAGTATTGATAAATCTCAGTACGTGCGCCTCAACACCACAGGAAAAGGAGGGGCTAGTGGGGGCGATGGCGACCGAACTGGGAGAGCTGGAGAAGGCGAAGGATGGACAAATTAGAGTGGCCAACCGGGAGGTATGTATGATGTGGTCGAGAAGCAGGAAATATCACGGACCATAACTTCATTTATGCTTCGAGGCACGGAAGAACCGAATGAGTAATTCTACTCCAATCACGTGATAATTGTGACGAGTTCGAGGCTCGTCCGACACGCCAGTACGATCGTTCATGTCGTACAACTGTTGTGCTACCGGTAAATTGGGGGATGGCGCGCACAATCGTGTGCGTGCGTGCGGTCGACTTTGAAATCGCTTCTAAGGTTCGCCCGATCTGACCCCTGTGTGGACTTGGAAACTTATCAATCATTGGGTTTTCTGCTCAAACGAACACCCCTTGCGCGAGGTAGTCAGTCATTGTGCCTTCACTTCACTTTTTCCGAATGGGCTGTCTATGGGTTCTCGAACCGAGCCTAAAAGAAGCGGAGCCTCGGGTACTCCTGGAAGCACTTCCGTCGTGTACACACACGAACTTCTTGGAACCGCCGACATGGCTTAGGCACAACTTGTTCCTCTTGGCGTGGTGTGCTGGTATCGTACGAATACTATGTACCTCGTGGTCACGGCCGTAGAAAAATATATCTGCGGGGACTCGGGAGCAAGCCGACCACAGGCAAGGCAGAGCTACCAACGGTATTTTTTACAGCAACAGAGGTTAACTTCTTCGCCAACTAGACAGCAAGTGTTCCTAACTGAACGCGCAACAGGTGAAGCGCCTGAGGGCACAACAAGAGCGCAGCCAGCGCACCGTTCGAAAGCTCGCTAGCCGAGTAGAGGGCGAGAGGGCCGCGTTCCGCGGACTGGCTGTGGAGGTGAAGAGCCACCTCAAAGCGCTCCCAGAGGCCGCTACCGCTGCTATCCGTGCTGTGCAGGCGAGCTGACGTCGAAGTATGTCATGAAGTGTTGTGATGGTGTGATAAGTCTAGCTGAAACAGAGGTCCTTCACAAATGTTGGTGTAATAACCGGTTTGATTGGGTGGTAATCCTGTATAAACAAACGCAAACCTGAAATGGGCGACAAGCATGTGATGGCGTGTAAGCGTTCTGTTTTCCCGACTCTACGTCTATTTCTTCAATCACTTCGGGTTTAACGATACGTCCCGCGATAACCCCGCCACGCATGAACAAATCCCTTCATGTCCTGTGCCGATTGCAGTCCTAAAGGGTGAGATACAGTCGGCGGGGGAAACATTTATTCGTTACCCCACCTTTGAGGAAAGTCGCGGTACCGGAAAATATACTTCTCTGCATACTCGCTCAGGTTTTGCCACCGTTTCGAACTGCCATGCCTTTCCAAGCTCCCAGCGAGGTACGGCTCTCTATTTCGAGCACAGCAAATGTTCTACTGTGAAAAGATGCGTGTTTGCTTCACATGTGCACGAAAATATTGTCGTGACGTCCTTCTCGTTTTCGTCGTTGCCGTTGTCGTTGCTCGGTGCAGTCTCGACTCGACGGAGTCGACGGCCTGGTGGCGGACATGCGGAAGCAGTATGCGCGCGAGTATCGAGAGAGGCGACGCCTGTTCAACGTCGTGCAGGTGAATAAGTGGCGGCAGGTAGAGTACACACCATCCACCCATGTTCGATAAGGTTCCGAGAGAGGTCAACACCGACGGCGCAGTCACTCCTGCCGACAAAAAAAATCAAAATGCTGAGCTCATCTAGACCTTTGCCTGCTCCCCTAGCCTAGACATTGACCTCCCCTCCAAGAAAAAAACATGTCTGAGCCACCTTCGGCAACGCAGGAAGGAACGATTGGCCATCGGTGAACATTACCCCGTCCACTCGAGGGCGCGCGGTCAATGGCCTAACCGCTAAGGCACGCGAAACATGAATACTCACAACATCGCACTTGATATTTCGCGTTCATCTCGTGCACACACTCAGGAACTTCGGGGCAACATCCGAGTGCTGTGCAGGTGTCGGCCGCGGACGGCACACGATAAGGGCGGGGGGGTCTGCGTGTCCTTCCCAGGGGAGGGGGGCATCGAGCTGGTCAACGAGCGGGGCAAGAGAAAGGCATGGAAGTTCGACCAGGTGCCCGAAAACAATATCGTTTTGCACACAGGGAGCACAACCATGCTGCTTCCAACGGCGGTATCCACGTTCGTGTATTTTTTTATTCTGAAAAATACCGCGGGGGTGCCTGTGTTTGACCTAGCGGTTTCGATGTTTCCGCCCCACCCTGATGTTGGTGACTCTGACGGTAGTCATTGTTCCTGCGTTCTGCGAAAACACAATACCTCAGTTTGCCCTTGTCTCGACCGCTTGTCCAGCCGGTCCAATCGCGGATGCTGTCTGGCCGGTCATTTCGGCGAAACTTCAAGCGAACAATGACCTCGTCGACAAATGCCAATAGATTGTAGCTAACGTGCTTCTACCTATTTGGTTGCTTCTTCGCAAGGTTTTCGGGTTGGAGGCCCGGCAGGAAATGGTGTATGCCGAGGTTTCTCCTCTCGTCATCAGTGTCCTGGACGGTTACAATGCCTGCATCTTCGCCTACGGCCAGGTAGGCCCGGTCGACGTTCTAATAAGCCGCACAAACACGACGCGCACTGTCCAAGCTGATTTCCAGCTGCGTCACCCCCCATGCCGCCATCGCCACTTGGGGGAAGACCTGATGTGCAGGAATGGGAGAGAAACCTTGGAACTCAGTCAGTAAAGACAACAATCATACCTTGTCTTGCCCTCGCAAGGGGTCGAAATTGGAGCAACACGACCGACACCATCGAAACGCCTCGAAACTACATTATGCATGCTGACCTCACCCTAAATGCCCCGGCCATGCGCGGAGGCTACATCTTTGGTTTTGTGTCCGTCTGTGCGGAAACGAACCGCTCCTTTCAGACCGGTACCGGTAAGACGTATACGATGATGGGGCCGCCTCGCGATCGCGGGGTCAACGCGCGCGCTCTGGGGGACCTGTTCTCTCGCAGTGCCGCACGGCGGGGAGAGGTGAGCAGCCGCCACGGGTAGAGGAGAGGCGCGGAGCCACGGAACGCCTGCTCGGGTTTTCGGGGACAATTTCGGAGGCTGTGTTGGGGGGAAAGTTTCACACCCTGTACAAATACAAATAACAAATACAAATAACAGTTGCGTGTATTGGTCCAGGGCAGTATTTGCCTCCAGACAAATATTTGCGCAGGTTCTCAGGAGAGTATTTGCCTGCAGGCAAATATTTGCGCAGGTTCTCAGGAGAGTATTTGCCTGCAGGCACATATTTGCGCAGGTTCTTAAGAAAGCATTTGCCTGCAGGCACATATTTGCGCAGGTTCTCAAGAAAGTATTTGCCTGCAGGCAAATATTTGCGCAGGTTCTCAAGAAAGTATTTGCCTCTAGACAAATATTTACGCAGGTTCTCAAGAAAGTATTTGCCTGCAGCCAAATGTATTTGCGCATGCGGAGATATTGACCTCTTCGGCCTACAAGTGCGTATGCATGTATGCACAAATGAGACCGTTGAGCCCGGTGTATTTGCAGCCGCAAATATCAATGGGTGTTTTTTGGGCCCTTGATTATTCTTGTTCTTTGCCACAGGAGTTGACTCATCCAACGATACGGAATGAGTGAGATGGTGGAGGGGTTGTGGCGTCGGCGAGTGTGGCCGTGCGTGGCTGTTGTAGATTGATCCTGTTTTTTTCCACCCCGATCAACGGATATTTCAGATGCACGCTTCAGCGATGGGCTTCTGCATTTCCGAGACCAATCTCCCATCGCATGCATGACATGCGGCTAGTCTCTCCCTCCGACTCTCCCCGCAGTACCAGCTGTTTTTTTCAAAATATTTGTCAGGACAAATACAATAATATTTGCGCAGGTTCTCGATAAAGTATTTGCCTACAGACAAATATTTGCGCAGGTTCTCAGGAGAGTATTTGCCTACAGACAAATTTTTGCGCAGGTTCTCAGGAGAGTATTTGCCTGCAGGCAAATATTTGTGCAGGTTCTCAGGAGAGTATTTGCCTACAGGCAAATATTTGTGCAGGTTCTCAGGAGAGTATTTGCCTACAGGCAAATATTTGTGCAGGTTCTCAAGAGAGTATTTGCCTCTAGACAAATATTTGCGCAGGTTCTCAAGAAAGTATTTGCCTGCAGGCAAATATTTGCGCAGGTTCTCAAGAAAGTATTTGCCTACAGACAAATATTTGCGCAGGTTCTCAAGAAAGTCCGCAGGTTCTCAAGAAAGTATTTGCCTACAGACAAATATTTGCGCAGGTTCTCTAGAAAGTATTTGCCGACAGGCAAATATTTGCGCAGGTTCTCAAGAATGTACTTGCCTGCCAGACAAATACCAAATAATGTATTTGTACAGGGTGTGGAAAGTTTGGCGCACCTTGCCGCAGCACTCTAGCTGCGTATTCTCTCCTGTGCTGATGCATCACACGCCGTAGTCGTTTCATGTCCAGCCGCTCCCCACCGCTCGAATATAACGTCTGTCGCAAGGTTTAAAGTTAAGGTTCCAAATTTCTGTTTTTCCTGAAGAATACAGTGGTAGCACAACAATGTCGCCATCCCGCGTATGTATATGCCCCGTCATGCAAAGGAGAAGCTGTTGTGTTTGCTCAGAGCGCTTCACCGGCGATAGGACGGTTCCGGTGATATGGTTCTACATATGTTCTTCTCCACGAAATGGATGAAAAGACATGCTTCGCATGCATGCCTATTGAGGATTTCATCATTTGTTGGAAAACGAACTTTCTCGTTGCCCTCGCCAAAGGTGGACGATACCATCACACTCTCCATCCTGGAGATCTACAACGAGCACATCCGCGACCTGCTAATCGAAAGCACCGCCTTCGGAGGAGAGCAGCGAAAACTGGAGGCAAGCACATGGGTTTGGTGTAGAGTTGAGACGTCTCTTTCCAGCAACCGTTTGGGTCTTCGCAAGCAAGCATTGGCTAAGCACCTGTGGGTGCAATCACGACAGTAACTTGTATTCCCCGGGCACGATATTTCGACTTCACCACCAAATATCTGGCGAGAAGCTGCCACCACTGAAGTTGGTTGAACGTCGGGGGCGGTCCAAGGAGCGATAGTGTATGGCTACGTATAGTTGCCCGTCTTTGCCTGACATGTGGCAGTGCATGTTTTTTCGCTGTCGACCGGCTATCGAAAAGGTTCGGCACGGAGAACGGGGCAACCACGTCCCGGGACTCACGACGGTCACGGTTTCTACCCTGGAAGAGGTAAGGGTAAGGTTTACGATCGTAGTTGACCATCGATGCGGTTGCTGTGGCTGTTCGCTGCTTAGCATGCGTCGCTGTGGCACACTGCGGTTGACCTTGTTGACAACTGTTTGTCCCAAATATTCGTAGCCATACATACTCGAAACCCTCGGGACAAGAGATCTTTCAGACTACAGTATCTCTCGGGCCGTGACTCCAAACCACCATTCGAATACTGCACCCCATACTCCAGGTGTTGAGGATGCTGGCCATCGCCGACAAGAACCGGGCCTCCGCCTGCACCAACCTCAACGACCACAGCTCGCGCAGGTGCTTGCCTCTTTTTCTCCGTGTAGAACCAATTGACTTGCGGGAAAGCGCGATGGAGCGTTTCTGACTTGTCTTGAGGAATTCCAAACTCGCCGGAAACAAAAATAAGGGAATGGATGTGGATTCCTAAATAAAGGAAGCCAACAATTCTTACTTGTCGTGTTGTTTGAGAACCTTCGGTAGTTCATGGTTCATGTTCTCATAAACAATATTCTACTCTTTGACTACATGTATGTACGAAGCATGCGACTCATCTCCCCAACTGTCACCCCCCTTGCCCGCATGCCCCCAGTCACTTGATTTTGTCTGTCAATGTGGACGGAGTGAACAGGCACACCGGGGCGACATCGGCGGGCCGATTGCATCTCATCGATCTGGCGGGGAGCGAACGCATCAGCAAGGTGTGGAACACTTCTCGGCCACTGCTACTGGTAACGTACCGTCAAACCACAGAAGAATTGCGACACAAACACTCTGTGCTCGCCGCCACCCCCAAACACTCACACGATAGCATGGTCCCAACACGAATTTTCCCCGCACATTGTTCATTTTGTGACATTTTATTTTCAAAAAAACATATATGCGACGGCGTGTGAATGTGGTATATTCACAGTCTGGAGCGGCCGGCCAGGCGCTGAGAGAGGCACAGAATATCAACAAGAGCTTGAGTGCTCTCGGGGACGTGATTGCGGCGAGGGCCTCCCGCCAAGGCCACGTCCCTTATCGCAACTCAACCTTGACATACCTTCTGCAGGTCAGTGATTCAATTATTCAAGTGCATGTATGAATCACCTTCTTTATTTTTTCTCGAGCCTCCGTCGGTTGTCGTCTCCCTCGTGGTTTGTGTTTAGGGAGCTGCGTATGTTCACCGAGGTGGTCCATGATTCGCGTGCGTCGCCTAAAGCATCTCTGCAGTACTATAAGTGATTAAGCAAGGGGCAACGGAGTGTGGTCTCGCCTCCATGGGCAGAGGCACCACACGATGCCTTCAAGGCATATTCACTCGAGCTCGAATCTTCCGCAAGAGCTACATACATGTACGACATTTTCCTTTGAAACTCACTCACTCGCCTACCCTGCCTCGCAGGACTCGCTGAGTGCCGACTCCAAGACCCTGATGCTCGTGTGCGTGAGCCCGGTCGTGCAAAGCGCCGAAGAGTCCTGGTGTTCCCTCAACTTCGCCGCCAGGGTTCGCACCGTGGAGCTTGGAAAGGTGTGGCAACGTGTGAAAAGATGTGAACACATGTGAAAAATTTTTGAAGCGTGTGTGAAAACGTGTGAAAACTTGCGTGAAAACGTGTGTGAAAACGTGTGTGAAAACGTGTGAACACGCGTGAAAACTTGTGCCAACATAAGATATGAAATCATGTTGAAACATACATGTGAAATCATGCGACAGACAACATGCGAAAACACAAATGAAATACTCGAAAAAATCTTCCTTCACGTCGAGGCTCTGCATAAAATTGGTGGTGGCGTGCAATATTGTATGCAATGTATGGATAGCTATGTTCAAATGACAGTAGTCAATGTCGATGAGGTCCGCACGGCCCATGCTGTGGAAGGTTCGAATAAATAGTATACCCCCTAGAGCTTTGAGGAGGCACTAGCTGTTTCAGTCGCACTCCTAATGCAAGACGACCTACCCTCTCTGTCCACCCAGCATCGCGCTACAAACACCAACAATCGATGCCTGCTTGATCTCGACAACGACATGTTATTAGGCTCACAAGCATGGCGCGAGCGGGGCGTCCGCTTAAGGCGTCGGCGCTGTTCCGCTTTCGTCCCCGGCTGGACTTCATTGAAACGGTTACTTGCACCCAGTTTACGCATTTTATTTGCGAGGGAAAGACTGGAGGGGAGAGGGGAGCACACCCAGGAACCCTGCAACACCATTGAGATAGCTTCATTTGCGCGTAGTTTAGGATACGGTGTACAGTAGCAGTAGCTCTTCTGCCGTAGGTTTCGAACTGACTTTGTCGGAATTTTCGAAACTCGCCTGGATTTTTTCATGGCGCCTCGCCGACACCCGTTGCGCGACGGCGTCACATGAGCGAACGGCAAGTTCCATAACAGCGGCTGATGGCGATGAATCGATGAACTTTGCCCCGAGTCACATGGTGCTTCTGTATCCTGTCTCGCATCCGTGCTTGGGTACGCATTGGTACGTGCATGTCAAAAGATCAGGACCGAATCGGACTCAGCACCCACCGAAACCTTGAACCAACTCTGAATGTTACGTACCACAGTACATTAGCGGACAGGGCCTCTCATCGCCAAACCGCCAGCAGAAGACCGCAGGAGTGAATTCAACTGCACGTAGCCCGTTTCTGCCCTTGACCCCGTTCGACGAGCGTTTAGCAGCCATGGTGCGTATGATTGACTGTCACAACCGGAGGCCCCGTGATCCAATCGAAGCCGTACATAGAATACGACTCTTGTTGTGCATGTAGGTTCCCAACTATCGAGTGTCGAAATTATTCTTGTTCTACAGCAGTCGTAGGATAGCGTCGACTCAGACACAGTTGGGGGTCGATTCTTCACACTCGCACCACCACGCGCAACAGCTCGCGATCATACGAAAATCGAACAATAATGACGAGAGCAGCACCAATCCAGGTGGTTGTACACGTGGTCTTCCTATCCCCAAATGCAACAGGCCGAATGAAAATGCTAATAGAGGCATGTTCATCCAATATATAGGAGGTTCGAGGGTGCGATAACGAGCCTGAAGTCACACAATCGTTTGGGTGCGATGGATTCAACGGCACTTGCTTTAGATTCGCTGGTTCCCTTACCCAGGAAGCACTTGTAATGTTTAGTCGCAACGTCGCAACAGAAACTGAAACCCATAAAATTCCTCGAATTGGTCGTGAGGTTCACAACGACATGAGGAGGCTTGGTCGCCGTACTTCCAACATTCTTGACGTGACAACAACAAACATGCCACGAGTTACATTGAGTGCACACCCAGCCACCATAGTTCGGCCGTCAGTCTTGTGCTGAACATCTAGCCGCTTGTTGTAGACCTCAAAAAGTATCATCTTCATAAGCCAACAACTGCAGAAAGAATAACGGGAAAACTCGACAGACAGCAGAGCGAGCTGACACAGACCGTTCCCCTAACGTATGCACACAACCCCACATGACGATTTCGATCGAGCTTACAAGCCCGATAACAAAATCGCAAAATGGGGCCCCACGTCGCTTTATCTATCCTTGCCCTTTGCCCAACGACACCGCAAGCATCAACGCATACCACGCTATGCATGACACCAGGAAAGCGCCACGCCGGTCAAGACGGTAGGATTTTCTCCCAACGCACACTCACACATATTCAGGCCACTTCCCCCCTCTCGCTCGGAGCTGGGGCTGTGGTCAGTCAAGTAGTCGAAGTGTCTCACGCTTCTCCTCATCCGTCTCCCCGTCATGAATCAAGAAATCAACCCACCAAATAGCAGCTCTCGGAAACACCCTCGAAAACAAGGAGGCGGGGTGTGCCTCTTCCCCCAGGGCACCTTCCTTCGTGACGGGGGTAATCATACCTCCCCCTAAAAAATCCCGTCAAAACGTCGTCCCCCGTTACTCAGGGGCAAGCAAGGCTCAAGATCTTACGCCCTTGATTCTTTGTGAAGCACCCGATAATAACCACAGCAAAGCGCCCGCGCAGGGGCTCCTCTTCACCATCCCACCTAACCTCTATTTGTGGCTCAATCGGCCCTCTTTTAAAACCTGCCGGCAGGGGAATGGGAAGGAGGCAGATTGGGCGGCAAGGAGAATGATCGGTGAGATAGGTGTCAAAGAAAGTGAGCGGTAGCAGCGGTCATGCCAAAGGACGGAGAGGATGCAAGATGTAGAGAGCGAAGAAAAGCTACGCGTCAGCAAACAGATTCGGATCACTCTCCGCCGAAAAAGTTCATTCGGCATCATCCTCATATATCAACTACAATCAGGCAGCAAGAAAATTTGCATAGGTAAAGAGCAAACCAATACAACAAAGCAAAGTCATATCACCGTACTCAATTCAAAACACGAGCCAAATACAAGACCAGAATAAACCAAGTAGATCGACCGACCTGAATCAGCACAAACACCACCACCAAAAACAACAACACCACTACAAACCACCACCACCACCACCACAAACACCATCCACCAAACACCAACAACAAAAACAACACTACAAACACCAACAACCACCAACTCACCTGGAGGGCCTCCGCGATGTTCCCCTGCCGCACCAGCACGTACACCGCGGTCCTAAGCACCGCTCCACTGCCAGGACATATCCCCATCGCCGTCCTCGCACACCGCTCCGCCTGACCAAGGCTCCCCGACAGAGCGTGCACCACAGCAAGGTTAGCGTGGAGAGACGCCCGAGCCTCCTCCGCTGCCTTCGGAGACAGAACAACCCCGCCCCCTCCACCAACTCCTCCGGCCGCAGGGGTCTTTGGCGCCCCTCCCGCCGCTGCCGCTGCTGTCGCCGCAGCAGCAGCAGCAGCGCTTGCAGAGCTCGACCATGCGTCTGTGGCGGTCGTGGATGCGGAGGCGGCGGCGGCGGCGCTGCAGGCGTTTTCGGAGATAGGCGAGAGGTGCTCCAGGGCTTCTGCCGGGCGGCCTAGTAGACACAAGGCCTCCGCGGCGTAGAGGTGGGCGAGATGCCTGCTCTCCGTCAGGGCAGCAGCCGCAAGGAGGAGAAGACAGCACGAGAAGGGCAGCGCAGCGGGGTCGTGAGAAGACGCGAGCAACACAAGACGGCATGAGAAAAACGGTTGTAGAGATGTGTACGTGTATGAGAGGGGAGATGCTCAATGCTGCAAGCTGATTCTTTTGAATGAGGGGGGGAGGTCTGTCTTCGATCTTCGACTTTCCGTAGGCAACACGATGGTGGGACGCGCGATTGGCGAGACGCTTTTCGTCGTTAAGAAGTATTGAACGTAAACAAAACAGGATAAGCGGTTAATCACTTCATGTGAGGACATCTGCTGCTAACAGACAAACTCGAAGCCTCGTCAGGAAAACATGTTCCGAGAAGTTTTGGGGATGTTGAAGGCGCGGTTCTTGTGTGTGCGCGCGTGTTTGTTGATGACGGACATCGCGATGGTTGAAAAAAAAAGAAAGAGGTGAGACTGCTGTGCCGTTAATATTGAAAGTCATGACATCGAAACGCCCAGAGAGGAACCAGCTCACCAACCAACACGCAACGCCTACATTCTCTATACAGTTACCTAGCCTCTGTTCCATGCAAACACTACCGTTGTTTCTCGGTTCTTCGCGTTCCGTGCCAGAGAGGCCTCGCAACAAGAGCGCGCAAGGGAAGGGAGCACGACCCCCACACAGCAGTGGAGGTGTGCCCGAAGGAAAGGATCAAGATCAACACTGCTGCTGTAGGCGTCCAACAACCCAGGAGAGATAGCGCTGGTGTGCGTGGCACCCATCCATCCATCCATCCATCCGTCTATCCATCCCACATGAACTCACGTGCTGACGGCGGAGGGATTTGTCTCGAGCAAGCGCCCCGCGTAGGTTAGCGCCGAGACCGGGTCGTCGAGCCCCAGGTGGACGTACGCGAGGTCAGCAAGCGCCACCTGCCCAAGCAACAAATGTACAGGAGGGGGGTAATACGATAGTCAGTCTCAAACGAAAACATGATGCAAAGAGTTTTGTGTGGCCACCGATTGGAGATAGCTCCTACCCGTCAGAAACGCTGCAAGCGCTGATTGGGGGGGGGGGAAAGAGATAGAGCAGGTAGGAGGACCGTCTTGCTTTCGCGGCTGCCTTCGGCGAATGGAAATGAACAGCGGGGGGTTGTGTTTAGGCTTGAATGTTTCACAACGTGCCGCGCATCGATTTTCAGTCAGATCATGCTCACCACTTACCCCAACTATCGCAATCACAAATAATACCATAAACACCAGCAAATAATCCACAGCAACAACGACGATCGGATGCAACAGCAGCAGCAGCAGCAGCAGCAGCAGCAGCCGCGAAAGAGGTATGCATCTATTCTACTGCGCACGACGCATCACCAACGTTGCAACGGCACCAACAACAACACCAAGAGCACCACCACCGCATATGACACAAGATAACACATCCCTTCGACCGATCAAGGCTCGATTTATCAACAGCAGAAAGTGTCGCAGCGCCGAAAACGGCGGCGGCGTTGAAGCCGCCTGGTCGATAGCTCTCCGAAAACGTATCGTTTCGTTCATGCATCCTCCTCGTCGTGGAGTAACCGAGCTTTGAAAATCGGTCCAGGGGGTGTGATATCTTGTGTCATGCCACCTACGGCACTACACCCACCCGGTAGAGCTCCTCCGCCATCACGCTGTCGCCATCTCCCGCCGGCGTCGCCGCCCCCCCTCCTCCACCGTCCGCGTTGTTGCTGCTGTGCCCACCCTCCGCGTTGTTGCTGGGAGCCAGCCCCTTCGCCACCAGCCGCGTGGACATGCCGAGGACACTCGGTTGTCCCCCTAGGAGGCCTGCTGCTCCCGCTGCGGCCGCTTTCTTTACGCCCTGCCCACACAAGAAAAAAAAAAGAGAGAAAAAAAAAAAAGCCGGAAAAAAAACGAGCAAAAATCAAAACAAGGATGCAATCGGGGTGAAAATACGATACGGAACCTAGACCGAAGGTCGATTTCGGACGAAAAAAGAACGAGCAAAAATAGTACGAAGATGCAATCTGGGTGAACATACGATAGGGAACTTACATCTGAGGCCGATGTTGGACGCAAAAAAAGCGAGCAAGAATAGTACCAAGGATGCAATCTGAGTGAAAATACCACAAGGACTCTCCATCTGAGGTCGACTTTGGACGCAACAAACTCCCTGACGTTCTTCACCGAAAATATATGAATCGAATCAACCAACCACCATTGGGTCCTCCTTCCCCCCGCGCACATGGGCTTACCCCCCCCCCTCCACCATTGGCAAAGTAGCAACGAACGATAGGCCATCAGCGACCGATGGGAACAACGCTCCGTCCTCTCGAGGACACGTGGTCGATGATCCAACAACTACCTATGGCATGCGGTAACATGAGTACGTCCCCGATCCGCATTGCCTCACCTGCTTACGCGCCGCACACAGGTACAGCACGTTGTGCAAACACCGGCTAGCGTGGGCCAGAGAGCAACCTCCTCCAACTGCTCCTCCTCCTCCTCCTGCCGTGCTCCTTCCTCTCTTCCCCGCCGTCGCCGACCTCCCCCCCCCCGGCGCCGTTGCTGAGCCCCCGTTGCTGCTCTCCGGCGCGCCGCCGCTGCCGCCGCCCGCGGCGGCGCCGTCCTCGTCAAGAGCGGGGATAGCACCGTCTCTGTCTCGCCTGCGAGCGTGAGGACGATGCAGAAATATTATTTTTATCATACAACTCGGATGCACCAGAAAGGATCGACTGCTCGCAAAGAAGAAGTGGGTCATCGTGTTCTTGTTATGCCTTTTCTTATCCGTCTCGTTTTCGGCCCAAAAAGGGACAGCAAAAAAAAAAGCGTAAGAAGTAGCTTAGCCTGACAAGCGCACGCACGGACGGTGGTTGTTCAAACACCGGAGGCGCGTACCAGAGAAAATGCACGCAATTCAGATCGATATCTGCACGTACAACTCTCACATCGCATTGATTTTTCTTGGCGCTGACACCCCGCCTCCTCGCTCACTACACATCCCACCCGCACCGGCCCGGTTACACACAGTCCCCGTGCACTACGGTACCCTTTACCTGGCTGAGTCACCGCTGCCACCGCTGCCGGCGGCAACGCCTCCAGAGGAGTTCCGAGGTAGCAGCACGCGTCGGTGTTGGCCTTTTCCCACGGGGGTCCAAGGAAGCGGCCCCCTCCCCCCCGCCGCAGCATCTGGCCCCGCGGCAGCGCCGGTAGCTGACGATGGTTTCGACCCGACTGGGCTCGTGGTGGTGAACGGGGAGCCGCTGTTGCCGACGCCGTTGCTGCTGAGGCGGTGTCGGGCGATGCTGCACTCCGCCATCCGGAGCCATAGGTGGGGGCGGTTGTGGAACAGCAGCGCCGCGCGCTCGAAGCAACGCAGGGCCTGCGGCAGAGGAGATCAGCGCCGGGCCGGCACGCAGATTGCGGAGGTGGAAGCGTGGCATCGGGGGGGGGAGCGCAGTGTGGTCGTGAGTGGGAGGGGGTGTACTCGAGTAAACGCATGGTGCAGTCCTTAGATCATAGACTTCGTGTCCCAATTATGCAGGGAGGGAGCCGGGGCTGGTTTCCAGGCGAGCGAGCTTGAAGTGCCGTTACAGCAGTAGGCTGGGGCGACGGGAGCACATATAACGAACCGTAGTTGCAATGATGAAAACCGGAGATGTACGTATTGCTTCTCGCGTGGTATGTGTCCCGTTGTTGCTAAGGAGTGAAATAAATGACTGCCGAAAATCGTAATCGAGATGATCATGTCGGTTGCCTCAGCTGTCTCGGCAAGGCGAGGGAGGGGGGGTGCTATCGGGCAATCCCGTCACCAGATGCAGGCATGCCATCACCACCGCCAAGAGTCAATATCCTTATCCTTACGACAGCACAATTCTTGTCGCTATCCTCAAGTATCACTTCCATCACTACCACCATACAACCGACAGCCACAGCAACACCGCCGCTTCATCTTCACTTTCAAGCATTGTACGTTACGCCGCCATCACCACTTACAACACCGTTCCACAAAAAACCGAAACAACATAAAACAAAGTTCACCACGACAAGGACCCAAGAAAATAAACCACGTACAACAGCCTCATGGTATCAATACAATGGACACCAACTTCCCGTAGGTTCCAAGATACTGGTACCCGATTTTCAAAGTCCGAATATTCTACGGGAAAGGGGATGCACAACACAACGATAGGTTGTACCAAGTGACCAACATGGGACAGATGGAACGAGACGGTTGGTCCTGACGCCGCCATTTTCAGCACCGTCACTATTACTACAGTCATACGTTTCATAATAACAGAGATTTGCCAAGAGGGTGTGTGGTATCTAACGCAAGCAACGACAAGGACGCTCGCTCGCTCACCTCCTCGGGCTTCTCGGTGAGCAAGAGCTGTAGACCGGTGTTATACAACACCTCACACGTTGGAGCGGGTGACACATGACCGTCCTTCCCACCGCCCCGCCCTGCCGCCGCCGCCTCGCCACCAACATCCGCCCCCGCTTCCCCGCCCTTGCCCAACGCCTCCAGCGCCTTCTGGAAGTAGTGAAGGGCCACATGGTGCCGCTTCAGCTTATGATGCAAGCAGCCCTGATGGTCATGACGAATCAGCATGCATAGAGGGAGAGAGAGAGAGAGAGAGAGAGAGAGAGAGAGAGGATTGGCGAGAGGGCAAGGGTCCCTCCAGGCTATGCTATATGGCATGGGAATTAGGAGTGGGGGTTGCGTATGGCAAGGTAAAATGAGAGGCTGTGATGCATCCTAGCACAGTGTTTGACAGACGAGGCCCTGTTCGTAATGCTACGAGGGTGAAGGTGTTCTTGGAGGATACAGTACGATTCAGATCGTTGTTATCCCTGTCGGATATAGCGCGTGAACTACGTTCGCGGCAACAGTTGCGTGAGTGTCTGTATGAAAAAAGGGGCAGCATATGCAGTCGAGTCAGTCAACCAACGGGAATCGATCGCCTCCCCCGGGAACAAACTAGTAATACTTCTCGCCCGGCCCCCAAATAAAAAAAATGCCACCCAGACAGCAGAGCAGCGGTAGATGAAACAAAAACAAATTAGAGAAAAAACACTCCCCCGTCTTTCCAGGGTCTGGTTTTTTACCCGAACTCCTCCTGTACTCCATAGGGAAGCCAGACGAAAATTAATCATCATCAACAACAATACAACAACCCCCCCACAAAAAACCACAATAACAACAACAACAACATCCCTACCATATTGTTGAAGTAGGGAGGACCAACCGCCTCCCCGGGCCCCGAGTACTCCTCGGCACCCTGAAACCCGTGGCACGACGCCAGCAACTTGAGAGCCTTCCGGTGGTTATCCCGCAGGTACTCCAGGTTTGCCTGGCAGAGGCGTCAATACGGTACGGTATCGGGGCATGGGGGAGTACCCATGTCAACGAATGCCGCAAGGGGTTCTCCCAGTGGAAAAAATGAAGCATCCCCAGGCAAAGCGTTAATCTTGGTCGCGCGAGGTGTACTCATGTAAGCGCATGCCGTAGTCGATAGACTGTTGACCTCCCGTCCCAACGATGCCGGGCGGAGCGATATGCCGGGTTTTCGCAGGCCCAGGCTATGTTTCACAAGACAAGGATGAACCAGAAGCTGACATCATCCTCGCGTTTGCTGCGCCAAACTAGATGTAACCAAACGGTTTATTGGGCATCCCAGCTGTAACCAAACGTTTCACGTCCGGTAGGCACCGTAGTCGTTAGACTGTTGACCTCGCACCCCTACAATGCCCGGACGGAACGATATATCCGGTTATCGTGCTCATGCATCTACTGATAATGACCACAGGCGTCCCTGTCTTGACGGAGCACGCCCTGCTTCCCGGGCGTGAGACTTACAGACCTCGGGCTCTACATGGTTGTTGCCGACCATTACAGGATATTTATTCCCTGGGTGCAGAACTAGGACGGAATTCGCGGGTGCTGAACGAACCAAGGAGGACAGTAGGACGTAAGAAGAGCGTACAACATCAAGACAGCTAAGACCAACCAAAATAGCACCCGCCCCCGCCCCCGCCCCCGCACCACAACTCTTGAGCCACCTTTGGCAAAGTAGGAAGGAGCGATTGGCTATCGGTGATCGGTCCTGTGGGAATAATGCTCCGTCCTCTCGAGGACGCATGATCAATGGTCTAACCGCTACACGCAAATCATAAGAGTAACGCCCCCCCCGTGCAGCAACGCAGGATCCTTAGTGCCGATGAAAAGATGCAAGCTCCAGTGCCTGCCTAAAGCAGGAGGACTCACCTTGAGGTACAGCGCAGCCATGTTCTGGACACCGGCAGGGGGTACAGGGGAGAAGGTCCCCTGCTGCTGCTGCTGCTGCTGCTGGCCGCCGGCGCCCCCTGCCCCCCCCCCGCTGGCCGCATCGCCAGACCCCCTCAGCTCCCGTTGGAAGATCTCCAGTGCGCTCTTGATCTCCTTCTTGGACGTCTTGGTCTATTGTAGAGGGCAACGTCGGGCGGCGTGTTCGAAAAAGCGAAACATTGGCAATGACCTGGCAAAACATTGACATTGGCCATGACCTGGAGAGGAGGGGCTCTACTTCGACCGCCTTCGCGAGCATATTACGAGCTGTTTGTGAAATACAGAGGGGGGTTTTCGTAACCCTAAGCCTACCCCGTACCCCCTACAAAAACCAAGCTTATTTGTCCTCGCGAACGCTGCTGCTCCATTTCACACCAGAGGCCCTGGGAGTAGGGGTAGGGTAAGGCTGGCCGGGAAAACAACCAACCGTTCCGGACATGGAACTCGCCTGAAACGGATACACTAAATGACGGGTTTGCAATGTGGGGAGTGTTTTTTCTCTCTGGAACTTACAGCCGGCGGAGCAGATGGGGCTTTTGCACTTTGTGCAGTCGAGGAGGTGCGGACCCCTCCCCCCATCCTGCCAGACTACATCGGAAAACATCTTGTGACGAATTGGAAAAGTTCCAGTCGGGGGTAACAAAAGCAGCCATCAGCGGTGTACACGGTGGCGCCGGAGCTGTGCAGGGCAGGGCACCCTGCCTGCCACGCTAAACCCGGCCTTGCAAAGGGGCCAGTGTGCGCTTACTGCTGAATAGGCCTTCCTCTCGTCCCTGTCGCGAAGGTTCTGACCCACCTGCTCCTGCAGCAGCAAAACCTTGGCCTTGTACAGGTGAAGCCGGAACGCAAACTCCGTCTGCTCCGCCGAGCCGCCGCTGCCGGTGTCATCCTGCTGCTGCCGCCCCGAGTCACCGCCACCGCCACTGGAGACCCCCGGGAGAAGAAACGCAGCAGTGGCACAAGAATATGAACGCCGTCCGAAAATGGTAACCTCGACCACGACGACAACAGTACTCGGAATGCGAAGTCAAGTACCGCAAGTTTCCTCGGACAAGAAAGCATTGGCACAACAAAAACGCCATCAGAAACACGGGAAACCTCAACCGCCATATTCGGTCTGTGAACCAAAGTACCGCATGTTCCCAATCGATCAGTCGTACGGCAATGGCCAAACACGACGTCGGGGATAAAGAAGCTGAGGCATGCACGGTACACAAGCAGAAGGCCACAGCAGCGTCAAAACCAAACTGGCGCCGCAACTGTTCTCACAGAGGCGTTATGGCAGCGACGTCAACGGTAAAAATATGGTTCAGGGGGTATAGTACTGTATGCATATGTAGGAGGTAAGCGGTGTGAATTCCGTTTCGGATTTGTCGCTGTGGGCGGAGCGAAAGGTACGGATAATTGTAACCCCTCCCGTTGGACGGGCTTTCAAAACTCGATTGCACCGTAACCAAGAGGTATATCACAAACGCCAACCGACACGTTTGAAGAAACCTTTCGGTGAGAATTTTCTCCCAAGATCTACCGCTGTCAGAAGTATAAGTAAGTCCCGTTGGTTGGGGAACTATCGAGCATTGCAAGTGGGTCGGGGGTTGTGGGATTCATACTTCGGGTAAGGAGGCGTTTTTTCTGGCCTCTTTCTCTCGCGACCGTTAGCTCGTGGTACAGTAGTGTATCTGCCTGGTGATCCAGCAGCAGCGAAGTCGCCTCATCAGTGATCCTGTCTTCACGTATTGTTCCTCCAGATCATTCTAATAAAAAAACGGTGCCATGAGGTGTAGAATCCAGATGTTGTATGCGCCACTGTTAGAAATTTCTGCATCCTCTCGATCGTTGCCAACACAAGGTGAGCTCTCACTCTGGGAGAGTGATAACTGAAAGCATGCTTGTCAGCATCGTTTTCGTAGACAACACGGGTTGGCCGGTGGGAAGGGGGCGGTTGTGCACTTGCTTGATCGTCCTCTCTAACCAACTGCTGCTCCGCTGTGCGAAAGTTTCAGCAGCACGTGTTGCAGTTCCATGCACGGAACAATCTCAGACCACCGTTCCGATCCAGGAGCGATTTATCTCGTACCTCTCGTGTTCTACAGGAGTAGATAGCCTGGTGTTTAGGATACCCGTGCTGGGAAACGGAGAACAGCAGTTGCTTTGGTGTAATGACCGCAATCTTGGCACAGACAGCACCACAGCAAGAGCGACGTCAGTGTAGTGATGCCAAATCCCTTCGGAGAACAACGCTGAGAAAATCCTTCAAGCACTGACTCCACAACTTGGCGTCACAACGAACAACATCACACGCTACCCGTTCCCCTATTCGACGACCACCCCAACGATCAACCCATGGCACACAACACCAAGCAACAACAGCAGCGTGTGAAGACTGCGGAAGACGACTACACAGCTGCCGTGCACCGCTGCTGCTGCTGCTGCTGCTGCCGCTGTTGCAAGCACAACATTATACAGTGCAGTAGAGGCTGGCTGGCTACTCGAGGAGAGCTGTTTTGTGTTGTCTCTCTCACCTATCGCCGCCACCGCCCGAAGAGTTGAGCGCGTGGGGCCGCTCCAGGAACGCCAGTACCGCCGCCGTCTGCGCCGAGAACCTCCTGAGGTTGTCCTCTGTGTGGAGGTTGCCCCTGGCCGAGTGGCACAACACGTCCAGCAGCAGCAGGCAGATGTGGATCGCGAGGCTATCGTCCAGGGGCTCCATGTGCAGGAACAGCCGCTCCAGCACTGCCTGGGCGGCCCCGTACTGCTTCTGCTGGAAGCGGAGCGCGCTCAGGTTGTAGAGGAGGACGGAGGCGTCGACGTCGAGCTCGGCCAGCCCGGCAGCCGCCGTCGCAGCCGCCCTGGCCCCGCCGGAGGTACCCACCACAAGCGTCCCGGTCAAGGCGCGGCTGCTTCGCCTGGAAGCGTTGGCTTGCTCCTGGTCCGAGGCGTCGTCGTCCTCGTCGTCCGAGTTGTTGTTGCTGCCGTCGCCGCCAGCGCTTGCTCTGGCCAGGCGGGAGTGGATGGCGCGGAGCGTGGACTCGAGCTTGGCCGGGTCGGCGAAGCCGCGGGCGCCGTGCTCGCTCAGGGCGAGGTTGTGCTGGGCCCGGAAGTCATTGGAGGCGTCGGAGGAAGACCCGCCGGCGTCGCCGCTGCTCCCTGGTGCAACCGAGAGGCTAGAGAGGTGGGAGAGGGCCTCGCTGTACTTTCCCGCGGTGTATGACGAAAGGGCTTGGGTAGCCATGCTACTTGTGCAGTCCTTGGCCTAGTGCAAGGAGACAACAACAACACATTTGCTCTGCTGTCGGCAGTCGGCGGGGGCACCCGCACATTGCGCAACTTATCGGATGAATGTGAGGGGGAGTTCTGTCTATCGATTGATGAGTGCCGGATTGATGAGTGCGTCGCCCCCTTGCCTCGCTCGCTGGCTGTCCGGGGTCTCTTTGCTTGTCGCTCTTGGCAGGCACGCACCACTACAGCACCCCGCACCACCGCCCAAAGCAAAAGGAACCATGGCAGACGAACACAGTATCACTCCGGACGAGAGGTGCGTCCTACATCGTTTGTTGCTAACTTGCTGTTTCCGGCACTCTCCTTTCCTGAGTCGCCTTCATGGCGGGTTGTAGTCCCTCTCTCACTCGTCTACCGCCAAAGGGTTGGGTAGGATAGCAAAGTTTGTATCAAGCCTCCATATGATCCTTGTCAAGCGGTACCCGCTCCGGTTGATGATCACCCTTCGGCCGTTTGCTCTGCTGTCTTGAGTTGGATGGCGATCCAAGAGGGATTTTCGTTACATCGGCAATGCGTTGTATTGATTTTGATCTTTACCCACTGCTCCCTCGGAGAGCCGCACAACACCAGCAACTAAATTATATCAACCCCGATGCTGCACATATCGGGACGAAGCAGCCAACGTTGCTCGGCTTTCCAACTGCCCGGGGTGTGCATTCCAGGGTGCATAACCTAGATATGCTTGTTCCAGGTCTTGTGCAAGGCACTTGGTGTAATATTTTGCAAGCATTTTTCTCACGTCCTCGCGAGCGTGGGTACTACTGTTGCCCCCCCCTTCTCTCGGCACAGCAAAAACGGGTTGTAGAGTGTATGTACACTCCGTTTCTGGATGGAAAATCCGACACAGGTGGCGTGGATTCTATCAGAGTGCGCGCAGCGTTGCGGTGTTACCCGCCCCCCCGGCCTACGCCCTCCGTGTTCCGCGCTGCCATTCTCATTTTTTGCTCCCCACCTGTACTCACCGACCTCCACGTGTGCTGTCTTTGTATTATCATATTGTAGTAGTGCCTGTGGTACGTAATGAATCCGAGTGACTCGCCCCCCCCCCCCCCCCCCTCCCAAAGCCCAGATATCAAAACCCAAACTTCACCCAAAAATTTAACAACTTATAAATACAACCT